>PVKE010000045.1:162212-249550 GCA_004027555.1 Craseonycteris thonglongyai | reverse complement strand
CTCCGTCGTCTCTCCTCTGCGGGACTCGGGGCAGCTCCGGGTCGGTCACTGGGCGGGTCTCCGGGTCGCGCTCCGTGACGGGTCTCCACGCGGCTCCCTTTCTCTCGCTCTCACTCGCCTCCGTGTCTCCAGCTTTAGGAATTTTCTTGGGTCTCGCAGCCGAGTCTGTGCTCTACTTAGGGATTGTCAGGGTGGATTTTAGTTCAAATTGTTGTCTCTCCAGGAGAGGTTTCAAGAGCTCCTCTCACGCCGCCATCTTGATGACGTCCCACCTAGTGCTTTCTTTAGAACCTCTAAGACAATATTGAATATTAATAGTGATAGCACCCCTACTTATTAGTTTTGTGTTAAAAAAATTTTTTTTTTTTTAGATTTATTTTATTGTTTGAGAGGTGACAGACAGACAGAAGGGGCAGTCTCCACAGCTGCACATCATCAACTGTGACAGTTTCACCCCACACAGGTGGATGTGGGGCCTCCTGCATGGGAGGGAAGGACCTTGGCCGCCATCGCAGTGGTTACCTTACACCACAGTTCAGCACACGGGCTTGCATGGGCTGGGGCCTGGACTTGATCCCTGGACCCTGTGGGCACACGGCAAGCGATAAACCTACTGAGCTATGCTGGCATCCCTGTGTTAATCATTTAGAATAATTGCCATCAGGTTTGATAGTCGTTGCTATCTTGTATGTAACTGCATTGTTTTAACTTCCCACAGTTTTATTAGAAATAGCTGCTGTATTTTCAAATATTTTGTGAGCATTGACTATGATTTTTTTTTCTCCTTTAGTTTGCTAGTGTAACAGATTATGTTGATAGATTTCCTGATATTGAAATATCTTGCATTTTTGATAAATCTTGCTTGGTCATATTATTTTATACATTTGATATCTTGCTGAATTTTGTTTGCTAAAATTATATTTAGAAGTTTTGCACTTCAGCTTATAAATTTGTAGATGTATTTTTTGTTTGTTTGTTTTTTGTCTTATTCCAATATTGGGTTTTGACACCAAGGCTATGTTAGCTTTATAAAACACATAGGTTTCATATTTTTCTGCCTTCTGGAATAGTTTAAGAGAGCCAACAGTGAGATAATATAAATTTGTTTGTACCCAGCCTGTTTTTTGATATTAGATCTTTAATCACTTTCAGTATCTTTTTTGGTAATGTTTATTCTGGTTACTACTTACTAGTTTTGGTAATTTGTATCTGCTAGGAAAATTTCTGATTCTCTTAAATTTTTAGATTCATTGCCATTGAGTTTTAGTTCTTTTCTGTTATCTGTGGTTATGTCTCCTTTTCTGTTTCTTATATTGTATATTTTTGCTCTTTATCCCTCTTATTCAGGATGATTTGTCTATTTTTCTCAGTCTTTGTAAAAAAAAATCTAGTTTTTGGATTTAGTTATCCATTCTATGACTTTATTATTTTCTATATTACTGCTTTTAGCTTCCACCGATTTCTTCTTTCTAGTTTTTTAGGAGCTGTTTGCTAACTTCATATGAATAATATATCTTTTTTCCACTGAAGGCATTTAAAGCTATGCATTTTCCTCTAAGTATAGCATTTGCTGTAAGTTACAGGTTCAGGTATAATGTGTACTTTTTGTTGCTTTCTAGACATTTTTTTTTAACTTTTCTCTTTGATCCAAAGATATACAGAATTGTGTTTCTTAATTTCCAGGCAGTAATAGTCATAGCCATATATATATATATTTTTTAATTTATTTTTATTTTTTGACAGAGAGAGATACCGAGACAGAGACAGAGAGAGATACAGAACTGGGGGAGCTCCCAGTTCAGCATATGGTTCCGCACGGGCTGGGGCCGGGATTCGATCCCTGGTCCCCGGCACTGCAAAGTGAGCGCTCAACCCACTGAGCCGTCCCGGCCTTCCCTTATAGCCATATTTTAATTGGATTGGATTATAACAGAATGTGGACTATAAAATTGCCACTTGTTAAATCAATAGCATTACTATTACTACTTAATCATTATTTATTATTACCAAGTATTGAATTGATTTTTCATATATTCATGGATATACAATAAAAATATACATTAACTATTTTAACTATTTAAAGGTTCTACATAGTCTGATGATCATTTACTACTTTCATTACTCAGTTTCTATAATTGTATTTTAATTTTTACCAAGTTCTTTTTGCAATTCTAATAGTTTGAGTTAAATGTTTATTTCTTCTGAGGCACTAGTATATCATCTCTATGTCTTAATACAGTGTTTTCTGTCATTACAGAACATCCTGTTGAGTGCTTTTAATGCTGAATTCCACCAATACTGATATTTCAAGTCTTATCCTTTTTGTCTGCATTTGTCTATTTTCTTTGCCACTGCTTTATTTTCAGGCTTATCATTTAAGTATTTCTTTAACAGTACATACCTGGGTTTTGTTTTTTCTAAACACATCTGTTTTATAATGGTAGAAAATTCAGTACACTCATATTTAGATAATTATATCTCCCTTTAATAGCATTTCTTCCATTCAGTTGCTCAGCATGCTTCTGTTTATCTTAATACTGTTCTTTTTTCTTTTCCTAGTGTTTGCTGATTTGTTTTCTATTTTTTCAGTGTTTCTCCTTGAAAGTTTGGCTTTCACTAGATAGATGGTATTTTTCTGTCTCTTTGGGTACATTTTGTTGGCTCAGGTGGGCACTTAAGTTTATACACCCACCCCCCTACCAGGCACTCAACACTGATGCTGACATTTGTCACCAGGTTTGAACCCAGGGGCAGATGCCCTAAAGATGAGAACTCAATTCTGCCATTCAGTGGTTATATGACTGTAGGCAAATTACCTACCCTCTTTGAACATTAAAAAGACCATCACACAACACATGTACAACTAACCAGACCGTGTGTATGGCTCATCTACATACAGTTGATGCTACTGTTACCTATTCTCTCCTTAGACTTCTGGAATGGGTTTGGGCTTCATCTTCCCTAGAGATGAGCAATCAGGATGAAGAGGATGGAGATGACATTTTTCACGTCTCTGGCCCACTTCTCTCTGGATTCCTAGAAGAAATTCCTCAAATCAGCTCTTGTTGGTCTTCCATTTCTGCAGGGCAACAGAGATTATACTCTCTTGTCCTCAAACAAGGTAGTAAGACACTATAGAGTGCTAATGCTTTGCCTGTGGACACATAAGAGGTGGGCCTGGAACCCAATTCTCTCTCCAGCCTCAGATAAAGGGGGACACACCTTCCACCTTCTCCTCTTGGCCCTTTGTATAGCAGAAATGCCCATTAGATAAAGCTGAAATAAGTAGAAGACAGGAAACTGGAGGAGGGACCCAAGAAGACCAAGCTCTGGGATAAGGACTTTACTCAAGGCCTTGACAAAACAGTTATAGGCCAAAGCTTCATCCCTTACAAATCTTTTGGCTTCTTTATCTCCAGTTCTTAAAAGCCAAGGAATCCCTCTGGTCAGACCATGCTTTGACTGCTACCACCAAGCCTTGGGATTTGATGTCAACAAACTATGTCTCAGTTCTTTTCTTTTCTCTCCCATTACTTGATAGCCAGAAGGTAGACATATCATAGACAATCTATTTCTACACCTTTACTTTTTTTGCTTCTACAAAATTCTCTCAGTTCAACAAAACTTTGAACTCTTTGAGAACAAAGGCCGGACTTCCTGATACCCTTTCAGACCCCTACTTGAGGGTCATGAAATTTGGTTTGATGCAGATAACTCAGTGATCTGGAGAGCCATAGTCCTCCACACACTTCTACCATCTGTGTCCTACATCTCACAGGATCTTTGGTGATTCTGTCCCCTGCCCATCCATCTGTTCTGAGGCTCTTGGGCTTGCTCTTCCAAAGCAATGCTGTCTCGTTAGTTTCTAAAAATAGTCCCACAAACTCCTTGGGGACAGGGAAAGAGCGTCTTCTCTGCTGGAGGCCCTGAAACCAATATTCATGCCTAAGGGTGAGGAGTGAGGGAAGACAGGCATGATTGGGGATATCCTGCTAAACCAAACCCCAGCTCCAGCCCTCCTCTGCAAGTGAAAACACACCCAACAACTCTGTTCAAAACAGTTTATTTTATTTTATTTATTTTTTTGTCAGACAAACACATTGATTTCTGGACCACAGTAGAGGATGGAAACCTTTCACAAACTTATTTATTTGAAAATACAAATATAAAATTATACTTTCCACATCTGTGATGTGAGAGACTGCCATCCACATAGTAATTTTTTACAACAGGGCTTTAAGAAAGCCACACACAAAGACCTGAAAGATGCTTGAGATATATATATATATAGATACATATATATGTATATATATAAAAAAAATACTCACTACCAAAGTTGTCATCAGTTTCATACTAAAGTATAAAAGTAAGGGTGAGGTCAGCCACAGTGCTAGGGAAAGTTTTATTTAGATACATTTATGTCCACATGAAACGCTTAGACTTGCATCCTATTACATATGGAATTCCGAGTTTACAACACACCATGAACGGCAGATTGGCTAGCCCACGCTACTCAAGAGGACACTCACAGATTCCACACAGGATGGTACAGTATGTACAGATACAGTAGCAGAGCGCCTTCTAGGGAGGCCCTGGAACGTCTGTCTCTCAGTCCCCGTTCCCCTCCCCACTCACAGTCCTGCCTTCTGGGAATGAAATCCTGTTCAAGACAATACATTCTCATTATTTGACAGCTGAGTATTTGGATTAAGGTTGCTTCCCCAGAGGGGTGGGTTTATTCATATTTCTTTGTGTTTTAGTTAACTTACTTCTTTTTGGTTAAAAAGAAAGAAAGAGAAAGAAAGCAAACGTATTACAGTATTAAAGTATTGCTTAACATACAGCATCTCCTTGTGTAGTGTCTGTGCCCATGCCTGGGCTGAGCTGACTTCTGCTGCTTTTCTGCTTAGGGTGAGGGCAGGGGAGCCTGCCAGTGTCTCTCCTCAGTGTGCTTGCCTTCATCTCTCCCTCTGCTCCCCTCCGCGATCCCCTTGCTTTTACCTTCCTTGGAAGGTAGCCTGGCTGGTAAAGCACATCCAAGAAAAAAATTCTCCCCTCCCTACCCACCCCAGCCTCGCTCGGTCCCTGCGTGCCACTCCCAACCAATAAAGAGAAGTATGAGTTAGTGTTTCTTTTGTAAACAATTTCATATGCAATATAATACAGAAAGCATGGCTGACCTTCAATAAAAAAATGTAGTAAACTATATTGCTTTATTTCTGATTATGCTGCAGTGAGTGAATGGCAGAATGAAGCAGTGTGGTGGTGGTGGAGGCTAAGTCCCTAGCCCTCGTTTGCACGAAAGATCAAAACAGGTTTTGTTTTTTCTATCTGGAACCAAAACAGTTTTTCCCCCCAAAATCCCCAAATGAAAAAATAACCAAAAAAAAAAAAAAAAAAGGAAACAAAGAAAAAAACAAAACCGAAAACAAAAACTGAACACCTTTCAGGTCATTAGAACCAACAATTACCCAATGATTTTTTTTATACTAGTCTAGCAAGATGTGTGTAACATTCACTGGCTGTGAATTGCTGTGCAGTGAAACATTAAATCGCCAGCAATAGAGCCATGCTACCTTAAAGTCCAAGCTATGAGTTCAAATTAAAACAAAGATTATGAAACACAAAGGCCTGTCGGGGTTTCGTTTGAATCAAGCCAATGAGCGACTGGGATAGAGTGAAAGGCTGGTTGGTTTTCCCAATGGGTGTGAGGAAGGCCACAAACCAGGTGTGCGAAAGCTCCTGGAGAGGACACCAAGAGCTGGTCATCCCCATCAGCTCCACGGCCCGGCAGAACCAGGAATGGGTCCAGGAGCTAATGCCACTCACTCTCCTCTGATGGGAGGAGAGAGGAGTTCGGGGGTCCCAGGCAGATGGATCTGGAAGCCAGAAAGTCACCCGGTGGCTATTTTATGGTTCCGGGGGAAAGCCATCAGCCAAGAGGGTTTCTCTCCCAGGGAAGGCGAAAGGTGGTTCCCATGTTCGCCACTGAGCTTAAATGAAACAAAGACAAGGCTGAACATCAGTGCTAACATGATTTACAAAAATCTTTCAGGATGGACTTCTAGATGAGTGGGGTGGGGGGGACTAACGTGAACCTTAACCTACGTAGCCACATTAAAACATGTCAGATTTCCACAAGATTTGTGCTATGGGCTACTGGGTCTCTTCAAAAGGTATTATAAACATCTAAAACATATTCACACAAATTATCAATTTCTTCTGAGCATTCTTAAAAAAATATTTTTTTTCTCTTAGTAAAATCATTTTAATATACCATGCCTCCCTCTTTTTAAAAAATAAATTAAAAAATCCAGTTTTGCATATCTAGCATTAGCATTTAAGGTAGTATGGCACACCCCTTCACAATTGGGGATGGGGGTGGGAATCTATAAAACGCCGTGGAGTCTGCCGGCATTTGAACATCATGAGACCTTGGGTTAGTTGAAACCACATCAGATCAGCAAAAAACAAAAAACAACAAAAAAAGAAAAAAAAAAAAATTAAAACCTGAAGTTGAAAAAAAAAAATTGAAAGGAAAAAACTGCCCCAAAATTATTAGCAATTTTTTTTTCATAAATAAGAGAAAGTTCTATCCTTACTGGTCCTAAATCTGAATAACTATGTCTAATTTTTTAAACCTTAATTACGTTATACCTATCAATATGTACTAGAAGAAAGAGGAGAAAAAAAGTCACTACACTAGTACCAGGACAGCACGCTTACAAGATAGCCATTTTATACATTATTAACAGACAGTGATCAACATAGTCTTCTATAAGGAGATGAGGGATGCAGAGGAAGGCAGGGTAGTACAGTACATCACCAACATGAACAAGAGTAATTAAATTCCCTAGTCTAGACACTGAATTTCTGGGAATTTATTGTCTCTTTTTTTATTTGATTAATTTTTAAAAAATAAAACTTCTATTTTGTTACTTTATTACTTGAACAGGTTTGGATCTTTTAAAAGCGCCCAGCATTTGATTTAACCTGGTTGTTTAAAAATGAAAAAAGAAAGAAAAAACTCACCAAACCACCTAACATTTTATTGGAAAAACAAAGAACATGATTTACTTTTTTTAAATGTTGTTGCTATTTAATTAGAATTGAAAAAGGCTTTTTTTCTTTCTTTCTGAGTAAGCATTTTGGAGCCTTTTGCTTGAAGATGCATTTGCTCTACCATGTCTGTGAATGTCTACGTTAGTCTACTTTGTTAGTAAAATTTATAAAAATAGGAGTGCAGCAGCTCTTTATAATAAATGTCGCATTCAGTGTCTCATACTGGCTGTGCCTTAAGTACCAAATTTATAAACGTAACAATTTAAAAAATATTAATAAAACGGCAATATCACATTTTAAAAAAGGAAAAAATATATATCCACACTACAATATGTTTTAATGCCATCTATTGAGTTGTACTTCTATAGTTGCTGTTGCCGACCTATTACCAATATTAAAAAAAAAAGTTAAATTAAAAAATATCCTTCATCATAAGTATCTTTCCCCAACCGAGGACCATATATTATAACAGCCAATGTTAACATGTGCAAACAGGAAACTGTCAGTTTTTCCCACCAGTCACAGTGCAGCGATGTTTATACTTTTTATTTTTAAAATTCTGTTTACATCTACAATAAATTAAAAAAAAAATTCTTCCATAGCCTCTCTGATGATACTTGCAGCACTGAGGTATTAAAAAAAATATATAAACCAAAAGGTTGCTTTCCTAATTTGTAAATAGAAAGTGAATGGAGAAAAGGTTTCACTAATGCAGGCTTATCCACTCCTGGCCCAAGGGCCCCCAAGGGCTGGGGCTGGGTGGGGGGCAGGGGGAGAAGACAGGCAAAGTGTCCCAGGGACCTTTGGAGGTGCTGAAATGATTGGACGATAGAAAATGATCAAATATTTAAAAATTAAGACTGAAAAAGGATGTCTCCCCACCCCTCCCCACCCAAGCCAGACAGGTGTGCTTTGAAACTTTAAATATGTTAAATATTAAAATTGTAGCTTTGTTTTTAAAAAACGTCTTGGGAAAAGCAGTTTTTCATATTTTAAATAAAAATCTAACTAGGCTGTAACATTGGAAGCTGTGCACAGACGAGAGGTTAATATGCTGGTATGACACTAATAGTTCTTAGGTCTATCACACAGACAAAAGGAGCTAAACAGTGTTCTAACTTTTCCCGGGGCCGTCCTGGCAGCTGGGTGTTCTTCAGTCTCAGTAACTCACTTGGTTTCTGTTCCTTTCCCTCCTCCTTCCGCAGAGCATCGAACTGCCTGGGACCGACTCCCTCACAAAAATATTTTTGATTCTCTCTTTCTTAATAGTTTCTATGTAGTTAATGGAATTGTATTTACAACATTTCTCTTTTAGAATTCACAATTTCAAAAAACCTTATAATATCACCTCTTTCAACAGAAAAAAAGCACTTATAGAAAAGGAGGACACTCGAAACATGGTCGTCCTTACCTTATTGCCGAAAATAGATATACTTAGGTTAACAAAGAGACATCACAAAAAAGAACCGCCATTGAGTCTGTTAATTAGCCTACTACATCTCACTTCTTACACAACGCACACCCACTTCCGTGTGTGCTCAAGTCCACCTGAAAATTCACACAGTCTCAGAATTGGTACCAAAATATTGAGAGTAATATTACCATCTCAGCATCCTTTAAAAGTGAGAACAGAATCAAAACAAGCCAAAAAAATTTTTTTAAAGAAAAAAAACACCTTAATATAACAATTATACTATGGTTAGCTTTTAACTAGATATTAAAGCTATATGACTACTGGACTACATCAAAATCACTACTGAATGTGATTCAAAGAGATTTAAAAGGAGAAGAGGCAAGAGACGGGGAAGGGAAACCATCAAGAAAAACAAAACAAAACCAAACCAAAATCATGGGTTATATACACATTGAAAAGCTGTTATCGTATAGTACAGCAGATTTGTGAGATGATGAGATGTAGCCAACCCTCGATCCGAAGTGAGCCATCTCTGCTTGGGATGGGGAGTGAGGCTGCTGCGGGGTCCAGGTCTGATGACATCACCTAAACAAAGGGCCACTCAGAAACTTCGTCCAGTCTTGCCTGGACATCCAGGTATGCTCTGCAGGGCACAGAAGGTCGGGAATGGCCGGAAGAGAACATAAAAGTGGGGGATGGGAGGAGAGAAAAGAAGCGTCAGGCAAGTGACCCAACTTATTCCAACTTTTTCACTCGCATTTTCAAAGTATGCCCCTATGGGGTTACTGAGTATTCAAAAATGGTTCGGCTAACCGTTTCCTGGGGGCATAGCTTGGGAAATCTGACACCTATGCCACCCCTGGAGCTGGGGAGGGGTAGCTTTATAACTGGTTTTTGATTTGACACAGTACTGCAGAATCCTTGAGGTAAGGGCAGCAAATGTGGCCAGCAAATGTGGTCATGCTGGGTTTTTGGCTAGACTGGTGATCTGCACATTGACCAGCAATGCTTTTTCTAGTTAAACTTTTGCTTTCCAAGCTAAATGTTTAGAAAACTTCTGCCTTTATTAGATACCCATCGATGATTGTCAATAACTGAAAGTTCAAATTTCCCCTAAAAAAGAATCATATTGTAGACCAAGGACCCAAGGTCAGGACATTGATTAAAATGTCCACAACAGATAACCAGCTCTGGTGATAAGAGAGAAAACCAGGTCCAGGAGTCACAGATTTGCTAATCGAGTCTCCCTGAATTGACTCTGAGCCCGAACCCCCACCATTTGCAGATGGCACTAAATGCCTGGTGGCACTAAAGTGTGTGTTTTGGTGCAGCCCATGACTCACGTTGGCTCATTGAATGCATTTTGGAGGAGGGTGGGTTGTTGCCGCCACTCTCTCGGTTATTTTGTCCTTCAGTGGGAATGGAATCCTATGGTTGGATGGAGGATGGGCTAGCAGCGGCCTTGCCCCTCCCCCACCCCATGGAACGGCTGCAGTGGTCTTGGAGGGCAAGGGCGATGGCCGGGAGCCCTCCACCACCCTCATTCCCCAGGGCAGGGCCTCCCAAGGATCTGCTGCACCTGGAGGTTGTATAAAACCCTCACCATCTGACTCTAGAAAGGGCTGGAGCCACCTTCGATCCCCAAAGCTCTTGGATCTCTCAGATGACCTTGCTCCCAGTGGAACCTAACATCCCCCCAGAGCCCCAAACCAGCTTCATTAGTGGTGAGTAGCTCTCCTTCAAACTGTTAGTGGCCTCTGGCTCTGGCCAGCAATGACAGGGTCAGTGCTCTAAGGGGAGTGGAGGCGAGGGTTGGGAAGAATCCATACATGGGTTTATTTGGTTAAGAGAGGCAGTTGTGTTAGTTGAGGTGATTCCTTAGCAGCAACATTAGAGAAATCCAAAAGTGATTTATGGAACTCAACTCAACTTGGTCCCTCAGCTGGGCCCACTCTACAGAGTCCTGGCTGACTTGGGGGCCACGAGTGACCCCTTGTACGAGAGAGGTGTCTTAGGAACTGCAAACCAAAGTGGCAGATCCATCTCCAGCTTGGTTGCTCCTGTGTCCCAACTCCCAGAGTGACAGGTGCTCATGTGCTAGCCAGAATTTTCTGAGCGGGATGATTCCCAGGCTTCCACAGGCCCCCTCGCTCTTCCGAAGAGACAGAGCCACGCTTCCACCTGCAAGCTAGTGTGCTAACGCTGTACACGTTCAGCTCCCACCAGAGAACCCCCCTCACTTCCTGCCCCACCTCCCTCTCCTCTGCCCACCTCTTTCATAGCCCCATCAAAGTGATTAAGAAAAAAAAGTTTAATTAACTTGAGCTCAGTTTAAAAGGTTAGGAAACTGGCAGGGATCCAAATCCACGTTATACAGGTGATATCGTTAATTTAATTTGCTTTTTGAAAGGTAATTTTGATAATTACTCAGTAGTTACTGGCAAAAATGTTTTCTTTTCAGGAATCCCATTGGCCAGGGAGCTCGAGGTAGCCGAAAAGGCCCAGCAACCCACAATGTCAGCACACGGAACCCCGGGGGTGGGGTGGGGGCGGCCAGGCAGAAGCCCAGAGATTCCCTGCCTCATCCCCCTTGGGATGGTCACAGCACGCGATCTCCTTCCAGTTTCCCACACCCTTGATTGTATTTCAAGACAAAGAAAGATGAGGGGTAGAGAAGATAAAGAAAAGGAATCAAAAGAACCAAATCAAATTAACAAAAAAGGGAAAAAAAGTGAGGGGTCATGATTAAAACTAGAGAAAGAGATGAGAAATTAAGACTGCTTTTTTTTTTTTGCCCCCACCCTCCCTGAAAAGGGGTCCAGATAGAGGAGAGAGAGGTGTTGATGCGGCGAGACCAGGCCTGTGCGTACTTGCATGCCCAGTGCACACACACGTACGGACACGCCTACAGGGTGGAGACACGTGGCAGAGAAGGTAATACCTCAGAGTGAGATGGCAACGAAAGCACCTGCTCAATGGTATCCATTTGTAAAGGCCGTTGCAATCAAAGGTCCCTAAAATTGCACAATTGTTAAGGTCATCAGCACGCTATACATGGGAACAGATTGTCACATTCTGGGAAAGGAAATTATGTCTAGGACTAGACGGTGGTTGCCAGCATGAATATGTAATTCTGAGACACCGTGCCATGAGGGCCCAGGATGGCAAGCCTCCCTGGCTCCAGCCCCGCCAGCCCCACTCCCCACGCCGAGCCTGTCTTCATACTCAGCGGAAAATTGAGAGCCAGATTCAGAGGGGTGGGTGGCTGATGGCAAAGGGAGGCTCATGCCCTAAATGAGGGACACTGTTGCCCTGAACCCCCGAGAGCAAAGATAACAGTGTCTCTGTCCACACTCCCAAGGGCTCCAGCTGGGGAGACAGCAAGCCCCGTGCAGACAAAACATGATGCTATGTGGTGATTTCTGAAAACCATCACAGCACATAGGTCAAGGTGCCCAGGTTTTTCAAGAACAAATAGGGTCTGTGTTGGTGGGCGCTGAAAATGGAAATGAGTTGTGTTCTACATGGTGATAGATGGTCTCCCTAATTGATGCAGCTCTCAGCTGAATGATAACACTCTGGAGTTGGTACTACAGCTGATCTGAGGCGATTTGATCCATCAAACTACTGACTTCAGTGATACTGGCTTGGCAGTAGAATTGAACAAGGACCAGACAGCACAGGCCAGGGTTGGCAGGTGTGTGCGCGCACATGTGTGTGTGTGTATGCATGTATGAGAGAAAGTCTATGTAAGACTGCATGCGCATGTGTGAGAAAAAATGTGTGTGACTGTGTGAGATTGTGTGAGAAAGTGTGTGTGTGTGTGTGTGTGTGTGTGTGTGGCTTTCAGTCTGGGGCCAGAGATCTACCCACCCTGATGTCTCAGACTGTCTGCACTTGCTTTCTCCTCAGTGCAGCCCCTGAGGCACGGCTCCTGTGACAGGGACAGGACCGGGGACAGCAGACACTCCCATCTTAGCTCAAAGCCAAACTGCCTCCAAAATGCTGAGGTTGGCCGACTTTCTGCTTCCCAAACGGAAGGGACAGCGAGCGAGTGGGCTCAGGCACATTCATGCTCACACACACTGGGAGGGGAAAGAACAATACAATCTGAAAACAGCATGCAAATCTGTTAAGCAAATTTCCATGGCCTGGATTAGTCAGATTATAGAACCACAGAGCATTACAAATATCAAATGCATCTGGCCTCGGGGGGTGGGGGGGGCACAGCTAAAGAACACAAATGGGAACTTACTTGGAACCTGGAAACTCTAAGAAACATTAGCAAAGGAAACCTCCTGGGGAGGGCTGGCAACCTGCACCGTGGCCCCGGTACCAGCACTGACAGGTCTGAGGCCCGGGACTCAAACGACTAAGGCTGCTACCCTGAGGCGGGGGACCCACAGCTCTGAGGTCCCAGCCCACATGACAGTCTCCAAAAGGGCAGAGAAATCAAGGATCAGGGGCCGATACTGAGGACCTACTGTGTGCCAGCTGGCGACACATCCTGTTTCTGTGAATTCTCACACAGTCTTTCAAGGGAGGCATACTTATTTTCGTTTTGCAGCCAGGGAGTGATGGGTGAGGTACGTGGCTCCACGCTGCATGGGCTGAAGGTGGTGGAGTGGAGCTCTGAACCTGACCTGCTCCTGCCACTCCATCATGTGCCCTGGGCCACAGGTCTCCGGTAACATCTAAATGGAGGAGCTGCAGCCCGCTGTGGCTGATCTGACGGAGACAGGGACCCACCACCCTCTCCTTGGCTCCCAACTCGGGGCTTCCCCAGCACGCTCTCCTCTCCCACGGGTCATGGGAGATGAGCAGGGAGGAGGGGCAGGAGGATGGGGAAGGCAGATACTTACAGCTATGCCGTGGCCAAAGCCGGAGCCCGGCTGTGGGCTGGCCGCACTTATGTAATTCCCCACTCCGGAGTCCTGGCTGGCAGGGCCGTAGAGATCGGCGACAGGTCCTGGGCTGTTGGCCCCCGGGAAGCCTCCGGGCCGCGCCGGGTTGGAGCCTGCCGGGGAAGCGGGCGCGCCAAAATTCGGTTGAGCACTGTAGCTATTCAGGACTGGTGTGCAGAGAATAGAGCTGGGTATGAGGCCAGAAGCCAGGCATGCACCGGTCATCACAAGCCAAACACTCGAGAAAAACAGCTGAGGCCCAACTTCTAACACTCAACCAAGGCCATGCGAAAACATCAGCAGGGACTCAAGAATACTCAGCCCAGGCTACTACTAAGAAGCTTAGAGCTCCAAAAATATAGAGAATAAAAAAACAATCATTCAACACACTAAGGCAACCAACCGGAGGTGCTTCACTGCCCACCAAATTATCACAATAGAAATAGAGATATATATGGAAGAGAGAGAGAGAGAGAGATTTTTTTTTTTTTCACATCTGAATTGATGCTCATGCAGTCTTGTCTAGATCTGGGCACGTTGAGACAGCATTCACATCCCATGCAAACTACAAAGGAACTAGTTTTAGACTACACATTGTGTTAATATTGATATTAAAACGTGACAGGAAACAAAGCAATCTGTGTCTAGGAAAAAAATCTGTGGGGAGGGGATTTTTTCATTTTTGTTTTGTTTTGTTTTTGGATCCATTAAATGACAAATTTGTTTTAAAAAAAAGACAAAAAAGATCTCCATTCTCTAGCCCCCTCCCCGCAAACCACTTCCCCCTTCCCCACTGGCTACTCCCTCCCTTTCCACCCTCCCATTTATACCCCTGCATGAAAGTCGTCCATACTGAACGTGGTCAGAGGATGGGATATGTCATGGGAAACTTGGGCATCTTAACGTAACCGTAATGATGGTGGCAGGGGGTGCCCCTTTGGGGTGGAGAGCAGGGGATGGAGGGAAGGGATGGGGTGGGGATGGCAAATCTGGAAGCTGGGTGAATGCCAATGATAGTCCACAGGATACCCACACACTCACCTCCTGCAGTAGAAGGAAAGGGGGGATTTAAACTTTTTTTTCCTTTTGTTTAAAAAAAAAAAGACAAAGAAGTATGAATGCAGAGCATATTGACTGAACCAATTTATCATGAAAGCATATCTAACCACAAGGCCTGCTTGCTGTTAGTTATCCTCAGGTATAGACTTCAGACAGAGAAAAAGAGCTAGGAAGGTACCTTTGCTACAGAGACTGGCCTTCACAGCCACTGATCCTCAGAGTGGTGGGGGGAGCAGGTAGCCGGAGGAGACGCTGCCTCAGCCCCCTCCCTAGGCCTCCCCCAAATTCCACCACTCCCTCCCGGGTGAGGGCCTGTCAACCAGGTGATTCTGCCTCCTCCTCTTCATTTCCCCTTAGTTGCTAAAACTTCTTTTCCAAAATTAAAAAAAATATTTTTTTTTAATTGCAGAAGGAAGTTCTCATCGACTTTTAAAGCTCAAAGTGAGTGTAAGGCTGGCTATTTCTGGGCTATAGCTAACCCGTTTGGAAGAGCCAGTCCATCTGAGCTCCACACATTTCCATGGCTCCAAGGGGCTGCTCTTCACAGCAATCTTCTCCCTCTGCCCCACTCAGCATTTCCCTCTCTGCCCTGTGACCAGCCGCCCTCAATGGCTAAAGGAAAGAGCATGTGTGACACCCCTCTAGGCCATGGCCTTGCACCAAAGTCTGTGGCTGCAGCCCCCAACTTCCGGGGGCTTGAAGAGCCAGGCGCGGATTGGTTTTTACCCACTTATCAGCGGGTGGGAAGAGACGGACGCTGCTGGCAGGAGACAGAGACGGGCCCAAAAAGATACAAGAGACCCCAAGTTAAGCTGGGCTGGGCTCCCGACTCAGCAGAGAAAGGGGAAGCTGGCCTCTCAGATGTCCTCTGGGGCAGGAGGCCCCTGGGGGCAGGTGGGGGCTATTGGAAACTGTTGTGGAGAATGAATAAACCAGCTGATGAAAAGCACAGGTTAAAGAGAGGAAAAATCAGAGGCTTAGAGCAAGTGAATGGCTGATTTAGGAATGCTCTGGCAGACAAAAGGGATGGGATTTTTGAATACAGAAGATTAAGCTTGCAGATAACACTTGGCCCTTCTCACTCATGGAGGCAAATATCAAGCCGACACATTCAAAAGGCGCTATTATCTTGGTCTAACACACTTTTTTCCTCCGGGCTAGGGAAAATGGAGAGAGCTCCGACAGTGGACTCCTCGTTCACCCAGGCAGGCGACTGATGGCCCTCCGTACAAGCTAACAAGTAACTAGCCTATTCTCTTTCAGGGGGTGGCAGGCCACAGTGGAAGGTAGGTAAGTTTTTGGCTTCTTGCTCCTCTGGCCAGATAAGGATCCAGGAAGATGGTGGGCAGGCCCACCAATCTAGGGGCTGAGGAGAAGGGCAGTTTCAGTCTTGGCTCCTCCCAGAAGGGGGAGAACCACCCAGAGACCGATCCACCCAGCAGCAGCAGCCCGGGAGACAGGACACAGCATGGCCATGGAAGGATGCTGTCCTTAGCCCCTCCACAGGCTTAGACAACAAGAGGGCTACCCACCCCTGGATCCCCGTCCCAGTCCTTGTGCCCAGCCCAGTAGCTTAAGCGTTGGTCTGAAGGAACTGTCATAATAAGCAGCTCTTCTTAGGCTGGTATCGTCCCTCCCCACTCAGTCATCTTCCATCAAATAACACCAAAATCACCAGGGAGAAGGCACTGTAATAGAACGCAGCTTTAAAACGCCAAGTCCTGTACTATGTACACACGTGCTCCTCACAGTGCCTGAGCCCAGCTTCAAGTCACCTTGTAGATAGCCCCCCAGGGAGAGGCAAAAGATGGGGCTGCGGGTCCGGGCCAGAGGGCGCAGCCGGCAGGCAAGCAGCAGCCACCTGCGGGCTGATCCCCCTTCCCTGGGGCTCTGGGCAGTGGAACCTGACCTCTCAGTGGCTGGGAGTAGGGGTGTTCCTCAGTCTTCCTGTCTCTGTGGGCAGAAGACCCAGGCTCCAGAAAGCATGTGCAAGTCCCCAAACAAGCCACGGGGAATCCATGCGTCCTGGAAAGGCTCTTAACCACGGTCTCTGGCTGCTTGGGAGGGAATGGGGACTGCCACTTTGAACTCACAGCAGTGGCCCCTTCTGTCTGAAGGCATCGGGGACCAACTTCATACCTTGACCATTGGCTGGCTCCACAGGAAAGGGAGCTGTGACCTGTGGACCCCCTCTCCCTCTAAGCTGACCTTGACGGGGGGAGGGAGAGAAGGCATGATGCTGAGTTCCTGACCTGAGGGTGCTTTCTGTGCAAGTCACCCTCCAGCCAGTACTCAGTGATCTGCCTTGATGGATGGCACCTTTTCCTGGACACCGAGGCTCATTTTGAGGGGGCCAGAAATGGTCCCACAGACCAGACTGGGTCAGGAAGAGGGAACAGGGCAACCATTCTTAACGGGCAAAGGCTCCTTGCTACTCTCAGTGAGGGTGTGTGTGTGCACGATCGTGAAGGGAGGGGTCTCAGTGTTGCTGAATAAATAAACGGTGTGGAGATTTATAAATGGGACGTCATGACTCCTATACTCCTGTCTCAGAAGACAAAAGTGTCTTGCAAACCCCTTGGCATTTTTGCAGCAGAAGTTGCTGGTGTGAAGTGACCTGGGCCAAGTCCTGCACCAAGTTGGCAGTTTGGGGGCTTGCTGTGGGGGGCAGAGTCACTTTTCCATCAGCCACTCTGAGTACCCACAGCAGTAGTTTAATCCTGAGCAAGTTCCTCTTCAGTCCCCACCCTTGTCCCCTGAACTTGATCCTCTGCACTTGATCTATCCAGGCAGCCAGTATGCTCAGGAAGGCAGCTGTGGTGTAGAGAGAGGGAGCACTGGACTTGGAGTCAGAAGACCTGAGTGTGACCCCAGCCCTGACCTCAGTGTCAGCTCCTTACCCACTGGAGTTCTGGTCTGTGAGTGAGGCCTGCCTCAGTCAGCCCGGCTCTCAGCGGGCTGCAGGCAGCAAGAATGAAAGAAATCACTGTACTTGTCAAGTTTAAAACAAATATGCCTATTTTTGAAATAGTTGTGTCTGTAGAGCCTAACAAAGCAGGTACCATGTGCAGATTTAGGAAGATCCGACATAGAAAAACACAATTCAGTTGTCATACAGATCAGGTGATTTGCAAAAGGATCCAACTCTCCTGCCTGGTGCATTTAATCATCTTGAACCTGAAGAAAGGACTCTGGGGCCTGGGGGGGTGGGGGTGGGTGGTGGGTGGAGGGGGGAGGTTGGGGGCAGAAAAGCAAGGCCCGAATCTTGCTGAGGCCAGAAGAGGAAGTACACTTGAATTAAAGTTGGAGGCAGTTTGCACTGGATACAAGGAGGAACTTCCTGCACATCAAGGAAAACAAAACACCTGCCCTAACCCAGGAGAACCAGGGCATCTCATCCCTGAGACACTGACAAAGGTCTGTCACTCAATACAATTTCAATCACCCACTTTGCGAATTATCTGCTGCTACCAGGTTTACTCTCCAGCAGGAGGCGCTGGTGGCCCCTGGCACATTTCCAGGACAGAGCGTTGTTGCTGTGGGCGAGGCGAATGCAAGGGTGGGCCTGTGTCTACTGAGTCCAATTCAGAAGGCAATGTGCTGCCCACACAGAATTCATGACACGTGCATATGGGAGCAGGGAGCAGGGATCTTGGGCTGACTGGTGTCATGGTCCCCATTTCCAAGCCCAGCCTGTGACGGAATGGAGGACTGAGAGCATGAGGCCTTGTGATCTTCTCTGAGGCCAGGGCTCTCTGATAATTCATCACACTGGATTTTAGGGGTTTTGTTTGCTTTAGAGAATTTAAAGCAGGCGTATCCCATCTTTGGGCTTCCCTGGGCCACATGGGAAGAAGAACTGTCTTTGGGCCACACATAAAATACACTAACACTAACGACAGCTGATGAGCTAAAAACAAAATCGCAAAGAAATTCTCATGTTTTAAGAAAGTTTACAAATTTGTGTTGGGCCGCATTCAAAGCTGTGCTGGGCCGCATGTGGTCTGTGGGCCACAGGTTGGACAAGCCTGATTTAAAGCAACTGACTGAAAAAAGGAATGAGTAGAAGGACTAGAGTTGATAGGCTGAAGCCAGAAAAAAAAAGAGGTCAGAGCCAGCGCCCCCTCCAACACTCACCTCTGCCTTCGTCTCATCTATATCATGCTTCTGCCTTGATTAGAAATGCAACAGCACAGAGACTCTGCCTCCCCAATAAGCACGGGACTCCCCAAGGCAGGATGAGCGGACAGGCAGGTGGCTCTCAGGGTTCTACTGGACCCTTGTTCTCCAGAGCAAGAGCGGCCTGCCTCTATTCCCCTGCCACCCTGGGTGTGCGGTGGATACTGGGCCCATAATGCCAACTGGCTGTCAACAGTGGAGGCCTGCATGGGTCCCTCTTAACAGCCAGCCACTCCTTGCTTGGGGGCTCTGAAGAATGGCAACGGGGCAGCCAAGGGCCTTACCTGGGAACAGAGCTAGGGACTTCACGCTACAGTCTTCTTTCTGGGCCCTCTGAAGGTAGTGCCCACAATAAACTATTAATTCAGATGATCAAGTGGCAAAGGTCAGCATGAAAAGCTAACCCTGATTCTGGCAATGAAAGGAGGAACACTTGACTGTTAGTGGGGGGGTGGTGGTCTTGGGCAGAGCAAGGGGGTGTTACACTCTGGCCGTCTGCCCGGACACTGTGTCCTAGGACTCCTTGGCTTAAGCCTAGAGCTGAGCTTGAAGGTGGGAGAGAGAGAGAAGGTCAGCAATTACATCCAACCTGGGGAAACTGTATGACACACTTAGTTAAAATCAAATTGGCTGAGGGACCCATATGAAAGGACAATCAATTTTATATACAATAATTTTTTTAAGCTCTGCTGAAATTCAGTCTACTTCAGAGGGCATCGTGTTGGTATTTTTTCCCCTGCTGTCTCTACATACAAAGATCTTTCTAAGAGGTACAAATTCAGCCTGGCATCAACAAGACTTGACATATCTAGAGATGCCTGGCTCCCCTTAAACCCTGCATAGGACCCATTTACTAGCCTGACAGAGAAGTCATTGTCACATAAACACCCCAAAGGGCAGTTAAATGGTGCCAGTCTTAAAAGAGTGCAGTTTCTGCTTATTCTCTCAAAACGGACCCTTTCAGACCGCTCTGGTTGGTGCTGATGTCTTCCAGTTAATATTGGCAGATCTCAAGTGGGGGATTGATGGACAGCAGAACCTAAGATTTGGGACTAATAATTTTGTACAACGGTCTAAGCTTCAGATCAACCCCCCACCCCCCACCTCAAAGAGATTAACTCCACTACTGGTTGGTTCTAAAGCCCTCACCTCATGTGTTAGTAGTGACCCTGGAGATTGCTACCAGCAGGTCTGTGTGGGGGCAAAACCACAAAGACGCAGAGAGGACTACTGGAGACGCGCTTGGGGGCTGCAACTACTTCATGTTGAGGTATAATCTCAACAGAAAACAGCTCCTTCTCTTTCCATCTTAATGCTCTTGTATCATTGGCCCTGATTTGGGTCGGTAGGTATGACTCCTCCTCAGAAAGGATCATGTGTGGTTGGTTGAGAAGGGGGGTGGAAAGAGGAGCGGGGGAGGGGCCCGTGGTTGACTGCCGTATGCTCCCGGTGTAAATTCTGAGGATGGAGCAGCTTTGAGTGTGCCAGGGCCTGGTGGCCAAAGAAACCAGGCTTTGGTCATGAGGGCACAGAAGGAACTTCTGGAGGCACGCTGAGGTTCCCATTTCTCCCTGATCTCAGGGGTCCTGAGGGACAGTGCTTGTTGGCATGTGTCTAAGGAAGGAAGAGGACAGGGGCCATGAGGTAAGGATGTGAGTCACTGGGGCTTGTATGGCACTTGCTCTGCTAGTGTGACTGTCTCCCAGGCTGCAATGCCTCACCAATGAAGGGACCCCCGCAGATTAGCCCAGCTCAGGCCTCAGACTCAAACACAACAGGGGTGCTTGATCCCTCTTGGATGTGAACGGGTGTTTCAACAGCACCTCCACCCTGAGCCCCTGAAGTAGACCTGGGCAGACATTTTCAGGGCAAGGGCTCCTTCTCCAAGCGTCTCGGTCCACAAGCTATTTATTTTATTATTCACATGGTCACCCCCAAATAGCTTGGCGGCCCACCCATGGACTGCAACTGCAATCGATGTATTGCCCAGCCCTGCTCTAAAGTACTTTAGAAGACCGGGGAAATCACCCTGGGAGATAAGTTTATGGTCTGGCCGAAGCAGGTGGTGTTTGTAACACTCACATCCTGCTGCCTCTTTCCTAAACTCACTGGTTTCAGATTTGAGGCCCATGGAGGCTAGAACCTGCAAGGAGCAACGGATGGGGCGACCCTCCAGAAACTACCAGCACCCATGAGACCCGGCTCTGTGTTGGCCAGGAGCTGTGCTCACGGCCCCTGGGGAGGCCGATGCCTCCTCCATCACCCTCAGCCAGGCAGAGACAGGAGGTGTCACCATGGGGCCACATCAGAGCCTTTGCTCCCTGAAGCAGCCCTCCCTGACCTGAGAAGCAGGAGGCCGGAGTGTGGAGCCTGTAATGATGCCCCCACCCTCTACCCGCCAACAGTCCGGCTGTTCCAAGCGTTTCCTAGTGTCATCCTGAGAATGTTTGAGCCAGTGACTGCCTATGTCCCTGAGGCATATCCACTTCTTTTTCAGAAAGGAAACCAGCTAGGTTTCTTCCCAGGGGCACACAGCTGCCCCTCGGTGCTGCTGCTCTGTGTGTGCTCCCTCCCTCACTCCCAGTCTGCCTGCCCCAGCCAGAGGGCTCAGGTCCTGGCTTGTGTCTTGTAAGTGACCCCACTCCCTGCAGGCCCAGCACACGTTTTTGGCACCCTGTGCAATTGTTAAAACACTAGGAAATCCGAGGCCAGACTGGGGGCTCCCTGATGGGGGCCATCCAGCCTGTCTCACACGAGAGGGGGCTGCCTCTCCCCACAGGACCTGACCTCTGTGCCACCTCCTGGGGGAAAAGACTGAGTACGCAGTGCTGCTGGGGGCAGGGCGAGCTGGAGTGGGCACTGCCAGAAAGGAAGCCCGCCCACGCCTATGCCCCCACAGGCACCCTCCCGAGTGCAACCAGAGGGCCCACCTCAGTCCCCAGAGACCACTCCATGCTGTGGAGCACAGTTCTGGGCGGAGCCGGAATGCCTTAGGACCTGTCAGCACTTGCTGCCTTGTCACAGTGATGGACATTCACTGCCTGAGGCTCCGGCGGCCAGGGGTGGGGTGGGGAGGGTGCCCAAGGGGCGGCCCCTTGAAGACCTGCACAAAAGGCTTTCCACTTGAGCAGCCTGTCTTCAATGATTATAAAGGCAGGGGAGTTTAATCCATTTTTGATGTAAGTGCTAATAGCTCTATGTCCTTGAAGTTCAAAGAGGGTGCATACATGTCACTAATTAGCTAAGCACAGAGCCATTCAGCTCCCTCTCATGTTTCTAATTAGGTCTTTAATAACAAACAAACTCTGACCTTACCCAAAGGCCCCCATTCGTCAGCCAGTCAAGGAGGACGGCCGCTTCGCTGTTTATGTTTGCGCAGGTTCCGTGTGTGTCTGCGTTTCATCTCAGCCAGGACAGGCCTATCCTAGAGGGATGCAGGAGCATCCTCTACGAGGACAAAGAACTCTTCAGCCTTCCCGGGCAGGGTGGGCTTCCTGGCCCTGCTGGGAGCTCCAAGGCTAAGGATCCCAGAGCAGCTTTCCTGCTGTTGGAGGAGGCTGGGTGAGCTGTCCAGCTTGGCTGTGTTTATCTGTTTCTGATGTACAGGTGCTGGTGACAAAGTCACAGGATGATGTGAAGCTCTGTATCTGGCAAGCGCTTGGCGGTACCTGAGTCCATGGCTATACATTGGACTTGCCTGGGCAGCTTTAACTACTGCTGAGACCCGAGGCCCACCCTGGTAGGTTCTGATTGCAGGGGCCTTCTGTGTGGCCTGAACACCAGGAATTTAAAAATCTCCCCAGGCGATTCTAACACGCAGCAAAGTTCAAGCACCACTGTGCTGGCCCGGATCTCAGGGCTAATTTGCTCATTAACAGCAGCTATTAGCAGGTCCACCTTGATTAATGAATACAATAACATCCAGAGAACCAAACCCTGGAGGTTTAATCAACCACAGTTGAGGATGGAAATCTGACTATAGGTTTTACTGATGTACAATTCTGGAAATATTTCTGTCATTTTCAGTGCCTTCATGTATTTTCAAAAAAAAAGACTGACTGTTTTCCAATGCATCCCCACCAAGCTGCCCCATCCCTTAGAAGTCCCTGACTTTTCCTCCAGTCACTCCTCTCAGATCTTAAGGCACTGACACTGTCACCCCTTTTACCCCAATGACAAGGGATCGAGGGCTTTGGAAGCAGAAGCAATACAGACCTATAGAGCTGAATGACCCCCAAGGGTCCTCCAGCCTGAGGTCCTCTGCCCCCAAATCACCCAGCCTGCTGGTGGCAGAAGCGGGACTAGAACCATTTTCAGATTCCCTGCACTTCCTTCAAGGCTCTAATCCTCTTTTTTTTCCTTCTTAAAGCTGCTTATCATCCTTAGCTGTTTAATTCCCAAGGTGCCCTTGCCCATGCCCCGCCCCAGAAAGGATATAAGGGAAGCCTCTAAGCTGTTTCCATCCCCAAGGCCAGGGTGCAGGAGGCTGTGAGCTAATCTCTGAAGACCCTGGAACCTTCCAGCAAGCCACTTCCAAGCCTGACTTCTCTTCAAGCCAGGTGGGAGGAGACACGGAAATCTCAGGGACTGACTCAGTGGGAGGTTTAAAGACTACTTAATGCACTGGGAACAACAATCTAGACCCACAGAAGTCAAATATGTAGCCAAGAATACATTGCAAAACTGGACAAGGGCTTTCCTCCCACACTGGCCCATGTTTTCGGGTTCTGCTGTTGTGTGCCTGGTCTTTTCTCTGGAGGCTGGGTTGATACTGCCAGATTCCTCCCCTAGGTCTGTGACTAACTGATCCCCAGACTTCAGGGCATCCTGGGTCCCATGTGACTGTGAGGCTGAGCCGCTCCTCTTCCCTTCAAGGCCAGGAAAGCCAATCAATCCTCTGCAGGTCACAGCAGTCAGAAATAACTTCCAGAAAGAGGGGGGAAAGTGGGGTGGGGTCGTCTTTGCCTCCCACAGTGGCCTCTACCACAGGCACACAGGTTTGCAGTTTACCACAGACCTGGACAAACCGTTTTATTAATATTAATAAGTAACCAGGGACAAAGGGCAGCTTTATTTTTAGCTTTCTCTAATTGTGTAGTAATTACTCATCTACAAAACAAATGAGCCCCTGCTCCTGGTTGCCATGGTACCAGGAGCCCAGCCTTCCTGCAGGATGATTGGCTGACGAGCCCACTGCTCCCGCCTCTGGCCCCGCCCTTCTCTAGCCATTGGCCCAAAGCAAAGCCCCAGCAACTGGGCGGCCAATCCCCTCCCATCCCTAGGGCTGGGCTGGGCGTCCCAGCGACCTTTCAGATTCAGTCCTCACAGCTCACAGGGAGGGAGGTTGACATCCCCAAGGAGAACGTCTGTCCTGCCCAAAGAGGCCCTCCCTGCTCTATCGCCTAGTTTCTTTTGGACAGTGGCTAACTTCCTCCAGTCTTGCTTTGGCTAAGAGCTCCTTTCAAATAATTACCTTCAGGCTGGCTTCCTCTTACCCAGCCATGCCTCCTGTGGGCCTCCTTTGTCTGCCTTTGGCCTGAAAGGATTTGGGGACCAGAAGTCAGATCAGAAATGTCAGCCCAAAACAGACAGAACCATGACGTTAAGTCTGCAACAGCGGAAGTCGGTGCAATAAATACATGTAATGCCTCCTGAGGCCTCCCATAAATGGTTTTGGGTTCTCTCCTCCCCCAAGAATATGGAGAATTGAGTTAATGGCAGCAGTGGTTTTTTGGTTGAGTGTGTTTTAGATGCAGAGCTCTGCTCTGGCACTGTGAGCCTGCCACCATGGGGCATCTGCTGACGGTGGCTGAGAGCACAGATCTGGCGAGACTGACTTAGGCTCAAATACTGTCTCTTCCATCTCAGACAAGCTATTTAAGACATAGCTTTAAAATCTTTAAATGGGAATGGGAATGACAGTGCCCACTTCACATGACTATGAGAATTAAATAAGGCAGGTGGGTTTGGCACAGTGCTTGGCTTACTCATAATATGTAGTGTTACTGACACATTACTGTTATTGTTATTCAAACTGACTGAGAAGTGTCTGTAGCATTCTTTCAACCGGTGGGATATCCTTCTTTAAGCAATCTCCCAGGTAGGTATGAGTTTTGAGATTCTGGCTGGAGCTTGCCTATCCATCCTAAAGAGTGGATTTTTTTTTCTCCCTCCCTTCCTTCCTTCCTTCCTTCCTTCCTTCCTTCCTTCCTTCCTTCCTTCCTTCCTCCCTCCCTCCCTCTCTGCCTCCTTCCCTCCCTCCTTCCAGATTTATTTTATTGTTTTGACAGAGAGAGAAAAAGAGAGAGAGAGAGAGGAGGGGGAGAGCCCAGAGCAGTCTCCATAGTTGCACATCATTAGTTTTCTACATAGTTTCATTCTACAGGTGGGTGCTGGGCTGCTCAGGGCAGGACCAGGACTGGGGGCCTCCTGCATGGGAGGCACACCTCACAGCTGCAAGGCAAGCACTCAACCCACTGAGCCATCCCAGCATCCCCATATACAGTGGATTTCATCATGGCTGTCTCATCCTGACAGATCTAATTCCAACGGCCAATTAAAGTTGTTTGCAAGCATTATTTGCTCACCTCCTGTGCAGCAGAATCCCAAGCTAGAAAAGGGAGACCTTTTTAAGTAATATTAATTAGCATCTAGGAACAAAGGGCTCCATGATTTTCAGCTTTCTCTAAATGCATAGTAATTACTCTTCTATACTAAAAATGAGGCTGACTTGGCCTCCTAGAGGATTGATGGTTTATGCCATTGGAGAAGGCAGGCACCACTCTGAGATAATATGTAAAACATCTTCCAAGGACTCAAAGCCCCGCCTTTCATTCTGGAGAACTCACCAATCAGGAAGAAGACTGAGGACAAGATCCTGTTCAGGAGCTAGAGCAAATGAGGGGGTGCCCAGGTAGGGTGAATCAGATGTGGCTTCCTGGCAGTCTGAGCTAGATTTTACCGGAGGGAGCAAATACAAAGACAGAGGGAAAAGGCCTGGCAGAAAGTATGGGGCATAGCAGTGGAACCAATAGCCCCAAACCAGGAATCGAGTGACAGTTTGCTGTCATAAGCAAAAGAAAGTCCCAGCAAACTATGGTGGAGTTGGGTGATGCAGTGCCCTCCTGTGTCTGCCTCCTTGCTGCCTTGCTCCCCCTTCCCTTGTGTTGCAGGTCACAAATCTAGCCCCAGATCTGGGGGCTAGGTGTCAGGCTGTGCTCAGTGGGGTCACTGCCAGGTTGATCTTCCTTAGCTGGTTCAGTTCTGACCGAGCTCCACTGCCATAAAGAATGAACCCCTCTCTCCCACGAATATGACTATGTTGATATGGCTTTCAAGGTCTCCCAGATTCTAGCCTGCCTCTATCTCTTCGAGCCTATGTCTCTGACACCCAACCACTGGCCTGCTCTTCCTACTGCCAACTTTTTATCTCACCTAAAATGTCCTCTTGCCTCCCAATCCAAATCCTTCAAAGCCCACTTTAAGCTTTACCTCACACCCGAGCTTCCTGCCTGCTGAGCACTAACTGTGCAAGAGTCTCCTCTTACTAAAGACCAGCTCCCAGAAGACTGGGAGCTTGTGGAAGGCAAGAGCCATGCCCTGGAATTCTGCATCCCAGCCCTGTTCCAGAATCAATCAGCTGATGGGTAAGAGCAGAGGGCCTGCAGCGTCTTACCGGACAGCTGTATGGGGACATTTATGAAATGTTTACAATGTACAGGAATTATCTGTCACATGTCCTCCTGCCTTCAGTCCCATCTCACTAATCTGCCCTGGACACTGTTGTCAAGGCTTGTCGAACAGACAAATCTGATGTCATATCCTGGTTTCAGGCCTCTCTGAGGCTCCCAGTTGCCCATGTGAATCAAGGCTCCTTTGCATGGCACCCGGGCCTCCCTCCCGCTCTGGCTCTGCCAGCTCTCTCTGCTGCTCCCCATTCCCCCACCCCCTACTGCATCTTGTTCTTCAACCAGGCTGAACTGTTTGCAAGGCTTCAAGTTCACTCTCCTGTTCTCAGTCCTGGTCCCTTGGGAGCGCCTTTTTTTTTTAATTAAAGAAACAAACACTCACCCGTAGTGAAATCTTCCTGTCTTCCTAGACAGAGCTAATCACTTCATGCTCTGTGCTCCTTCTGTTACTGGGCTTATAGCATCACGTTGTGATTATCCGTTAGTCACCACGCTAGGCTGGGAGATCCTCGAGGGCACGGACTGTGCTCTGTGTTAATCTATGAACTTTTCTGGCAGTGGTGGGCATTCACGACGTGTCTATCCAGCATCATTCTCACTTTCCCCCTCTTGCCAGTACTCAGATTTTCCTTTGGAAATCCATCCTTCTCCCACCATGGAAGAACTATTCAGTTGTAAACCAGGCCTTAGCCAAGCAGTTGGGACTTTTTGCTAGAATTCTGGATCATGTGACCCTCCTGTCCTCCAGACAGGGTGGTGTGAAGCAGGAAACTGTTGCAGCCATTTTGTCAACATACAGGTAATATTGAAACAAGGAGGGCAAAGCTAAGAGACGTAGAAAAAGAGCCTCGAATAATCCACACACGAAGCCCACGGTTTTGTGGAGTTTCCAAGATGTTAGGCAATAAATCCTCTGTTGTATTTAACCACATCCAGCCAGGTTTCTGATATAGCCAAAAGTGCTCTGATCCAAAGCCTAGGACATTGCCTGCCATATATGATAATAATTATTGCTGTTATACATATAAGAAATATCTGGGGAAGCCGGGATGGCTCAGTGGGTTAAGAGCTCACTTTGCAGCCCCGGGGTCTGAGGATCGAATCCAGGCCCTGGCCAGCGCGGGCCCATATGCTGAACTGGGGTGTGACCCCAGTTCGGTTCTCACTGGGGCAAACTTCCCATGTGGGAGGCCCCTGGTTCGGCCCCCAGCTTGTGGGGGATGAAACCATTCCATGGTGTGGAATGAAACCATGTTGAAAATGGATGACGTACAACTATGGAGACTGCTTTGGGACCTCCCCCTTCTCTCTGTCTTTCTCTGTCTCTCTCTGTCAAAAACAATAAAATAAAATCTTAAAAAAAGAAAAGAAAAGAAAGAAATGAACTGAACTCCATGCAGATGTGCCCTGGGCCCAGTTGTGAAGTCTGATTTGCCAGTTGGACTGTGAGGTCTTGGAGCCTGTCCTCGGCTGACATAGCTGAGGGCTGGGCTCTCAGATACATCCTGCATGTGCCCGGCGTCCAGCTAGCAGGTGAGTCTGCATGAACAACCATGGCTCCTCCACAAGGCTGCTTAAAGGAGGCCAAAGGCTGGGGCTTAAGTCCAGGGTTCTTCATCCTTGACCAAAGCCTTGCTCCCTAGCTGTGACTGAATAAGTTACATAACCGTCCTGTAGCCCAGCTTTCTCATAAAAACAAGCAAACATGGAAACCCAGGCAAAAACGCCAGCCTTCCTGCCTGTTTCATGGGGTAGCTGCAGGAACATATGCTTTGCAGAAGCATAAGGAACCACAATGCATCCAGGCATGTGCTCCTGTGATGATTCTCACCAACATGGGGGTTTCACTAGCTTTGGGGGCTCCCTAAACCCTGCAATGCTCCCACCCAGTCCGGGGGGATCCCTCTGTCCCTCTGTCGTGTCCTATGGAGCATCACTACACTTTCCATCCCTTTTCCTGAGCCAACAGGAGAGCAGGGGCCAATCAGCGAGGGAACAGGCACGACGTGTCACCCACTGAAAAGAATTTCACTGATTGAAAAGACCATTAACATTCCCCCACTCCATTCACTTTAGGATTAACCTATACTTAGGTCTGCGCTTCCAGGCTAGTCACTAATTGCACTGGAGTTGATTTATCAAGTGCACGGTATTTCTATTACAAAATTATCGATTAGAGCTGATGTATTTTATCCTCAACAGGGTTGGTCTGAAAGCCCTTGGAAAATGAATGAAGTGGAGGTCAGTGGCGGGTGGCTCTGCACATTAGTATAAATTCACTGGGGTTTCTCCAATGCTGGACTCTTCATGGGGCTAAGTCCTGGCTCTCCTAGAAATGAAGAGTTTAATGACCAACTAAGAAACAAGGTGCCTACCCCCAGAACACCAGGCAGTGACTGGGAGATGCGTGTTCGGGTAAATCTGGCTGGTCATAGCAGCGGGTCTTAACAGGTCACAGATCTGCTCTCCCTCTGGGCTACTGTACTGGCTCTACTCCATGCCACAGGTGTGGCTCCATCCCAGTGAGGGGTGTCTCCACGACCCTACCCACAGAAGGGCCATCTCGGGGGTCCCAGCCCCCAGGGAATGCCTGTTGCTAGCATGAGGGAAGCTGGGTGGGAAGGCAGAGATGACCACACAGCCCCCCCACCCCCCGGACACTGGACCCAGCTGATGGAGGTGCAGGAAAGCCATCTGCAGGAAGGAAAGTAGCGCACGCATCCATTTCCCTGTTCTTTGTGATGCTGACAGTGCCAGAAACAATGCCTCATGGGACAGCGGGGCTTTCGGGGGGAGGATCTGCGTTCTCAGACCACTGGAGGCTAGAAGTGTGATCTGCCTTTATATGCTTTGACTGGTGCCCGGCACAAAGCAAACCTCCAATATACGTTTGTTGAAAGCAACATCCGGGAACCCTAAAGCTTATGCTGTGACACTATCCCTCACGCCCCACGGCCCCTAACACATAGAAGGCAAAGGATGTCACTGGGGACATGGAGAACATCCGGAGACGGGTGGGGCGGCCATGACTGCGTCATGAGATCTACTCTCTTCCCCAAAGCATTTTCTTTTATGCTTCAGTTTAAACTATTTATTCTATACCCCAATCTGAATTTTTAAAAAGATTTATTTTTATTGTTTTTGACAGCGAGAGACAGAGAGAGAAAGAGAGAGAGAGAGAGAGACAGACAGAGAGAAGGGGAAGAGCCCAGAGCAGTCTCCATAGTTGTACATCATTAGTTTTTGATATATTTTCATTCCACAGGTGGGCGTGGGGCTGTGCAGGGTGGGAACCAGGCAGGGGATGGGGCTGCATAGGGCAGGAGTTGGCTGGGGGCACACCCCAGTTCAGCACACGGGTCCACACAGGTTGGGGCTGAGTCTGGGACTTGATCCTCAGACCCCAGGGCTACAGGACGTGCACTTAACCTGCTGGGCCATCCTGGCATTCCCCCCCACAATTTGAATTTTGCTTTTTCTCATTTTACCTGTTGGAATTGAAACTCTTAGGGCAGCAAGGCCATTTTCTTAGCAAAACCAGAACTAGGATTTAGGCCAACAGGGGGGATCTTCTGGTCTCTGTCTTCTGTTCCCACCCTCTTCTCCTGCTCCTGCAGCCATAGCAGCCTGGAAGCCTCACAGTTCCAGGTATTTCCTTCTGTCCATCCCCTGACCCCCATCTACTACAGGCCAAGCCAAAAGGACAGCACCTTCCAGATTTCCTGTTCTGGCTCTTGGGGCCCTCATTCTGTCCAGTGGCCACCTGGCCTGCTCACATCCAATCCCCTTTCACCCTGACTGTGCCACTGACTTCCACAGCACCACTTCTCTCCAGGAAGCTGCCATTTCTCTCTGCTACTTCACACTTTTTTGGGGACCGCAAGGACTTTGTGACTTCTTGGGTCTCTGCTTCCCATAATAGATTAGGAACATCTCCCAAAGCTCTCAGACACTTCTGGCACTCTCTTAAGGCTTGCCACCACAAATACAGGGAAGCCAGTGTGTCCACAGACGACGATTTCACTTGCCCCTGAGCTAAGGGCAAAGGCAATAGGACAGGGAAGTCTTCTTGGGGAGATGGAGGAAAACTGAGGCCTTCCCTCCCCATGAAGCTGTGCCAATAATCTCCATGCTAGGAATGCCACCACTCTCACCCACTTGCCCTCACCCCTCTGTGAGCTCATGTAAAGGCCTCTCCCTCACATTCACCAACCGTGAGAACCAATGCCAACCTTCTCCAGGACCAAATGCATTCACCATCTGCCGACTGATTAAGACTTTAATCCCTGTCGCTACCACATCTCACGTCCCTTCCACCCCAGGGAGGAGCCCCCGTAGGCAGGACTGCCGCATGGACCCGTATCCTTGAAGGGCTGACTGTGAGCTGGCAAACGATGCAAAGAGTAGGGGCCTTGGAGGAGCCTTGCTAGTCACCCCTAAGAAGTAAGAAAAGATCTGCTCTGTTCAAGAACCAACCATATGAGGAAGACAAGAACAAGGAAGAATTGTAAGGCTCCTTCCAGTCCTGGTTCCATGGTCTTTGCTACAGTTGGACACTGTTACAGGCCTCAGTTGGGAAAGCTGGAGCTGAGGGGGGTGGTGACCCAGTTCTGGCCTGGGGGAACAGGGAGTGAGGGGAGGTGGTGGTGGCTGATGGCGAGAGCATGGATCCAAGCCCCTTGGCAACGTTGAGCACATGGCCCCTTCTCTGCCTGGCCCCGTGCTATCCTTCAGACAGCTGTGCTGGAGACCCCGTAATATCAACTCAACAATGCATGTTCCACAACTACAGCTACAGCTACCGGGTACATCTACTACAGTGCATGCATTTAGGTCAGTCCCACAGATACATACACTCTAAGAACAGGCAGGGAGGTGTGAAATGTTTTACTGGACAACAGGTGTTTTGGAGTTGTAACTAATAAAAAATAAATCGAAAACGAAAGTACAAAAAAAGACATTTCTCGAGAGTTGGATATGAGTTTGTTTCTTGAACTGTTTCATCTGAACAAGCAAAAACATGCAAACCAGCTGGTACTAACAGGAAGCTGGACACTGAGAGAGAGGATTAAGAGGTGTGGACAAACCTTCCCGCTGAGCGTGCTCAGAAGAGTGTTTGAGAGGAGGTGTGCAGATCCTAGTGTAAGAGAGGCGGGAAAGTGTGCCTCAGAGACACTCTCTCACCGCAGCCCCCACCAAGCAAGAGAAAAGACAACAGAAACGTGACTCTCACACTCACCACCACCGTCAGGAGCTCATGCTACTACATCAGAATAAAGCTGGCAAGTATAAAGTACAGTAAGGGGTCCTGGCTGGGGCCGGAGATGGGCTGGGGGCTGGAGGGGGCTTAGAAGCTCTAAGATTGACACATGGACCCCCCCGTCATGTCACCCAGAAACCAAATAGCCTGAAAATCCAAACAATTTCCCTCACATGGCGGGGGTTGGGGGGGAGTCGTTTGTCAAACAGGAGGTTTGTATGGGACATGATGGGGCCATTGGAACTGAATGAATACGATCAAAATAAACAAACAAACTCTTGACTGAGCACAAGAAAAGATGACATTTGTTCAAACTACCTGGTGAAGGTAAAAGAAAAGTGACCACTGATAGTGAAGTTATCTAGGAGTCGGCAGGGACCTCCCCTGCTGGGGTCCCCTGAGCCCTGCTCACCTCAGGTCCTGGCTGAATTAGGAAAAGGCGGGCGGCTGGCCCGGAGGAGTCGGCTGAGGTGAGTGCAGAGCTCAAGGTCGCCCTGGACCTCCTACCCGGACACCAGAGCCCTCACGGATACAAGTTGCCAACCTGAATAAAATCGAAGCTGCTGCCCACCCCACAGCCTTCAGCAAAACTCTCCCAGTACGTCATAATGAAAGAAAAAAAAAACACAAAAAAACAAACAAAACTGTGGAGCTAGACAAAAAATGTAAGACCAAAAGAGGGGCTTCCACAGGATGCCGGATCCCTTGGCCAAACCTGAGAACCCCCAGGGGCAGGGGCTCCGTTGCCCACTGTGTGAGTCACCTGCCAGGTCCAGCAAGGTACCGGGCTCAGGCACGTACTGCACAGCATCCCCCCTGACCCAGCTTCCCCCTAGAAGGGGACGCGACTGAACTTGAGACTCCCTCCAATGGGGCTTGGGAGGCTGCAGGAGCACCCCTCTCCCCTGGGAAGGAGCTGAGGGGTGCAGGGGTACAGGAGCAAGTGAAGGTCGAACCCGACCATCAGTGAGCCCGTGCTGGTCTGGGCTGATGCACAAACACCAACGAGTCTGTGTGGGCCTCTCATTTTGGTGCCTAAGAGCCAGCGAGGAGCCACTACAAACAGGTGCATAGTTGGCCATCCTGCCAGGCTTGGAGGCCAGGCTGTTTCCTAAAGGGAGAAAGAGGACAGCCCCTACAGGCCCAAATGCACCAATGGGAAGAAAGGCAGAGAGCTTCCTTCCCCAACCTGGTCACCCTGCTCCAGGTCCAGAGGAGGGTAGGGGTGCGGGCCCCCCGTCTGCACACGGGCAGTGTTCTGACTTTGGTGGGCATTGCCCTTGGGCACATCCCGGGCCCCTGACCCCAGGCAGCACGGTGGGATACGCCTGTCGCTTCCCGGCCGAGCCTGACCCTGGGGGGGCAGGCACCTCGGAGTTGAGGATTTACTCCTTGCACTAACCAGGCTGGTGTGGGGCAGGTGGTCTGGGCACACACTCCTGAATAGAGTTCACTAACAGTGCAGCGATGAGCATGGCTGACCTAAAACGGCCTGTGGGAGACGTGGCTCCTGATGGAAATGGCTACAAATAAAACACCACTGATCCTGGAGAAACAAAAAGTGTGGCTGGAGATGGCTCTGACCTTAGGGGTTAGGGGTTAGAGGGGATGGGTGGGACTCCCGCCTGGCTCTGGGGGTCTGTCGGAGGGTGGGGGTGGCAGAGGGGCACAGGCCACGGGGACCACTCTCAGACTCACAAAGAACCCCATGCTGCCCTTTAAACTTGCCATGAAGTCAAGGAGAATGGGGTGGGGAGAGAGGCAAGGGTTAATTTCGGGTTAAAGTTTAGTTTCATTATCCAAGTTATAATCAGAAATTGAACGGAGAAACCAAAACCAACAACACTCAAAAATCTCCCGTTTTCTTTGTCTCACCCCCCCACCAGGCACAGAGGCTCGTTTGTAACGATACCAAAAAGCACTCAAGTTAAAAAACCAAATGGAACAGGGAGACACGAGGCAGCTCTGCAGCCGCCCCCAGAGCAGGGGGCACCAAGGGGCACTGGCCAGAGGGCAGGGGAGCCTGTGGAGGCTGCTCGGGCAGGTGGGAGCTAAGCAAGGGTGCCCAGCTCTCCAGACCTGCCTGCCAGTCTGCCCAGCGGCCTGCCGAGAACTCCCTGGACCCCCAAATCAATGCCCCGTGGGCGATTCCCAGGAGTGGATCCTTTGTAGCTCGAGGCAGTGCCAGTTTGCATGGAACGGATTTTTACTGATGTTTCTAATGGGCCTCACTGTGCCAGTTTCTTGTCACCGAGGGTTTGGGTTTTTGGCATTCGCCCTGTGGGCTTTTAGTGCCCCATTTCCTGGTACCCTCACCAGCACCCCCCCCCCCCCCCCCCCCCCCCCCCCCCCCCCCCCCCCCCCCCCCCCCCCCGGCCCTCCCCAGAGCCCTGTTACATCAAAAGAATCATTTCCCTAGGTGCCCCAGTGGCCTGTCTACAAGGTGCGGAGGGGGAAGGGGGAAAGCTGCACATCACAGCTGAGGAGGAGCAGGGGCCTCTAGGTGGCCAAGGGGGAGTGGGGGGCGGCCCGGAGCCCCCCCGGAAGCCCAGCACACAGCAGAAGCCCTGCTTGCGTATCAGGAAGGCAGTGAGCATATGGGGAAGAGGGTCAAAAGGTCCTCTTGGGGCCTGCACCCTAGACATGCCCCAGCTCCAGCTGGACCCCACAGAGCACTGGGAAAATGTTCCCCCTCACTTGAGGGGTTCGAGACCTCCTCAGAGGTTGGATTTGGAGACCAAAGGGCCGGGGCATCCTCATGAGAGAGAAACCCCGCTTCCTTTGTCAGCCGGAGTCCAGGAAATCTCTGGTCTCCACTAAGGAGGGTAGGGATGCAATGAGACTGCTGGAAACTGCAGCGCTTCCCCCCAGGTCAGGGCTGGCGGGCTCTGGGGCTGAGCTCAGCAGGACCCCCGAGAGCTGGGTGGTCCAAGGCTGGGAACACACCGATAGGCTCTGAGCTGTTCTCTCACAACCTAGACCTCTGGCTGGCTCAGAGACTGTGAGGAGGGAAAAGCCTCGAGAAGCAGCAAAAAGCCAAGGAGGGAATGACCGCAGGTGTCTAAAGCCAGCGGGCTGTCAGGTGAAAGCGCTGTCCAGTCAAAAACAACCCCCTTCTTTTTTCAATGGCAGACTAATAATCTACCTTTCGTTTGTAGTCCCGTGACTGACCCTGACTGGAAGGTGTCCTGGGTGGCAGGGCCTGGTCCTCGCCTCCCTGTCCCCACCCTCTGGGCTGTGGGGAGAGTAGTGGACAGATGCAGCCACACAGATCCAACAGGGCCTTTACCTTCCCCTGCACACTGGGGCATGCCTGGGAGCCGCCTGCCCCAAACACCTCCCTACCTGATCCTCTTGCTGCCGCCACGGCCGCTGCCGCAACTGGTCCGTAAGCTGCTGCCGGGAAGCCTGGTGGAGAGAGAGGAGGTGGAGTCAAGCCGGGGGTCCTGGGAGGGTCACAGACAGCCCCGTCTCACCGGCCACCCGCCCACCCCTCCACACAACACACAGGAGTGGGAAGGCAGCTCCACTGTGAGGAGGGACACAGATCAGTGGCTATCAGGCTTCTGGAAGGCACAGCATCTTTGGGTGTGTTTGCTTCTCACACACTGGTCACCCCAGAAACTGGTTCTAGAAGGCGTCCACAAAACTCAAGATTGGGAGGAACTTCTACTGAGAGCCGGGGCAAGCTCCCTGATACCCAGTAATTTCCCAGGACTTGTCCAGAGCTGTAGCAAGCGTGGCTAGGTCACCTGTGGTCAGCCCTGCACCACAGGTAGGAGGCCCTTGGGACGAACAGGCACCTTGGCCAGGAGACAGATTAAGTCTAGCTGTTCTCCAAAGGCTGCAGGTGTGCTTGGCCACTTAACTCCAGACTTTATGTATGTCAGCAGCGTTCTGGGGGTCCCCTGCGTGTGCATGAAGCCAGCTGTGGGAGGGAGTGTGGGACTGTGGGAACCTATGTGGGGTGAACCCTGTGGCTTTGCTTTATCTCTCACTGTTTCAATCCCTTGAGGCACAGGGATGGGGATTCAGATGTGACTCTTCTGTGTGAGTGCCACTGTCCCGACCATGCTGACACTGAGGGTCTCCGCGGCGTCCTGGCCAAGTCTCTGTGCTAGCTAAAAACGTCCCGATCAAGGCTTGTGCTAATACTGCATCAGGCCGCAAGGCTGTCCCAGCAATGAGACTAAAAGCCACAAGGACGAGGTGACCCAGTGTGGCTAGAGAATGTCCAAGTGAAGGAAGAGGAGGGCGGGTCCCCTCCCTTGGGCTCCTCTTGGCCACTAGCATGTGCACACATGGCCACGTACGGGGCACACAATCACTCCCACGCACATGAAACAAACACCCTCTACCATCCAGGCAGACAGCTGGGGGCCTGATCCCAAGACCCATTTCCGATGACTGTGGCCTTAAATGATGTGCCAGAAGCCAGCAGCACGTCACACATCGCCCCACAGAGCCGCTGGGCTTTAGCCACTGAGCCTTCCAAGTAAGGAGCTGATACGGGACAGAGCGAGCACATGCACCACAGAGGTCAGGGGACAGGAGAAAAGAAAGGAGAGAAGAGCCATCCCCAAACAGAATGAACTAGAAGCCCACTAAACTCTAAGTCTATCGTCCTAGCTACATGGAACTACTGGGGGGAAAGGAAGTTCAAAAGGGAACGAGCTACTCTAAGGTCAGGCTACGCTACACGAAATGCCAATGAAAAGAGACATACTTGCATTTAAATACGGTAATAGGGCTGTTGAAAGGGGAAAAAGAGAGATCCAGGTGAAATACGTGTACACGTGGACCCTGGCTGCTGGATGGGTGGCCCAGCTCCCATGAGGACCACGAGTGCACCCCGCAGGCTGCTCCCTCCCCCTGCCGGACCCCAAGGAAGGGGCTCCCCCACCAAGTCCTCTCCCCATTTCTTCCAGGCAGGAGACAGATTTCTGAAGAGGTGGGTGCTGGTGGAAGGTGCTAAAGGAAAATAAGGAAGAAGTCAAGTTATGGCTCCCTGTCCCAACTCTCATTACCCCAGGCTGCCTGTAAGGCAGTGGCCCTGAAGGAGGAAGCAGGCGGGGAGAGAAGCAGTCGTTCTTCTTTTTATTTAATTTAATTTATTATTATTATTATTGTTAAATTTAATGGGGTCACGTCATTATTCTTTTGCTCTCTCACACCATTTACTTGAAGCAGGTTTCCTGGGAAGCAAGACAAGGTGGTGGTGGCAAGGCGAAGGTGGGGGTGGGGGATGGGGTGGGGGTGGGGTGGGGTTTAGTCATTAAAAAGACTAACAAAAAGGTCTCTTTTCTGTAGTTGAACACATTTTGGACAATAAGTCCGAGAAAGAGGAAGGGGAAAAAAACTTATTCAAGAAAGGAAATTTATTATCTTTAATCTCAGATAAAGGCTCCTGCTGTAGACTGCACAACAGACATTGCTAAGGGCTGGAATTTAACTTCAGCTGTCCAAAGGGGGCTAAACGCCATGACAGGAGCAGAGGGGCTGGGGGAGCAGAGCCCCCCAGCCTGCCCCTTCAGAGCCCACAGCCCTCCTAGCACCGGGCCCTGGTGGCCACCCCCACCACACATCCGTGCCTAACAGGGCCACAGACCCTGCCACCCAGCCGGTCCTCCTGGCCACTTCCCCAGCTCCCTGCCATCCCCTCCTGTGCTGTTAGGCCCCCCAGGCTCACCGGTCACCCCAAATGCATTCTCCAGATGACCTGGTGGGTAAGCGCCTGGTGCGCTCTCCAGGGCCCCGGGCTCTGCTTGGTGGCTGGGCTGGTGCGGGATAGGCAAGCACAGATCTAGGCAAGGGTCTGTGTGTGTGTGCCCTGGGGGTGGGGCAGGGCTGTCAGATGCGGCAGCAGCACTGTGACCCTGGCCTAAAGCTGTCCCGATGTAGTGCAGCCTGTTTCCAGGATGGCAGGAGGGGCCTGAAGACCAGGAGGTCAGCATGTGGACCCCGGTGGAACGCACCTTCCCAGGCGACCTGACCGAGCTGGGAACGCAGGGAGGGGAAGCTCTGCAGCATTACTCCCCAGACCCCTGAGAGCCAGGGGTCACGTGTGGCTGGCTGCCTCTCTGGGAAACCTCCCTTGCTTTATTTTTGACAGGGCGGGGGTCTGGGCTGCCAAGGAGAAAAGGGCACGGGCCGGGGGATGCAGGGGAAGACTGTGGGGAATTCCACAGGCCTGCGGGGCTCAGGGATGCTCGCTGGGCTGAGGCCCGAAGAAATGCTATGGCAGAGCCCCTGGTGCATGAGCCCCCACACCGCCCTAGCACCGCCCTGCCCAGAGTGGGAGATGACCACCCCCGGGGTCTAGTGCTGGGAATGTGGAGAAACGGGGGGGTGGGGGGTCCCTCCTCAACACAGTCTGTGTGGCCAGCGCATGCAGGGGACAACCAGCTTCTCCTCGTGAGGCAGCTTAGCACAATAGCTAAGTACACAGACGAGGGGCCTGTCTGGGTCCCAATCCTGGCTCATCCACTTACTAGCTGTGTGACTTTGGGGAAGTTGCTTAACTTTTCTGTGCCCTGATGTCCCAATCTGTAGAGGACCATCTGGAGAGCTTTAACAATGGCTGTGGCCCGGGTCCCACCTCAGAAGATTCTTATTTAGCTGGTCTGGGGTGAAGCCTGGGCAGTGGGGCCTATAAACACTTCCCAGGTGATCCCAGTGTGCAGCCAAGAGTGAACAACTTTGACTTAACACAAGCTTGTCCAACCAGTGGCCTGCAGGCAGCATGCCCCCCCGGACGGCTCTGAATGTGGCCCAATGCAAATTGATAAACTTTCTTAAAACATTATGAGATTTTTAAACATTTTTGGTGATTTTTAAGAGCTCATCAGCTATTGTTAATGTTAATGTATTTTATATGTGGCTCAAGACAATTTTTCTTCTTCCAATGTGGCCCAGGGAAGTCAAAAGATTGAACACCCCTGACTTAAAGGCTTTCAGAATTTACAGAAAGTTACATCATGGTGCATGTCTGTCACCGCCCTACCCTGTGCAAGGAAAGGCTCCTGAGAACAGTGGGGTACATGAGCTTTTGTGACCAGCCCCTGCCCCTCCCCCGACCCCACCCCAGCCACTGCAGGGCCACTGGTCAGAACAGCAGGGTCTCTACTTGGCTGGGGAAGCATTAACAGCTCACCTAGGACCCCGTGCAGCCTGTGCCTGGCCTTTGAAAGGCCTTCCAGATCATCCTCATGCACAGTGGAGGTGGAAGTCCCTGATGTGGAGGAAGCCTTGGGGTATCCTTTGTGTCTAGTACACACTGAGAGGCCACTGCTGTCCCGCCCACCGTGGGGCCTAGGGTCATGCCCCTCTTTCCTTGCGTCCTCTCCCCTTCTTGGTATGAGAAGATGCCGCCTGGGAGCAGCCTAACTGGGACATGCTTCTGGCGCAGACACTACTTTTCTCTGTGACCTTGGCTGGGTCAGTGGGCCCCTTTGGGCCTCTCACAAAAAGAGATGGAAGAATCCTGGGGTTCCTTGTGGCTCCAACAGGCTATGGTCCTGAGGGAAAGCTTTATAACACACGCTTGTAATGTGCATTACCATCCCAAATGGTCCATTATGAGAGTTTTTCTTACGATGAGCTTGCTGAAAGCACTCCCCGGACCCTGCCCCAGCTCCTCTGCATCTCGCCCACCAGTAATTTCTACAGATGGTTCCAACAGTCTTGGCTAAACCCAATGTGGCTTTACTGACCGCAAACATGCAAAAATAAGCAACCCAAAGTAACTGTCAGCAGAATGTAGGCAACGCATCCTAAAGCGTTCAGGGACACCACCCTGTGATCTGGCCGGACGCTCCCCCATTTCCTCGGCAGGCCTGCCTGGTGTGACAGCGCTAGTTCTCGTAAAAGAGATCCAGAGCTTTGTCTTTTGTGTAGACAGCGGTGGCTGCCAGGGCGTGAGGGCAGAAAAAAGGTGCATGAGGTCGTTTTGGAGTGAGAGGGCCTGAGGAGCAGGGGCAATGGGTACCCAAAGGGACCCATTTACATGATCAAACTGTACAATTTAGCACTGAAGGAAGCAGACATGTGTCCACTGGCAGCGGGGGTGGGGTGGGGGGTGCAGGGAACCTGAGTTCTTGGCATTCGAAACAGGAATCATTTTCATGTACCGTTTTAGGAGCAAATCTAATAGTCCCCCAGGATACCAAGAGCCTGGAACAGAGGAGAGAGGCCTGGGGGGCTGGAAATGACAGTCATTGGGAACCTGGCTAATGTCCCTCAGGAGAAGGCAGAGGGACCAAATGGAAAGGCCAGGCTTGCTGTTACAGTAAGGGCTGGGCTGGGGTCTGCAGCTCGGGCCTGCCCCTGGGTCCTCCCTGTTGCCCAAGGGAAGTGAGAGGCTCTGGGGTCAAGAGCCCCAAGGGCATTGGCACCTATAGCAGAGGGGTGGCACAAAATGACCCCAAATAACTTTAAATGCAACTGCTACTTAGCTTAATTTTTAAGTGACATGTAAGTCTTCAGATGTTTAGATCTGGATAAAGGGGAGGTGTGCTGTTATAAACACTTCGTAAGGTTTCTGTTGTCACAGAGCCTCTGTTTGGACAGAAGGGGTTGTAGAAACATAAAACAGGAAGTCGGAGAGCATCCTTTGGTAACAAGACAATTCCCCGAAGAGGCAAGCACAGACCCAGGGTGCCAGGCCCCAAGTGGGAGCAGTGTGTTGGATGCAGGTTCCCTCGGATCAGAGGTGCTCCACCCCGAGCAAAGTAGCGTGGCTGCTGCCATGGTGCCGGAGGACCAGGGCAGGGTCAGGCTGGCCCGTCTTCCCCCGGCATGGCACTGTTCTGCTCCTGGTGACTGAGTGCAGCTGGACCACAGGTCTCAACCCCAGCCTGGCTCCAGCTCAGAGCATGGAGCTGAGGGTGGGAAGGAGAGCAGGAGGTGCTCAGAGCAGCACACCTTCCAGCACTTTCACCCCACACCTTCCGGCACTTTCACCCGCCTGCTGCGCTCCCGCACACAGCCCACATTCCAGGGCAACTGCTCCACTGGGAGGTGCTGTTCTCTACCTGGGCTGCACACGGGAATCCCCCGGAGAGCTCGAAAAACCCAGATGCCTGGGCCCTAACTCGAGATTCTCAACTACTCTGTCTGGGGTGCAGCCTGGACAGTGGAAACTTCCAAAGGTCCCAGGGGATGCCAAAGAGCAGCCAGAACACGGCGTTAGGTCCTGCGTGCTTGGGTTCTGGGCTCTTCTGGGAGGCAGGGAGCAGAATGCCCTCTCTGGGGACTCTGGCCCAGCAAGCATCCTGGTCCGCGGGTCTTTCTACCTCAAGACAGAGAGCTGGAGCCCGCAGTACCCTCACTCACCTAGGGCTTCTGCAGGGACCTCCCTAACTCCAGACCCTTCCTCCGCCCTGTGCTCTCTCAATAAAAACAGAGGGGACCAAAAACATGTATACACATTTCAAGAAAGAAAAGAAAAACTGTATTAAAATTGTAATACTCAATGCATACCAATAACTAAATTTGAATACAAGTCACCTTTGACTTCTGCAGTTACAAGAGGTGCTCAAAGTGGTTACCATCAGCACCCAGACTCTTCTGATTATGCAGTACTACTCGAGCAATGTTGACCGAAGTGTCCACTTGTATAGCTACATATGCATTTCAATTCACCATGCGTCCGAAACTTATCACAAATGCACACAATTGTTAGGTGTGTTGGTGGTTCTGTTGCATATTCATGCCTCCATTGTTGTACTTCTACAACATTCTTAAATTTCAAATACCACTTCAAAATGGTCTTGAGTTCCTCAAATGACAACAGTGCTTCCACCATTGTCTTTGACTGTCCTGTCTGTTGCATGTAACGCTAGCATTCATTAGTGCCATCTTTTGAGCGAACATCATACTACACACTGCTGCCATAATTCAATTCAACTTTGAAAAGTAATACACAGATAATATCTCTTAAAATTAGTAGGCATTTTTTTTGGGCACACCTGGTATTTACCTACCACATGCCAGGCATTGTTCTAAGCACTGGGACCATAGCAGTGAACTAAGCACACACAGTCTCTATCCTCATAGTGCCCACAGTTGCTTCTAGCCCCTGATGGGTAAATGGGTTCCATCTGAGGGGGGTCCGTGACTCACTCTGCCAAGAAGGGGTGGTTGATCTGCCTGAGACCCACATCGCTGGGAGCCAGGCCCCTGCCCAGGTCTGCTGTAGGGTCTTAGAGCTGAGCTAAGATGTGTGTCCTAAGGTGTGTCTACTCCAAACCCTGCTTGGAGAGGGAGGAGGCAATCAGATCAGTTCTCAGGGAGGGTGGAGCACAGGGCATGGCCAATCCAACTAATTCTTTTCTCCCATATCAAAGAAGTGAAAGGAAAAAAAAGGAGTGCTCCCATGGCTGTTCTAATAGTCCTCAGAGCTCTCAGCACTGCAATTCAATTCGGTTAAAAAGGACCCAACCGGGCCCTGACACACATGACCAAGACACAGGTCTCCCAACATACTTTTTAGTCGATACCCGCTGAGTTGGGGGTACAAGCTCTAGAGTTCCAGCTTCATTTGGCCTTGGCTGGACCATCCAGGGCCCTAAGGACAAGGCAAGGTTCATCTGCACTGCTGGCTGGAAAGCCAGCATCAGGAACAGCTGACACATCACCAGGGCCCCCGGCATTGGCTTGTGGCACAAGGACATTGTCCAGCAAGACCACAAGGGTGAGAATGGCCACAGTGAGTTCATCCTAAGTCAGCCCTTGCTGCCCTGTGATGGCGGTTTGTGGCCTCGGCTAACCCGGGGACACCCACGTGCCCACAGAACAAACATCTGCCTTTGAGACCCAAGACCAAGACCTTCCAAGGGAAGGGATGCTAGACAGTAGACATCAGCAAACTATTTTGAGAATTTCTCCTTCCATGCTGTGCTGCCCCTCCTTCCTCACTCCTCGTGGAAAGTGTCCTGCCTCCCGCCAGTGGCTGTCAGGACAAACCACTGGTCTGCTCATTGGTCCTTTTAGAGCTCATCGTTCAGATGGCTTTTGACTGCTCCCTGTTCCCATTGCACAGCTCTGGGACAGCAGGAGTCCAAACACCAGCCCTATGGTGCCCACCTCCGTGGGCCAACACAGGAAATACTCAAGTCATGAGCACCCCGAGACTTTTTGCTGGAAGACCCCAGGTTTCCACCTTGGTCCTAGCTCAGTGAGTAAACTGACATCTGTGATCTCAAGTTGCCTCCCTGTAAAAAGCAGACGCCACCACTTCTTGTCTCCTGAGAGAGGAAGTTTTGGGACAGACCACTGCTGTCCTGGGCAGGGCCGGGGGACCTGGAATGATCAGGAGGTTGTGGAAAGGAGCAGAAGGTAGAGGGGGAGGCCCTCTGAGGGCTCAGGGCAGCCACTATTTGCCAACCAGCACAGAAATATTAAACATTTTAACAACCAGTGCATCATACCACTGTCTACCAGACCTAGTGGACAGAGTGAATGGCAGACCTTCTCTGTGCCTGTTTCCTCGCCTATATAGTACAAGAGCTTGGCCCAGATGAGGAGCAAATGAATCATCACACTGATGATAATAATAGCAGCTACTGCTGGAGCACCTTCCTCCGCCAAGGAGCTTGCCGGCAGCATCTCACGTGCCCTCATTGCGTACGACTCTACAAGGAAGACATCAGCCGTCCATGTAACAGAGGAGGCACTCTAGGCCCAGAGAGGTTAAAGGAAACTGTACAGGACAGGGTTAAAAGCAAGGGGACAAAAATCTCCCACACTCACTGGCTGTGTCACCCAAGACAAGTCAGGGAACCTCCCTCTTGGCCCCATTTTGCTTCTCTGTAAACACGGTTCATAACCCCGGCTGGCGGGGCTGCTGTGAAACTCAGCGCGAGGCTGGGGCTGGCTGCTCACCCGGTTATCTGGCACTCGGTAATCGCGCAGAAAGTGGAATGATAACTTCTATTTCTATTTTTATTATTATTGCTCAAGGTAATAACAGTAGCGGAGCTGAGAACTCCCTTTGGTGCCTTCTTACTCTAAAATCCTATTAATTTACATGACATTTCACATCCAAAGGGCTTTAATAGATAGCATTTATAATTCGCCTGTGAGGGATAAAGGTATGGTTTATCTGCAGAGCAAGCTCTGCTTCTGGTGGGGTAATGTGATGGCAGGAGGCAAGAGGCTCCCAGGGGCTCAGGGAGGGCCTGGCTGGGGCTGCCATGGCCCTGTGACATGGTGACCACAGGTGCAGACATGGATGCTAGAGTTAGGTGACCAGACGTCCCGCTTTTGGCGGGACAGTCCCGATTTTTAACAATTTGTCCCGCGTCCCGCGGCGTTTTAAAAAAGTCCCGAGTTTTGGAAAGAATGCACGACAAGCTAGGGAACGGTGGGAGATAGACCAAATTTTTAATCAAGAACCCCCTCCCCCCCGGTCAATGGTGTCCCACTTTACCAATGTTAAAATCTGGTCACCTTATGCTAGAGCCCTGGTGCTTGTACTCAGCAGCAGCCGGACTGGCTTTTTCCACTGCCCTCTGGCCCGGAAGTGCTGCCCGCAGGCTCATCTAGCTCCTCCCAACTCCTCTAGGAGGCCAGAATCGCCTCTCTGGTCCTTCCATCCAAGTGGGATCCTGTTTACTCCTCTGTCCCTGACAAGTGTCCTGGAGAGGCAGCGACATGTCTCTTTGGTTCACCACTATGTTCCCAGCATCTGAGGCAGGCCCCGTGACACAGCAGGTGTTTCGTAACTAGAAGCTCAATGCATTAAGCTCCTGAGTTGAAGAGGGATTGACGCAAGGGGGTGAGGGGAGAAGTGCCTCTTCCTGGCCTTACGTGAACCCTAGCGTGTTCAAGGCTAGTACCCGAGGTCCTGGGGAGGAGGCCTGGAGGGGCCCTAAGCAGGGACCACTCACTAGCAGAGCTGATTTTGCGAGGAGTCTCTGGGGCCAGCCAGGCACCTGCTTAGGCTCAGAGCAGGGCAGCAGGGCCTTCACTGGGGGAAAAGCACGCTGTGCTTGCCTCTCAGTAAGCACATCTGGGCAAAGCTTTCCAGCTCAAAGGAGAGAGACTCAGCGCCCACTGGGTCAGCTCGGGGGTGCCCACCAAGGCCACGGCAGGGTGGGGCCAGCACTCCTGATCCACAGAGTGTCTGCCTGGGATTCTCTGCGTCAGAAGTAGCATCCGCTTTCCAAGGCCAAAGTCAGTCATCTAGCTGTCCCAGCCCAGGTAATGGGACAGCATCTGCCCAGACGGGGGCCACAGAATCAACAGAGGCAGGAATGCAAATGAGGGACGACATATAATGCTTTTGTGCATTTACACCTGTTTTGTCCCTTGACATGGAATACCATTCCCTAATCAGCTACCTGGAAAACTTCTATTTGCGCTTCAAAACCCAGGTCAGATGTCGCCCCTTCCTGAAAGCTTTCCAGGAAGAGTCAGCAACCCCTCCCCCAGGAACCTGACCTGGCCACATGTGGGCTGTCCCTGAAGGCTCTGACCTCTTCTCTCACTTGCTCAGCTTCCCCATGCCCATTGTAGGTCATGACAACCCTTTCCAGCACTGCAGGGAACCCCCACCCCTGCCCCCGGGGGCTGAAGGGATAGGGAACAGATCAGGTAATCCCACTGGGTGGGGTCTGTGGGGGCAGGGGATCCAAGCTGGCCTGGGCTTGGAGAAAGTGTCTCTGGGCAGGACCTCGCTCCATCTTTGCAGCCTGGGGAGGAGCAGGGAGTGGGGGCCACAGCTCTGCGTCCTGGTCTGTCCTTAGCTGTCCTGGAGGGCATGAGCTGCCCTTCCCTCAGGCTGGGCACACTCAGCAATTTATGTGTTTGTTGTTTTGTTTTTTAAGCTGTGACCGTTCACTTGCTTTTGCTGAAGAAAACTAAAATGGAAGGACTTGAAGAAAGGTGATGGTGTTCCTGCTGGGGACTTACTGGTGGCACAGGCACCAAGGTTGGAGGGGAGTGAGGATGGCAGTGCAGGGAGAGCCGGGATCTGGTGGGCAGCACACGGGGGCCAGGGAGGATGAGAGCCAGGCCACGCTCACAACCCCTCATGGAGCCACTGGGTCCCCTGCTCCTGCATGGATCTCCCTCCTTGGACACAACATTTTTCTTTTACAAAGCACTAGATCATCCCTGGTTCCAGGGACCCTCTCAACAACTTGTAAGGAAGGGCTTCAGGACAAGGGTCAATAGCCTCATTTGACAGAGGGGGAAACTGAGGCCCAGAGGTGGCCTTCTATCTCTCAGCAAGCTAGGGGCAAGAATAGCCTTCGACTCCCACCTGAGAACACAGTGCTCTGGGCGTTGCGGCGCGAGAGGGGAGGGCTGAACACTCCAGTAGTCACATCTCCCTTTATTTACACAGGGGAGCTTCAAGGGGCTCCGAAAGCTGATAGAAAGTGAAACCCACAATTCCCATCAAATCGGATTGCTCCAATTCATTTCCACTAACACGTACTAAGTGCCTATTAGGCACCGCGCTCTGCTTCCATCTGGGAATAGCGGCAGCTCCCGATTTTCCACGTGGTGGTGGTGGGGGGTGTGCGGTGGTATGCCCACCCACAGCCCTGACAACCCTCACCGTGGATTCGGGGTGTCCTGCTGAATTTTGCTTTTCCATCTTTTAAAGTAGCAGGCACACTTTTTTGACCAAGCTTGCCTTTAATATGCAAACGAGGGGTGAAGCCCCAAGGACACACAGAGCCAGGTGGCCCAGGAGGGGCCTGAGGAGGAGCTGGCTTGTAATTTGGAATGTGGCTGCGGGTCCAGTCTGTGACAGGGTGATAATCCGCAGAGACGCAGCTCTGGGCTGATGGGGTGTGCAGACCAGGGGGATGGTGACGGCGGATGGGGGCTGTTGTGGCAGGAGGGCTTCCCCTCACAAGGGAGCATTTCTGTGTGGCACTGGGACATCTAGCTGAATGCACCCGGTGCGTGGGTCTGTGGTGATGTCAATGTACGTGGGTTACGTCAATGCCCATCCTGTCTTAGCACTTCAAGGTCGACTTGCCTGCTAGGGAGGAACCAGCCGTTGCTCACTGGGTGGGCTCTGTTCCAGGCCCAAGAAGAAGCAACAAGGCAGCAGCCGTGCCAGTGCGGGTCCACCACAGCGGGGGTCTACTGGGGCTCCCCGCAAGAGTGCTTCTGGGGCAGAGGGGCGAGGAAAGAGCCCCTCGCACACAAACAGGAGAAAAGAGCCCTGGCATTTCAATTTACACCCCAAGAAGAGGTCATCCTAAGCCACTGGTTTGACGATTTCACCGAAGTGGCCCTGGAATCCCCTCCCCCGACAAGCTGCAGAGGCTGGGGAGGGGGGTCCTCTCCCTCTGAGAACTAGGCCAGATAAAGGGAACTCGGGAGAGAACAAGGTGGAAGCGTGGGCCCAGGTCTGGCCTCTCCTGAGTGGGTAGGACCGTGAGGGTCCGTGCCACTTGGGTAGGCTCGAGCAGCGAGTGGACAGAGGGCCCTGCAGTCATGCCGGGCGGTGGCCCGGATGATCCATCCAGGCAGGAGCCCAGGCCTCTGGTGTGGCCGCGATCGGCATGTCTGAACAATTTAAGAATCATAAACTGGACAGAGCTGACAGGTTGGGCGTGAGCTGGCTCAGGAAGCAGGCCCGTCCTGAAGGCCAAGGCTGAGCAGTCATTGCATAAACCCGCCCCCCCTCCGAAGAGCTCAGGCTGGCCTCACTCTGCTTTCTGCATTCAAGTGATGCCCTCAGGCCAGGTCAGACCACTAAGCCTCTGTCCTGGCTCAAAGATGGGACCGCAGACGGCAGCGAAGCTCACCTGCCGGCAGCCCCTGCCCACAACGGCCTACAGGGCCTGTGGTGCAAAGGGAACTGGATAGCCCTAACTACAGCGCCGCTCCTCAGACCACCGCCCTCCCGCCACGTGACACAGACGGCCATCTTTAAGAATGGCCAAAAATCACCTGGCACCTCCGTATTAATGCCACCATCAGACTGGAACACGGAAGACAAAATATGAGGTGAGTGGGCCCGAGTCCCTGGTCCTGCAACGATGCAGGTATCACTAATCAATCACCGTCCTGCTAGGTCTTGGCCTCAGTCATCCTTAAGCCAGTACCCATCCGTCAACATCTGCCCCTGCAATGAAACCTGTCCTCTGAGGATGAAGGACCAAACACTGGCACTTCCAGAACCAGAGTCCCCAGATCTCCCTGCCTGAGACCTGCACCCCACTATTCCTATGCAAACAGTGTCCTGGGAGGGAGGTGTCCTCCTGAGCTCTGGGACGCTCGCCCGGCTCTCTGGGCTGCCTCAGGTGCCCGTATCTGAGGACACTTCAGTACTAAGACTTTGGCCCACAACCTTTTTTGGTGGTTGGAGTCCTATTAACCTTGCATTACCTGGTAGAGGTGAAAGACCCCCAAAGGGCCACCAGCCAGGTGGAGCCAGGGGCGAGGGACGGAGCAGAGAGAGGATGAGGAGGAGAGGAGAGGAGAGGAGGTGGTGGTACAGAAAGAAGGGAACATTCTTCTGAATTCATCCTGGTAATTTCTTCACTGGCCCCCCTACCTTTCCAAACCCCTTCTGACTCACATTACTTCTCTACTTAAAATCCTCCAAGGGCTTTTCATATGCTTTGGGGATCAAACTTGAATTTCTGAATCTGACTCACAAGGCCTACCTTGATTCAGCCCAGCCTCCCTCTCTAGCCTTGTCTCCCCTCTCCCACCAAAGATGCTACTACGAGCTCCCCACACACTGAACCGCTCATAATCCTGGGGCTTGTAATGCTTCCTCCCTCAGGTTTGTGGTAGAGGTTGCTAAGTATCCCCTAGTATCTTTTCCATTCTTTCCCCCTTAGTACCAGAGTCCCCTGTTTTTAGCTGGACACATGGTTACCTTGAATAAAGATATTTCTGAGATTCCCGTGCAGTTAAAATTGGCCAGGTTACTAAGATATGACCAGTGGGATCTAAGCAGAGCATCACACATGATTTCTAAGAAGTGCTATTAGAAGGAAGAGATGCACTATTCTGGGATGAGTATGTAATGGCTGGAGCTCGAGCAGCCTTATTAGATTATGAAGTAGAGTCTTATGTTAAAGAGGATATAGAACAAGAAGATAGAAGAAACCCAGATCCCTAATACTGTGGAGCCACATCCAGGCTTCTTTTACATGAGAGAAAGGAACAAATTCTTCCTTTGTTTAGGCCATTATTGTTTTGTTTTCTTTCTTAAAATTACCTGATTCAGGGTCAGATTGTGCCATTTCTCTGCCTGGAACATACTCCCTTTCCTTCTTAACTAATTCCATTTAACTCTGCAAGACCCAGTTCTGGTGTCACCTTCTCTCTAGGGGACCATTTGTGACTGCCCGTCCCCACCCCCAGGCTGGATAAGCAGCCTGCCTTTGTCCCTTCCTCGAAGAGACAGGCTCTCTCTCTCTAGCTAAGCACCTGTCTTGTGATGCTCAATGGGTCTGGTCTGATCACTGGTTCTCTCTACCTTGGCTGGACTACAAACATCTTGAAGGAGTGAGTCTCACTCATGTCCAGATATCTGGTACCTAACTCAGAACCCGATGACCGGCAAATGGAGAGAAACGAAGGGAAGAGGAGGGGTGGGTAAGAAGTCCCAGCAACTCTCTGCCTTCACTTAGGGATCCTATATAATTCTTTTCACTCATAAACAGATCCTCCAGCAGGTAGCTCCACTGGGGTGACAAAGCGGAGAAAAGCATGGTAGGAAGTGACATAAATAGGAACGTTAGTGCCCACTATTTCTAACATTTCCAGTTGTGTTTACCAAGTTACAAGGCGTGTTCACCTATACATATTCTATTGAATTTTAACCACCAAACTAACTAGGCCAGGGGTGGCGAACCTTTTGGCAACTGAGTGCCAAAGTTTATGAAATAAGAGTATACTCGCTCGACTCGCGTGCCAACCCATCGTGTGAGATAGAGGTATCGATTATTTTTATGTCTCTAAGAGCATAAACAATCTTTTTTTTTTAAGTGTTCTTTACCACTTTTTTTTTTATAAATATTTTTATTTATTTATTTTTGACAGAGAGAGAGAGAGAGAGAGCGATAGAGAGAGATAGAGAGAGATACAGAGACAGAGAGAGAACTGAACTGGGGGAGCTCCCAGTTCAGCATATGGGTCCGCACGGGCCGGGGCCGGGATTTGATCCCCGGTACCCAGCGCTGCAAAGTGAGTGCTTAACCCACTGAGCCATCCCGGCTTCCCAACAATAATTTAAAAATGGTATTCACAGCTCCATGTGCCGAAATAATTGCTCCGCATGCCACTCTGGGCACGCGTGCCATAGGTTCGCCACCCCCGAACTAGGAACTGTTATTATCCCCAGGGCTTAGATGGCCAAGTCACCTGCTCAAGGTCACAGGGCTACTATGTGGTCAACTAGGACCTGGAAAAAAGGACTTAGCTTCATGTCCAGCACTGTAGGTGCCCCTACCAACCTGGACTGTTGATGGGAGTTGGGAAAGCAAGCCATGTGCAAACCACATGGAGGCCGGTGTGCACAAGTTCATACGCACCCGGTGCACAGATGTGAGGGGCTGCAGACAGCTCCATGCCGTTTGCCACTTGAGGGCAGGAGCCTTGGCAGAGGAAGGGGCACGGGGTGAGTGCAGCTGCTGCATGCAGATGCTCTGTCACTCTGCTCAAGGACAGGGCCACCTTGAGCAAGTGCATGGGGGGGGGCGGCGGCACTGGGGACAGGGAGCAGCCAGGGGGGGTTCACATGCTTTCAGAAGCCACGCTAGGCTGTCATGGGTACCGGTTATTCAGTGCATTCACCTCCCCCGGAGCGAGAACAGGACACTGTCAAGGCTAAGAGACGGCAGCACACAGCATGTCCGTGGTAAACAATTTATTTTTCTACCTCAGTTGCTTACAGGGGGGAAAAGAAAACGTCATGAGGGAGAAGCACAGATGAGCTATTTACAGAGATGAAGAAAATCACAATGGCTAAAACATTTGAGAGGCAAGCATTCTAGGACAAGTTCACCAAAGCAAAGCAATCCACAGAACAAAATAAAGAGGGAAAAAAGCCATACAGATTAAAAAAAAAAGCACTCATGAAAAAGCTTGCGGGAACATGAAAGAAAACAAACCAATGATTACATCAAGCGTGTTTAATGAGATGAGCAAAACCGCACAGGGTGGGTCTCAAGGTCACGGACATTCCAACGTGGATTTGCTCACATCAGAGGTACGGAAGCACACGGGTCACTTCTCACAAACTGAGTGTGACTCTCCTGAGGGTCCATCTGAGCTGCACTCCATTCATCCGAGAGAGTGGGGTTTTTTAAAACAGGAGTGGAGGGGGTCAGGACTATGGGCAAAGAAAGCCCTTCTGGGGGTACCCATCAGGGGTGCTGGCTGGATCGGGATGAACCCTCCGACCCCAGCGGGCCACGAGGCCCTTGAAGCCATCAGGGAAAGCCAGGCCAGCTCGAGCAGAGGCGAGTGTGGGGGTGCCGCGGAAGGAGGGGCCTGGCATGGACCCGTACCCACAGTGCCTGAGATGTGGCAGTGCCAGGGTGACCCCACTGTCCCTTCTGGAAGGCAGGTAAGCTCAGCATTATGGCAACAGCCCCCAAAGACAAAAACCACCACATCACGTTTATAGTTTTCCTTCCAGATTAGGTTTTTCACCTTGGTATTTATAGCGTGTGTGTCCATTCACTTTTGGTACTGTCCACCACAGGATATAGGTGATCTAAGTCACATGTCCCCGAACCCTGTGGGCCACCAGTACTTTCAAATCTCACCACATGCAATGTCCCAATGAGCCTGTTTGGTCCTCATTTAAAATAACTGGATGGCTTCTACTTGAGATCCCTGAGGAGACTCTACAGAGTTTGTGAGAAGCTTCCCTCTGGTGCCCTGACATTCAGGGGGAGGAGGGGAGTAGGGGGGGGGGGCGGATGTTCACAGTGCATGAGACAAAATGGGAAGGGACTGGAGAGGTAAATTATTTTTAACAAAACTGAGTGAAGCAATGAGGATGAGTCTTTTCCATGAATTAAAAATGAGCAAAAGAGCACTCGTTCAAGCAGGCAGCTAGACAGGTTCAGTGGGCAAGGCAGCAGCTGGGGTGGCCCCGGCCGGGCCTGTGTCCTCTCTCTAGCAATGGTAGCAAGCCCCAATTTGTTATGACTCTCTTAAGAGCTAGTTGATAAAAATTATGTCTTGTGAAATCGGCAAATAGTCTGAAAAGTGAAATAAGAACAGAAATTAAGATTAAACTGAGAATCCAGGCGGGTGGGGTGGGGGGGGTGGAGAAAGAGAGGAAACAGGAGACATCACTGATCAGGACTGTAATAATTTGAGCCCACATGTTGATGTGGGGGGGCCTGAGGTGGGGTAGGGGCACACGCAGGGGACATCTGGGTCTGAGAAGAAACCTTTCTGTAGGAGTTGGTCACCATCAGTCTTCCTACAAGAGAACTACTCCCCACTCCAAAAATTATACACAGGTGTCTGCCCGCTGTATCAGAGAATCTCACTGATGTTCACAGCCTCTAACGGTGGGCAGAGGCAGGCACTGCTTAACACCTACTGTGTGGCCCAGGAAGGTCACACAAAGAACCTTAGTTGTTCTCGGGGACCTGAGTGTCCCTCCATTTCTCCCAGCTGAGCATCTTGAACCCAGAGAGAGGCCTGGAGGGGGCTGGGGTCCATACACATCACAGGAGAGCTGGAGGTGGAAAGAGCATGAACTGGGCACATAGTGAGGTTGTGGAAAAGAAAGATGACAAAGAAAAAACATCCCGACAGTCTGGTGGTGACACAACAGCTATGTGGATGCCTGACTCACAGAATCCTTGGGCATGGGGAGGGGTCCACAGAGTTAGTGGATGGGGCAGGAGAGAAAGCAGAGAGTTGGGCTGCCCCTCATCTGACTCACCCCTGTGACCCCCCCAGCCCTCTTGGCCAGATCTAATAGAAACATTTTCTACTGGCACAAGGCAAGAGACAGATGTCAAAGCGTCCTTCACCAGGGGACTTGCCCTGCAGCCGGGGTTCCAGGAGGAGTCAAGTTTGGTTTTCAGGGGAGCCACCACCCCCTGAGCTCTTGACTGGCTACCTAGGAGCTGTGGTCCGGAACCCCAGGCTACTTGGGGAGGCGTCTAGAATAGGGGGAGCAGCCATTCCACAAGAGCAGCTCCTCTGGGGGCCGGGGTGGGGGATGTGGTAGGGTCAGCAGAGGACATTTCTGGAGGGGTATGGTGGCTGGGTGCAGCTCCTGGACCAACCCTCTGGGCCCGGGCCCATTCCACACCCTGGCCCTCCCTACGACCAGGCAGCCTCACTCTTGTGGCCACTGATGGACATTGGTGAGGCCAAACCAGACGCTTCCAGAGTGCGAGTAGTAAGGATGGGGTAATGGAGAGTTTAATGGCTGAGACAGAACAGCCAAGTCCCATGGGTCAGGGAGCCTCTGCCTGGACTTTTTCATGCCTGATTTCTGTTCCATCCAAACCCAGCTGATTGTGTTAAGCTGTGGGACCTGGTGACAACGATAAACAGATGGGCCCCGGGTATGGTCACTCCAAACCCGTCCATGCTTTGTTCCCAAAATATTAGCTTATGGTGAAAGGCTGGGTATCCAGGGGTCCCCCATCTTATTCTACCTTGTCTTAGTTGGTCACTCTTGTGTCTCTCTCTGTTTAGGGCAGACCCAAGGAGGAAGGTCCCTAAGATATTTCCTGGGCTGGTTCACAGGGCTCCCAGGGCAGCTCCTCAGATGACAGAGGCTCTAGCATGGGCTCTACTTTGTCACCCCCTAAATGATCCCACATTAGGATCTGCCAACTCTGTCCTCCTGGGATTGCTGCCTCCCCAAGGGGGCAATGGGAACCTGACTGTGAAGGGAGGCAGGCTGCGCCAAGCGCAGGATATGTGAGCCTGTGTGTCTTCCTGCCTGCAGGGGAGGAAGGCGGGGGGGGGGGGGGGGGGGGGGGGGGGGGGGGGGGGGGGGGGGGGGGGGGGGGGGGGGGGGTGCGGAGACAGTGGGCTTTCCAGAGACTGCCAGCAGCTTCCGGGCTGAGCAGGGTGGGGAAGGAATGGAGAGCAGCGATGGTGGCTGCTTTCCCCGGGAGGGCAGCATACGCGTGTGCGTGTGAGCTGTGTCCTCCCCCACAGTATACCTCTTCCCTTGTGATCCGGAATGGCACGTGCTACAGAGCCTTCTGTGGTGCTTGAAGCGCTCTACGTTCTGTGCTCATGGTAGCCACCGGCCACACGTGGCTACTCAGTGAGTGACAGGAGGCTCGTACGACCGAGGAACTGAACTTCTCAAGTTACTTAGTTGTAGTGTGGGCAGTGTGATCGTAGTACTAGGCAGACAGAAGTGACAGAGACGGTGGAAGGTGGCATGCACTCCTGGCCCTGCCCCTTTCACAGGGCTGTCTACCTCTCTGGGTCTTGGCGTCCCCATCTGTAAACAGGGAAAATCTAATGGAGGAGCAATCTGAGCCCACTCAGGGCGAGTGCTGGCTGCTCTGGTTGTGGTGTCTGCTGTCCTGCACTGACAGGCCCGTGGCCACCAAGCAGCCATCTGCCGTAGGGAAGCGTGGGAGGACTTCCTTGCTGCGGGCCCCACCCTGATGGGGAGACTGCCCAGCTCTCGGGGAAGGAGACACACTCGCGGCCGAGTCCCCCACACTCACACTCCTCCATCTGGAACTACTGTGCCTGCCTCTTCCCTCCACAGTCAGAAAGATGCACAGACCTCAGCGACCCTGTGCACAAACTAGGCGGACCAGGCACACCATCTGCAAGGGGTCAGTACTGTTGTTTTCTGTCCCATTTAAAGCCATACGTCCGGTCAGCCTGGCACAAACACCTCATTTATAGAAGACAGAGGCAGTGTGACCTGCCCCTGGCCAAGGCAGCCAGGACAAGAGCCTAGGGCTCTGCTAGTCGAAGGGTCTGTCCCATAGGGCATGGCTCTAAGTGTCCCGAAGGCCTCCTGACCTGCCCACATGCATCATCACCAACCCCACAGCCCAGTCTGAGGCCAACACCAGGCTAAGCCTTGCCCACGCCCTGCCCACCACTCTCCTCGTTGACTTCAGGGCCACATCCGCGTTCCCTCTGCTTCCTGCGCACCTCAGGCCCGAGTTCCGGGGCCTCCCGTCTAGGCAGGAGGACCACTCGGGTGTGGAACTGCTCCTGAAGCCCAGCTCCCTGCAGAGCCTTGCCCCAGCACAGAGCCCAAGAGGACACAATTCCACTCCTAACGCTTCTCCTAGAAACCCCAGCTGTCCTACACAAACACCCCCCAAGCACCCCAATACAGTCTCACTCATACTCCAGGTCTGGGAAAGACTGGCTGACCCCCTCAGGGGAAAAGCCAAGTCCCATGAAGAATCACTTCCTTTGCACCCCTCCCCCAACCCCTACAGGATGGTGCCTACCCCGCTGCCCACGTTGGGTGTGGGCCCCAGGCTTCCCAGCTCCATGGGAGCTGCCGCCGCCTGGGCATGTCACCGTGAGCTCTGCCTCCCACCCAGAGGGGAGGGAGAATCCACACCCCACCATTCCAGACAGACAGCAAACCTAAACCCCAACAGCGCACTCAGCACACACCAGAAAGGCATGAAAGGCGCGTCAGGACGGAGCTGGAGGAGGGGAGAGGGGCGGAAGGTGATGTGAGACAGCAGGCGGGGGAGGCAGGAGGTGAAAGGAAACCCTGGGCCAAGGTCCAGTCCCCAGTGAGAGAGCCTCAAGAGGGTGAGCGGGAGGCAGCCTGCCTCAGTTTCCCCTCAAACACGCGGCCCAGCAAAACACTTCTGCTCATCACAGACTGAGCTGCACCTGACTGAAGTTAAGTGCATTTGAAATTCAGCACCTATCGGCTGTCCTTTCATGGACGGATGTACGTGTTGTGTTCTCTTTAGGGGTCCTCCCTCCCACCAAATGCAGACTACCTCCCATGTTTCCAAAGCCCCAGGAGACAAAGATACTCACCTGGGAACTGATAGCCATAACTAGGAGCAAATCCGGGGTAGCCGCGGCCGTAGGTTGCCACAAAGTTGGGGTACCCTTGAACACAGAGAGAAAGAACACAGTCCAGTTAGTGGAGCTGCCTCAGGACTGGGGGGCAACCCCAGGGACTGGCGGGGAGGGGAGGAGAAATGGCCCGAGTTGTTTTCCTCCACAAAATGATCTGTCTGCCCTGAGAGCCTTTACTGGGGGCCTGGGTCACCTCTCCCATGTCTGGGGGCACTGCTGTCAGCCTGCTGGTAATTAACCTGTATTTGGGCAGAGAGACCCCAAAGCCCATGCACTTTCTTGACCTGCAGAGTAAATGCCAGGCACCAGCACCAAACACAGGGCCGGGGCCTGGCTCTGACATTTGGAGAGCTTACTCTGAGTGTACTTTACCTTACAGCTATTGACAGTGGGCGATTCAAGTCCTCGCCACGCCGCCTCCCGGGGCCATGGTCAACAGCAACAGCTCCCGACAGCGTGAGTGCTCGGGGGCACCGTTTAGTGGTAAAAACTCAGGGCTGACCCTGTGCCTCTTAAAAATCACTGGGCACAATGAGCCATGGCCCAGGGGAGGCGAGAACTCAGGGGCCCACATCCAAGCATGGACACTCCACAGACGACCAGAACCTTCCCAAGGCCCTCGGAGAATGGTGAGGGGCTGGTAAACTGTACCACAAATCATGGCCCCAAACCAGAAGCCTCACACTGAGCGTTTGGATGGGCGTTTCATAGCAAGCATATGTTTTCCACACACCCGTCTCAGCAGGGCTGGGCATGGGGTGCAGAGGAAAGTTCTGCTCAAGTGTGGCCTTCTCTGATCTGCTAGGAAGCTGCCAGCGAGACGTCACTTTAGCTCTCAGTCCTTCAGCGTGCCCTCTCAGGGTACTTCGCTCTCCACAGCCTCGCTTCTTTTTTTTTTTTTTAAGATTTATTATTATTTATTTTTTTTGACAGAGAGTGACAGAGAGAGACAGAGAGAAGGGGGAGGGCCCAGAGCAGTCTCCATAGTTGACAGCATTAGTTTTCCATATAGTTTCACTCCACAGGTGGGCACAGGGCTGTGCGGGGCAGGAACTGGGCTGGGAGGCTCCTGCATAGGCCCCGGCAAGAACTGAACTGGGGGCACACCCCACTTCAGCATGTGGGTTCGCATGGGCCGGGCCTGGGATCTGATCCTCAGGCTCCAGGGCTGCAAAGCGAGCGCTCAACCCGCTGAGCCATCCGAGCTTCCCTGGCTCCGCTTCTTGATTCAGGTTATAAAGAAGGCTGGTGTAGCCTTCTTGGGCTGAAATTCCACTGAGCACTGGAGACCCATGGCTCCCCCGTTCCTGCCCTACCAGGCTCACGTGGTCTCCTTCCACTTAATGTACACAATTCTTAGTACATTCATGCTCTTTAAGTGCCATCCGGCAACGCTACCACCTATCCTGCCACCTTTTGGCTGCTCGGTACCTGACACCCTTCCTTCCACCATGGGAGCAGAAAAGACCTTCCTCCTGCTCCCTGCACTAGATAGGAGGGGAACCTGGGCTCGGCCAGTGGGCGCCTTCCCAGCATCCCCCCGTCTGGGGGCGGGGGGCAGAGGAGGAGGGGACAGAATTTACTCTGGCATTAGCAGTGGAGTCCAGCATCCAGTGGTGGCCACAGTGGCCCCTGACCAGGTCCCTGCTGGGCTGTTCCTTGGTGGTGGCTGTGGCTCTGACCACCCAGCTTCCAGCTCCTACCTGTTCTCTAGACCTCCTGGCCATTCTGTGGGCTGCCCAAGCCCTCCCGATAACCTCCCTTGCTGCTCGCAGCGGCCAGTTTTTGTTGCTTGCCACCAAAATGCTGGCAAGCTGCTTTGATGGGTGGGTTGGTGACAGCTGCCACACCCTCCAGGCATGTGGGCAATAGCAACAGCTTTCCATGTGTGTCTCTGGCTCTAAACAGCCCCTTAAACATCCCTAAACACATGGCCCATCTCCGCGGTAGACTCTGACATGTTATAAGAATTTTCTGACCCTGCAGGTGACGAGGGCTAGAGGAACAGGATCATTCACTCTATTCCATCTTGTGTGCTCTCTGGCACCATGAGCTGGAGTTTGCTGGTCTACCTGCTGCCTGTTCACACAGCTTCATGCCTTAGAGGTCTAGAGATGAGACTCGCCCTCCCTCACTTCCCTGTGCTTGTTGGTATCATAGCTTCTGCCCCGACCAGTGGATCAATCTGTCATCAGTCCCAGAACAGAAGCTCACTGGATCGGGGGTCAGGCGATCTGGGTTCCAGCCCTGCCTCTGGCCCAGGACCTGGGGGCCTTCCTTTTTTTCTGGGAGCTTGAGTCTTGCCCTCTGTAGAAAGCAGGGCAGGTCGCTTGCAGCATGGATGGCCCCAGTTTTCCGCTGACACCAGCTGGGCGCCTTTCCCTTGCTTCATCTGAGCCTTTCCAAATGTGCAGTCACAACTCACTGGCCAAGTGACCTGTTTTTGCCTCAAAAAGGTCTTGTCCCCCGTTTGTGCCTCAAAAAGGTCTTGTCCCCCGTTCCTTTCCTGTGAGCTTGTTTCCTAGCACCCAGTGTCTCACTAGCGGAGAGCTGCCCAGATGGGACAGGATGACCCTGCAGCTTCCGAGGAGCAAGACCCACGTGAGACGTGGAGCTCTGTCACCGATGGAGACAGAAGAGGGGCGGAGGGACAGCGATGAGTAATAGAGACCAAGGCCTGGGTGCCTTAAATGGACACACACACACGGGATCCTTCCTTGGTATTCGTTTCATGGCTGGCCAGCTCAACTCTCCTCCAAATTAATCACCTGCTAACAAATCAAATCTTTCAGCACTAGATTCCTTATACCATTATTTCCACAATATCGATAAACGGATTATATGCGAGCAGCCGAATCGCTGCTGCCTAGGGCCTTTCTTGACGAAAAATGACTCCTTTGCTTCTAATTTCAGTGCTGGGGGTCTTAAATATTTTAGTGTTAATCTGGCAGCCAAAGTGTAAGCCCATGTGTCATCTTGGAGACGCCCTGGGGGTGGGGGTGGGGGTGAGAGAGGTGGAATGCCCAGTCCCTCCTGGATTCACCCCACCAGCACGATTCCATTGTATCTGCTTTCTTCCTGGCATACTAGAAAGTCTTCAACAAGAAGGAAGAAAAGCATTGTCAAGTTCAGCCCAATGTGGGGCCTTGCCCCAGTCTTCTCAGAGATGTCAATATTGTCTCCTGAACAGCAAAGGTAAGAGGGTGGCATCTGTCAGAGTGGGGGTCTTATCTCCACCTCCCCCCCCATTGCCAAACATCCTCTGGGTCAGGCAGATGAATTCATAAATTTATAATACGACATTACTTCAATTTTCCTCTTCATTTACTGCTTTGCAGCCCAGCTCTGCCCGAACGGCTCCCAGCCCCAGCCCCACAGGGGAAATTGGCAGGCTGCATATCAATAGCACATTACAGCAGACCCGTGTGGATGCTCCATCAACCCATATTACGGTGAGATGACCCAGCCACCACTTCCATTAGCAGCCGGACCCCTCCTGCACTGGCTACTGCACAATTTATTTGCTCCAGTACTCTGGACGCCTGATCAGTCCCACAGTAATTATCTCTTGTCACTAAAGAAAAAAAAAACACACCCCAAGCCTTCTGCCTGGATGGCCACCTTTCTTACAGAGAGACTTTCTACTGTGGAAAAAACATTCTGAAGTCAACAACAGAATTTGAATGTGACCGCTCATTTTAGGGCCTCCTTGTGGATGCTGGCCTTCTCCTCAGGATGACGGTTCTAGATCTTTGCTCCAACCCTAGAACGCGTCTGCACGACTCATCCCCTCCCAAGCTCTGTGAGTTAGCTACTCAGAATCACGGAACGCTGCTCCCACCAACTTGAACAAGACAAGAGATAAGGGGACTGTGAGAGTGTGACACACATGACATGCGCTGTGGGGTGTGCAGAGCGCTGCCTGGGGCCCCACGCTGGCTCCATGAGGTCTGTGTATAGACACGGCACCCAGTGCCCACAGACCTTCCCAGACAAAACGTCTACAAAGATGCCCGACCGGAGTCATCCTGAGCCACCGGGCCTCCCCCAGACCCGTGCTGTCCAATTTAAATTCCATTTAAACGATACCCAACGAAACTTCAGTTCCCCAGAGGCACAAGCCACATCTTAAATGCTCAAGCTAGACAGGACCTTCCCACCATCACAGAAAGTTCTAGAAGGAAAACAAAGGTCTGAATTCTGAGTTTCCTCTGTTTACCAAAGAAATAGCTGAAAAAATGGGAGACCTCCTTGGGAGGGACTTCAACAGATATTTCTGGAGAAGACAAATCCCAGTTGAAATTACAAACGAGTCTAGACAAGCGGCTGTAAGTTGCAGCCCATCTCTGGTCTGTTAGTGAAAGGCAGCAGATCTCAATGACGACTTTTTTTTTTTTGGCTTTCATTTCAGAGGGGCTTAATATCAGGGAATACTGGGTCAGGATTTCACAGGGACTTCTCAGTACGAACACTGCTAAGAATGCCTCTGGCTTTCTTCAGTTGGTCAAGTGTCTCTCCCTTTCTGGGCCTGCAGGGTGGAGTTTTCAAGGCCCCAGCAATGAGGTAATTCCCTACCACTGGTATCAAACCTATTAAATAGCATGTGCCCTGCGAGGTCAAGAGAGTAAAAGGCAGTAGGATTATACGGCTGAGCAGGCCAAGAGGAATCAAATATATCAACAGTAACCATGTTTGCTTTTATTAAGTCCACTTTCATTAAGAAAAACCAAAGAGATTCTAGTGCACTGAACTGGGTAACTGAGGGCTGCAAAAAGGCCTTTTCTAAGGGTCTCAGTTGATTGTGATTTTGTCCAGCTCAAAGGCAGGGAAAACCTGACCCCTCCCCTTCTCTCCTACGTTCTTTATGAGGAATTCCCACTGGGCCGATTATTCTATGATTCTGTCAAAGGCTGTGAAAGCTAAAACCAAAAGAGCTGTAGGTTCCCCCCAAGGACACTTGCAGTTGTATCCAGAGAGACTGAGAAAGAACAACTGTGCAACTATAAGCTCATCAGTTCCCTTTGATGAGACCTTCTGAGGTATGGAAACACGTTAAAGGGTATTTAACAATTAGCTCCACAGTTTTCAGGTCTTTCACAGACCAGTGTGCCTGTGGTTTCACCAGAATGTCAGCTCCCCACATTCTCTGCTGCATCCTCAGGGTCTAGACCGGTGCTGGGCACTCAGCTGGCTCTCGATAACTATTTGTTGACTGAATGGATTTAAAAACTTTAATGCTTTATAGTCTTGCTTCTAAAAAGCCCTAGAAGTGCTTTTTCTGCTCTTTTAGCAAAAAAGTTTCAATCATTGAAACTTCACTGCATTCCATTCATTCATTAATTTTTTAAAAATGATTTTCTGTGTGGGCCCAGTTCATCATTCAAATCGTTGTTGGTGGCGATGGTAATGATTCCAGGACATATGCAGGCCTAGCATGCCAGGGAGGGGGTGACCCCGGTGACTAATAGGGACATGTCAGCCCATCCTACCAAAGGATTAGACGACTCCTGATGTCACCACTTTAGCAGGAAGAAGCAAGGACATTGGTCACAGCACAGCAGATGGCACCCTCATGCCCACAGGCCCAGGATGCCACGCTGTGCCAATGGGCAAAATGGAGGGCATCCTGGGCATTTCCAAGGGGGCATCAGAGAAGGCACAGCGGGGACTCTGGCCTGGCTAGGGAAGCAGCAGGCCAAGCAGACTGTGAGACCGTGAATTTGTTCCCTGGGGACTGTGCCTCCATCACCCCTTCTGCCCAGACTTCAGGCTGAGCTGGTTCCTGGCTGGGGGCATATTTGGGGACCTCTCAGGAGGCCCCATTTCAACCAGTGTCTGGGTGGTCTCACCATAGGGACTGGGGATTCAGGAGAGCCCCCCGGGGGGGGTGGGGGTGGGGGGTGGAGCGGGGGTGCAGCAGGGGCCTTTGCTGGCAAGTAGATCATCCAACTCCTTGAGCTGGGGGTCCAGACTGAGGAGAAGCCTGCAGGTGCCACAGCCCAAGTCACACCTGCAGGTCAAGCTATGCTCTCAGCCAAGGGCAGGAAGGGACCCCAAGAGGAAGAGTACTGGGCACCTACTCAAGGGGCAATATGCCCAGATCTCCCAGTGCTCCTGCCTTGCTAATAACAGCACCAGCCTAAGTATCTACGACTGCATTTCGTTGATCTGAAGACACACATTTTTTTTCACACTGTCCCGTCTCTTGAAAGTGGGCTCTATCTCACCATCAACGTGGTAAGAAAGCAGCAGTGCTCTTTCATTGACAGCACATGTACTTTTTCTTTCTGAACGGTAATGAAGGTGTGGCTTACCAGCCATGCAGCTCAGATCTAACAAAACACAGCACTGCGTGGGCATGGCATGGCTTCCTTTATCCTCAACAATCCCACAGCCCTAGCTCTGGGTGGGGTAACGGAAGGATAGAGAAGCTGCCACTTGTTCCATGTCACACACATGGTAAGGAGTCCAGATTTGATTCTGAGTCCCAAGTCTTTCAGAGCCCCCACGGGCCACTGGGTGGAGGTCCAGCTGGTGCCATCAATTCCACCCAAAGGGCTCTCTGCTTGGCTGGGGGAGGAGGAGCGTCTCTGTGACGTGGGTTGCTGGCTGAGGTCTGGGGGTGCTGCCTGGTGGCAGTCTCAACCAGAGCGATGTGAGCAAATGCATTAAGCACGAGGTGTGGTGGTGATGAGGGTGCATAGAAGGGGTGGGCGGGAGGTTTCAACTTAAGTACAATAGACTAACGACAAAGACTCTTTAAACTAACAATTATTCTTTACTGCAGCTCAAGGAAGTCCTAGCTTGAGACACGGGAGGAAGGGGAAAGACTTGGGACAGATGAGTAAGCACCTGGCATTCACAACATACCCACCGTATACCCCTTAGCGAGCAGGAGCCAACTCGGTGCCACAGAGGCACAGGGAGCATTCGGGTCTGCCCACCACCAGCCATGGTCAAAAGCAGCCCTGGAGCCATAGAGACACCCTTCCTTACACCTGCCCTGCCTGGGCCTGCCAGCTCTTGGGGTTTCATACTAGGACCCCCAAGTTCCAAGGCTGCTCCTTCTGTCTGGAGAGCCCTTGGCTTACTCATTCTTCTCAGGCCAGTTGACGTGTCCCCTCCACAGGGACATATTCCCTGATTCCTCCAAATAGTTTTATTCCTCACTGTACATTCTTACAGCACTCCACAAGTCCCTGTATTATAATGAATTACATATCTGTGTGACTGGCTGTTAAATGTCATGCCTCTCACTAGAGCAGAAGCTCCATGAGGGCAGGGACCATGTCTGCCTTGGTAAGCGTTGTCTCCCAGGGCTCACCCAGCGCTGGGCACACGGTAGGTGTGCAAAGACCCACAGTATTCAACAAGGTCCTCCTGCCTTGGCTCCTAATATGAAAGCACTGAGTGTCCTCTGTTCAGGACTGAGCTCTGTTGGGGGTCTTGGAGACGTGTGCCCTGAGCCCTTGCTGAACACAGCTGCTTCCTTTGTTCTTTGGCGACTGACAAGAGTGAGCTCCCTTCACTCCACACCTCTGCTTCTCCCTGAAGAAAACCCAGTTGATTCTTCCTGCAAGGGCATTAAGTTCGACTCAGAAAGGTGGGGGTACTTCCTGAAGATGTGGATCCTCAGAAGTCTCCTATTTTATGTCTTCAGGCCTTTATGTGAGACCCAAAATCCAGCAGGTAGAAATGGTCTCAACTCATCTCTTTAAGGTTTGATTTAAAGAAGAAAAAGAAAAAAAAAAAAAAATATATATATATATATTAACCCATTCATAGTTTCTTTTGGCAAACAACGCAGGGTAAAGATGAAATAAAATTTATTCTTTAAAGTAAGAGCCCAACAAATGTCTCATAGTCAACCAGGAAATAAGTCTCACTGATATCTAAAAAGAGCCTTATAATAATTGCACTCTTACACAGAAATATATTTAGTTCAGGCTCTTTACCTTTTTGTATAAATAGACGCATTTCCATATACCACACTATTTTAATTACTGTAGTTTTGTGCTATGTTCTGATACTCGGTCAAACTAGTCCTTTCTCATTTCTCCTTTTAAAACATTTTCTTATTTATTCTATGTGTTTCTTTTTCCAGATAAATTTTAGAGTCATTTGCCCAATTTTTAAAGAATTATTATGGGGGTTTTCTTTGAAACTGTTAAACCTAAAACATTAATTTGAGAAAAACTGACATCTCAGCCATTCTTGATATTCTTTCGGCATCTCCTGTTTAAGTTCCCCAAAGTAACTTCACCTGACCTTGTTATTTCCTCAGAAAAATACAGACAATTCTTTTCAAGAATTTATAAGACCGAGGAAAGTTTTATAAATTTAAGACTAATCCAGGAATGACTTACACAGTAGCAAACCTGGAAAACATAAAAAGCTTATCAAACAATATAGAAGAGGGACTCTTAGCTGAACCAAATGAAAACCCATTAAAACTAGACAGATCATGTGCCTGAAAGGAATTTTACCATTAACTACCATTCATCCCACTTAATTAGTATTTTCCCGACACACAATAACTTGCCCTAAAATACTGTTCTCTCGCCTTGAAATGTCTAATTATTGTTGCGCCCCACACCATTATGCATATGGGCTGCTTTCTCCATCTTTCATGCCATTTAAGAAGCAAGATTTTCAATTATCTATGCTGGACTGACAGAGATACCTTTAAGGAAGGGGCATAATATGCAACTCAATTTCTCTAAAAGCCAGGAGAGATAATTTTTCGTCAGGACAAACACACTTTGTCTTCCATCATCTATTTTCTTTTTTTTTAAATAAAGAGTAAAATAGGCTATTTAAAACATCCATTTAAATGCAAATTTTGATGTCCCAGGAGAAAAGTGTTAATCATTTAAATAGACAGGATTATCACCCACCCTCACCACTTCCCTCCACTGCTAAGTTTTAGAGAACATAGCCTCTGCCCACACAAGTTAAGCTAGCCAGCCAGGAGGCCATGGGTCTCTTAAGAACTCCCAGTCAGAAGAGAGGTCTGAGGCAGAGGGAGGGACTTTTCCTTCTTTGGAAGATGGGGGTGGGAAGGAGAGAAAATGTTATCAAGTACCTCCTATGAGCCAGGCATGGGACAAAGTGTCCCATCCATCCATCCATCCATCCATCCATCCATCCACCTTCCCAACCTCCCATCATCTATTCATCCATCCACCCACCCACCCATCATCTATCCATCCACCTTCCCACCCACCCACCATCTATTCATACATCCACCCCCCACAGCATCCTCCCATCATCCATCCATCCACCCACCGTTCGTCCGTCCATCCATCCATCCATCCATCCATCCATCTCTGCTCATTTAATAGTCACAACTGTCTTGCAAAAGGGATTATTACCATTCTCATCTACAGATGAGGAAACTGAGGCTCAGACACATGAAGCCGTTTTCCCAGCTGGTAGGTAACCTAGTGGGTGTACAGGCCTCCAAAGCCCCAGTCCATGGTGACTCTGCTGGGCTCCCAGGGTCCCACCCAGACTCACCCAGCATCCCCATGCCAAGCATGAACGCGTCCATGGTGTAAGGCAGTCCCCGGGCCCGGCCTCTTGTCCCAGGTGGGAACATGACTTCTTTCGGCTGAGCTTTCTTACATTCTACCTGTTAAACAGAAAGGTGAACAAATGAGATGCAAATGAATTCCATGTAAATGTCAAATGCAGAACCGATCTGGTTACGAGCTAGGTTATTTTTAGCCTTGCTCCTTACTCACTGTAAAAATAGCCGTGCTGAGTAAATGGTCTGCAAAATAAATATTTAAGAAAACACACCACTTGTGCAAATCCTGCTTCGGAAAAACCTACAAGGATGAAATTGGGTTTGGAAAGGTGGCAAGGACATAAGCTTAAGATACACACGCGTGGGTTGGGAGCTCGGATTGAAATTTGTATGGAAGGTGTGAGACGTGAGGAGGCAGACGATGGCTGTTTGATGTGTCTGTGAATAATCACAATAGCAATAGTAACAATTCCTCATGACTGGTGGGCCCTTTACATGTTTACAAATTCCCCTCAGGTTCCTGCAGGTCAGTGATGTTTCACATCAGGGCCTTTTGATTCAACCTCTTATTAAACAGACAGTTTTAGCTCCATTTCAGATATCTGAGAAACCCAATCATCAGAAGGCTTGTGTAACGTGCAGTAAATCATATCCCAGCAGGGGCAGGTCTAAAAGCTGGAGTTTAAAAATCTCTAGGCTATTGGGAAGCCGGGATGGCTCAGTGGGTTAAGCGCTCACTTTGCAGCACTGGGGACTGAGGATCGAATCCCGGCCCCGGCCTGTGCAGACCCATATGCTGAACTGGGGAGTTCCCCCAGTTCAGTTCTCTCTCTGTCTCTGTCTCTGTCTCTGTCTCTCTCTCGCTCTGTCAAAAACAAAACAAAACAACAACAAAAAAATCTCTAGGTTAGCAATGCCACCATCTCCAAAAAACTTGCCCAGCACACTCGAAGCGAAGTTAAGGAGGCTAACCACGGATTCTTTTCATCTAGATCACCAGGTTCTCACTCTGCAGCTACGTCCTCAAGTGGTTGATGGTCTTTTCTGTGTCCTTCTGCCTCCAAAATGTCTTAATCCTATTCCACTCACACATCCAGAAGTCACTTATTTAACCACAGTTATGTATATATGCATCTTACATATATATGATACATAATGCAAAGCCCTGGAAATAAGTACAACTGTTGCCTGTGAAGGTCTTATCTGGTTTCTACTAATGTTCCCTAGGCCCTTCCTTGCTCAGCATTTACTTGTTTTTAGTTTATAGATAAACTTAACAAGCACTGTTAGCTGGTAATCAGTCCCATTGCTGATGAAGATGGGATGTCACAGGGTAAGGCAGGGGTGCTTATAGCAGCAAAAGTAACAACACGGCAGCCTGACAGTGACGGGAATCAGGTATCTTATCTAAAAAGCATGGGTTATATGGTATAGCAGCTGCAACTCCACAAAGCTCTACAGCTGCGGAGGGTCTCTCTCTCACACAGAAAATTACCATTGTTCACAGCAGGTCTGAGATATGAAGACAAAGTTAAATTGGGTGCAGTGTACTTTGTTTTAAAAGGGGCCTATGTGGGTTGTCTACACTGGAGATACTCTCATCCCAAATACTTCAATTAAAAAATATTTTAGTGCTTAAGGGTAGGTAGGGAACTTTAATTACCCCAAATATTAACTCCTCTTTCTTCAAAGAACCAGATAATAGGTATTAATCTTGTTTTTTTAAGAATGCTAATCACACATGCTTTAAAAAAAAATGTATCAAATGGTTCAACATTCATGAATGATATGCTCAATACAAAGAGTTTTTATAGATTAAAAGGAAAGAGATGAGCATCCCGAAAGGAGAAATGGGTAACGGACATGAATGGGCAATTCACAAGTGGCTAGTAAAGAAGCCCACATCCCAAAAAGAGACATATCTGGCCACGATGAAAGGATTATTTGATGTGCAGTCCCTGAAGAGTATGGGCAGTAGGGGTGGAAACTGGCATACATTTTTCTGGAGGGCAACCTGAAAAATATCAAACACCATACATGCACACATCCTTTGACCTAATAAATCCTACTTGCAGGAATTTATCCTGGAAGGACATATGGATGAAGCTATTCACCATATGCATTAATTATCATTTAAAAAAAAAAAAGGCCCAAATGTTCAAGAACAGGGAGTTGGTTCACCCAAGCTGTCCGGAGCTACACAACAATGGAAAACCACGCTGATAATGACATACACTGGTGTTGGGAAGCCGTCGCCCCAGACAAACCAGGAAGGTTGGTCACCCTAACTGCAATAAAGCAAATCACAGTGACTTTGTGGAAAATAAACAAGGGTCTCTATCATATACTAGAAAAATATGAAAAAGACATCGTAAAGTTGTCTTAGAGTGACTGTGTTCTTTAATTTCCATCGCACATTGTGTTATTGTTGCTTATTTCCCAAGTTCCCTGCTTTAAATATTACTGTTGCAAGTAGGGGAGGGAAGGTGATTAAAAAGACATAAATTCATCAGCACTGAGTCTTTTAGATTTCTCCCCTAAGCCTAGGGGTGACAATTTGTTCCTGGACTCCAGATCTCCATCCGGGGACTCAGAGGCAGGCTGAGAAGCCGCATTTCCAAGAACCTGCCCGAGCCTGGGAAGATGGGTGTGCTCTGCAGAGGCAGACAGATCATTACCTAACGATGATAACACCAGGATCCAGAATAATACTGCTCACCAGCTCACTTCCTAATAGCCCTATCGGTGACAATCTACTGCATTGTCTTATGAAAACCTGCTGCCTGTTCCTAGGCAACCTGATCAACGAAAATTTCAGGTTTATACAATTTTCATTTAGGGAATGGAAAGGTTAACTGACTGTAATGGGAACATTTTAAACAAACCCACCTACTCTTCCCTCTCATGGAGCAGGGCTGGCGGCTCCAGTTAATCTGCTTCATCTTTGCTGGTGCTGTTTTGGGTTCAGCACTGATTGTTGAGTTCTAGCAACCACTGCTGTGTCAACTATGAGTGCTCCCCAAGGCCAGGGGCCACCTCACGCCCACTGTCTGGGGGACCCTGGCACATCCTGGGCACTTGAGTGACAGGGAGAGGCAGCAGCTGCACCAGGGACCCTGTCCTGACCTGCACTGAAGCCTTCTGGAGAGATTTCTCAGCACCAGGAGGCCTGTCTACCTAGCTTCCCACTCCATTGAAGATGTCGGACGAAGAAAACATACAGAGGGGGAAAGAGGCACAGCGATTCTCTGCCTGTGGCCTAAGTCCTTGCAATGGGTCAGGGGCTTTGCTGAGGTTGAGATTACATCCTTCACCCATCACACAGGAGGAAACCTTGTCTTCCCCATCAGACTGCTAGTTCTCGGGACAGGGGCAGGGGCAGGGGCAGGGGCAGGGGCAGGGGCAGCCCCTACCTTCCCTGATCCCTCAGTGAAGTTCTGCACAGAGCCTGGATTGACTGACATGCTCATTACAGGCAAAGAGACCCAGTCTATTGAATTCAGTGACACTGAGGAACTCAATGTCCCTGGCAAGTGCTAGGCTGTGGAGAGATGCAAAGATAAATAGGGCGGGCTTCCACCTTCAGAGTTCTCATTCTACTGCAAAGAACAGGTTCTTGTTCTAACATTAACACGAAGGCAAGTAATCACACATCAACGTGCCCCTTGTCACTTCTGGGTTTGTCAGCCTCTGGTGCCTCTTGAGTTAGACCACATTTGGGTCACCCGCCCCCAACCCGATACCCTCCCACCCGGCCTTGTGTACACCTGAGAACTCGGCATGAACAACTTAACTTACAGTCAGAACCAAACCAGGGAAAACCCAGCCTATCACCGCAGTCGAAGTCATACTCTTAGGTCACATGACCACACACCATGTCCCAGTTATCTACTGCTGTGCAACAAACTGCCCCCAAACTTCGTGGCTTCGAGCAACAATTCATCATTCTTTCTCCTGGTTCTGTGGGCTGACTGGGCTCAGCAGGGCTCTTGCTTGCGGTCTCTCATGTATTTGCGATCAGATGGCAGCTGGGGCTGGAGCCAGAGAAAGCTGGGCCCGGAGGGAGGTCCACGATGGCTTCTTCGCTCACGCTGCAGGCAGCTGACGCTGGCTCAGCTGGGGCTGTCCATGGGGAGTCACCGACTCATGGCTTCCCCATGGCCCTTGGTCTTCTCACAATATGGTCGCTGAGTCCCAATGGCTGCGTCCCAAGCACAAGCATTCCAAAAGGTCAAGGCAGACAATGCAATGCCTAGCCTGGGAGTCACACTGTTACTTCCATCAGGCGCTGCTGGTTCCATGGGGCCAGCCTAGATTTGGCGTGAGAGGGGAACGCACCAGGGCATGAATACTGGGAGGCGTAGGTGAGAGTGGCCATCTTTGGAGACTGACTACCACATGGGATCAGTGATGAGCGAGCAGTGAGCAGATGGGACAGGGGGCGCATTCCTCCCACGCTCGGTGTTTGGCTGGCTGGGTCCTTGGGGTAGTGGGCACTGAGGGCTGCCTTTACTGTGAGGCGCAAGGCAGAGCATGGATTCTCCCCAGGGAGGCTTGTCCGGTCCCCAGGTCAACAGAAGCAAGATGCAAGCGGTGCTGCTGGTGGTCAGATCTCTTGCCCCAGCCGTTTCAGCACCGCCCCCCCGAAGACCCCCATCTATAATAAAGGCTCCGCACCACCCATACCAAAGTGATCTCACTAGGGCTGCATTGGGTGGGGGCAGAGTCTGAGGAAGGAATGGCTCCAAGTCTTGGTCCTTGAGTGTCCTCAGCTAACAGCTCAGACCCCACTTCAGCAGCTTCTCACGAGGCTGCCATTGCTACTGCTTCCAAGGGCACCGGGGAAAGGCAAGAGCTTGAGTAGGAAAAGCCACTGGATTTGTGCTTGAAGAAGCCTCAGAAGACACTAAGACCAGCTTCTCCCACTGGGAAGAGGAGGTCTCCCATTTTCAAGTTTCACAGCAACGCCAAGAAGCAGCCCCACACCAGGGGCCAAAGGCCAACCCTGCAGAGGCACATGGGACTGCCTTTAAGTTTCCAACCTCTTAACGGGCTGCTTTGCTTGGCCAAGTGGCCTTGGAAGAGAGGGTGTGGCTTCCTTGTAGCCTCATGGTTATGGGTTCAGAAGAATCACCTAACTGAACCCTCTTTAGGGCATTCCCTTTAGAGGACGAATCAGAGGCCTCACGTGAGCCTCCACGCGTACTCTTAACACTCGGCTGGCTGTTTGTTGGGGTGGGCGCCTCTTCCGATCAGGGGCCAATGCAATGCAGAAAGGGTGGTGTCTAGTTTTTATTTATAAATGTAGTAGACTCTCCGTTAACTGGAACTCAAGCAACCAGTTGGCTTGAGATTTTGTTGGTTGCTTGAGTTCTGGTGAACGGAGAGTCTACTTAAATTTATCCGGCATCTACCAATCCCCATGGGTGCCAGTTACCTGAGAATCTACTGGATTTCCAACTAACAGAAAAGTTTCGAGGACCGTAAAGACACCATCTGTATACCCCTTTACCCAGATTCACCTGTTGTTAACAGTTTGTCACTTCTGCTTTGCAGGTGCACACTCTCTCTATGTCTAGGTCTAGATCTGTGATTATTTTTCCCTGAACCATTTGACAGTGAGTTGCATGCATTATGGTATGCATTTCCTAAACAGAAAGACATTTTCTTACATAACCACAGTACAGTCATCAACCTCAGGACACTTAACATTGGTACAATACTTTTATCCAACTTTTATATTCCTATTTTGTCAGTGGAGCCAAGAATGCCCTTTGTCGATGTCCATTTTATAGAACAGGAAGCCGTTCAATAGGAAGCTGAGGCCCAGGGATGTCAGACACCTCGCCTGTGGCTGCAGACCTGGTGCATGCGTAGCAGTGCTGGGTTTAAGCCCAAAGCCATAGCCCATGCCAGGGGACAGCGGCCCAGGCTACAGACCAGGGGGGACTCTTGACATTGGCTTTTGGAGAAGGTGCTAGAACTTCTGTGGGGACAGCTTCCCTGTAGCTCCTCGGAGTGGTTGTCCCCACCCAGCTGGCCCGCAGCCCTTGCTGAGACATGCTCCCTGCCAGGCACCTTTTGGATGAGGAAGAGGCTGGAAGTCTGAGGAGGATGCCAACCAAGGTCTGGGAAGTGAAAAGGCTTTTGTTCTTTCCTGGTTTCTCCACAAACAGCCCTAGTCAGCACGTCCCCAGGGCCGGGAGGGAAAGCAGAGCCCAGCTCCGCGTGGGGAAACCCTAGCCCTGTGCCTGGGGCCTTGAGTTACAGCCCAGGACAAGGAAGCTCTGTGTGACCTGAAGAGGCCAGTGTTTGCAGCTTCACTTCTCACCCCAAACAGGTCCCGTTAGAAACGATTTGTTCCTGCAAGGGGAAAACAGAAGCCATAGCTGCAGAGAGCAACTGGGACTGGCTGGCTGGTGGGCGGGGAGGACCACCGAGCAGGGCAGGCGCGTGGCTTCCCGGGGCGCCATCCTGCAGAGCTTCCTGTTAGACACAGAGCCTGACCCAGTCTTGCCCAAGCTCAGCTCCTCCTGTGAGTCGGCCTGCTGCTCTTCCCCGGCCAGGTTCTGGGAGGTTACCGGCCAGCACTGCTCCCCTGAAGCCCCGCACTGACCTCTCCTCTGGCTGATAGGCCCTGAGCGCCTTCCAGAGACAAACGGAAGATGACACTCTAGTGTAAAGATTCAGGGGTCCTGCTGGGGCCCAGGAGCTACTCAGAGCTTTCCAGTAAGGCAGGAGGTGTGAGCTGTACCACAGAACCCACACATATGGCTCCCCGCTTGGCCTGTGCCGGCTCCTGGCCCTACTGCCCACCTCTCTCTCATGCCCTCTGTGCCAGTCACAAGCCTTTCAGGAACTCCAGGAGAACAGGACCCTTCCTGGGGCTCTTGCAGGCTCATAAGCAAGAGTCAGAGAGAACCTGCCCTCAAGGAACCTGTCCAGCGAGGAAGACAAGCACAGGGCGCTCCTGAGGGAGGAACCGAGTCTGCAGTCCCTAAGAACACGGTTGGCTACAGAATGTGCTGGAGAACATGCAGGCTGCTGCAAAATGAAAACGAGGGGCCATTTCTTCAACAACATCCGAGAGTTCCAAGGGGGCATCAGCAGAGCATTAAGCCAGTGAGGCCCCCTCTCAGTGCAGGGCCTGCAAAGCTGTTTGGACTGCACCTCCATGAAGCCGGCCCCACTTGAGACAGCTGCTGAGTGAGAGCTGAAGACAGAGGCCAGTAAGTAATGAGGTGTGAATAACAAGCACCCCCCCCCCCCCACCCGCCGGCCCAGGAGAGGCAGAGGGGGCCTGTGCGGGGCAGGCAGGACCCAGCCTCGCCTCGACGTGGAGCTCACCAGAATGGAGCTGCTGGGTCTGCGTGACCTTCAGAGTCAGGCAACCTCTTCTCGGTTCTAACGTCCATTCCAGAGTTGCCATTCTACAGAGTCACTCTATGGACCCGCGGCCAGAGGCAGGCTGGAGTCATAACCAGCGTGAGTGTGTGGCGGGTGAGGGCACAGCCTGAGACGCCCTCATGGGCGGTGGTGGCATTCAGGCCCCAGAAAGCCTGGCCACTCCGCCATGCCTGCCCTCTGCAAACTCAGACAGGCCTCTCAGCTGGGCACTGCCAAGTCCAGGAAGTGAGTAGCAAGGGGTTTTATGTTCCATCCCCTCCCCCGTCCCTTCCGCAGACATCTCCAGGAACTGTCCTTATAGACAGGGACCAGCATGTGGCCAAGCACCAGAAGGCCCACATGTACATGATAACTTGTCTTGTTCAATGCAAACAAGTCCTCACAAAGAGGGGACCCCCATGAAGTCTATGGAAGAAGGGGTTACTGTGCAAACCAAAACGGCAAAGCCAGCTGGGCAGGTGACAGCAGCCAGCAAAGACATCTACCTCCCAAGGACATGGGCTTGCCAGAAACAGCCCAGGCGGCCATGCGAGGCACCGAGTCCTCAGGACATACAACCTTGACTCCATCTCCCTGGTCAGCTGGACTGCTCTGCGGAGAAAGGAACACAGTGTGTACTGAGTACTCCCCATATGCCGGGAATGGTCACGACATCCTCACATGTGTACATGTGTTTGTACAGGCATGATGGATAGGACACAAACACAATGACATGTATGTAACGCATGGAAAGCACAGGGCACGGCACATGGAAGTCATGTTCTCAACACCCTCGTTAATCAACTCCTTGTCTCCTCTGAGTTGGCTAGTTAGCCTCAAACTCACAATATAAAAGGAAACTGAGGTCCTGAGGAATGATCTAAGGTCACAAAGCCAGGTAATTCAGTCCTAGGTCCCCCTCTTCCAAACTCCTTTGTTCAAAACCTCTGTCTGCCCAGGTCCTGCCATCACGGCCTCTCCCTGTCACCCCCTCCCCAGCGCTTGAGGCCCACTTGGTACTATTCCTTCCACAAGTCCGTCCCCAGTCCTGGTCCCAGAATTACTTTCCCTAACACGTCTAGAATCAATTTCAGCCACGGTTTCCTCTGCCGAGTGCTTTATTAAAATCAGCGATGACAGAGTGAAAGAGGGCATAAACCAATGCTATTAGCACCTCCTATTTAGCAGGAAGGGGCTGGGTGTGAACACAGAGATGAATTCATTAAGATGAGGTTCTCCCTCAGAGGTACTCAAACTCTGGGCAAGGAGTGGAGAGGCGCTGGCTGCCAGCTCCCTCCGAGACACATGCTCCCATCCCGGCAGCCTCCCCACCACTGGCCCCTGCGCGGATCCCTGGGCAGGGGTCTTGTCCGCCCACCGCAGTCCAGCCTAGAGGCTAAGGCTCCCAGCTTTAAACCGCTGCTCCTGACTTTTCTGTGCCTCAGTTTTCTCATCTGTAAAACAGAGTAGCAGAGTGCCTACCCCACAGGGCTACAGGGAGCTCATAAATCAAACCAGCTAATCCTTCAAGTGCTGGTCCTGGATACAGTTGGCTGGGTCACACCTTCCTGTCCTCCACTTGGAGCCTAGGTGAGCACCTTTGAAGGTGATAAAGCCAGTTCACACCTGTGCTGACGTAAATCCCAGAGACTAGGAGCAGAGAGAAGGGAGACAGCGGCTGCCGCCCAGCAGCCCACAGATACCAGGCATGCTGCCGCGGAGTCCCTCCCTAACCTCCCCCACCTGCCAGCCAGGTAGGGCCCCATCTTCCTGCTTTCATCAGCAAGGTGAGCAAAGGGAGCCGCGCAGGCTGCACTATTTGGGGAAAAAGCTGACGGTGGCAGCAACAGCTGTTTTCCTTTTCCTTTCTGGGAACCTGCAAGGACATTTCAAAGTGAAAAGAAACCTCAGCCTTCAGCAGGTGCCCAAAGTCAGCCACCAGCTGGCTGCTTCCCCAAGGTAGGGGTGGGCTTTGCAGAGACCCTGGCAGACGGGGCCTAACCGAATTTCTCTGTTTAAACGGTTAGAAAAGGTGTGGCTTGAGCATTAGCTTGCACCTCCCTGCGATGTTAGGCAGAGAGGCTGAGCCAAGTCACAAGATGAACAGGCCCCAGAGAAGGGGTGCAGAGAAGGGAGCAACCTGTTCAGGTGGCCTCTGTATGCCCTCCTGTGAGGGGTATGGGAGCAGCACATGTGGAAAAGCCCAGAGGCAAGGGGCGCCTGATACTCAGGATGCTCTGCTCTCCCCGGCCCCCCTGTGGTGACCTCACTAGAGGACAGAGGAAGGACAAAGGAGCCTGAACTCAGGAAACACGGGGGTCACCTCCCCACACATTACTTCTGCCTAAAGAGCAACGCCCCCGCCCCAACCACCCCAGCCTGGCATCCCCACCGCTGTCCTTGCAACATGCAAATCCCTCTACCTGTGTTAACAGAGCCGGTAGACAAACAACTTCTACACAAACAACCTGTGTGCACCAGTGCGTGGTGGGTGGGGGAGGGGACACAGGGCCTCTCCCTCTCCACATAAACACGAGATTCATTTATTAAGTGCCTCTCTGGCATTTCCTTTTTTTTTTTTTTTTTGCCTTCATCCTGCTTGTTTAATATTGCATTTGACATTCTCATTTTATAAATGGTAACAGAAGCAGAATGGATGGCTAAAATTAGCTTACGAGTGAGAAGGATGCTACAAATAGGACGGTGAACACAGAAGCCTAGTTAATTCCACCCACATCACTGGCAGCGCCTTCTCCACTTTGGGGCTGGTTCCTGACCCAGGGCTCAGTCGGACTGAGGAGCAGCAGCCAGAGTGGGGGGAGGCGTGCCTATTACTGGGGGTCCTGCCAGGTGGCAGCACTACGTGCCGTCCCTAGCCTGGGGCCTCGGTGCATCGCCTGGCCTCCCACCTCAGCCCTGAATCCCACAGGCCAACCCAGGATGCCCATCCTGATCGGCCCAGAAGGCCCTGTTCCAGGGGTAATTTCCCAGGGTGCCTTGGGCTGAGAACTCACCAGGCTCTGCTCTTAGAAGTGGGGCTTTCAAACCTCCCCAAGGATGAGTCAGCTGAAGAGCTCGAGCCAGCTTCCCTGGGATCCAAAAAATCACCTCTGGGTCCCTGCTGCTCTGCTCTGCAGGATGTGAGCCTGCTCCTCCCCTTGGGACCACCTTCTGGCCAGCGTGGAGCGTGCTCACCTCACACACCCCACCCTGCCCCGCACAGACTCACACCTGCATTTGACTGACTTGTAATCTGTCCAGGACCACCTTCCCTCATGATGCCGCATTTGTTCAATAAGATGCTTCTAAGAATAAGGACAGTGATGATGATGATGATGATAGTCAAAAACCCCACCTGTCACTTCGCTAGAGTGTGCTATGCCTGTGGAAACCCTCACAAGTCCTCAGTCCTGGCCCGCTCTGAGGCAGGTGCCACTTCCCGTCTTAGAGATGGGAGCACAGAAAGCTCAGGAACTTGTCCAAGGTCGCCCAGCGGAACGCGGAGAACTGCATTCAGCAGCGAGGGTTGGGGCACCTGCTGGGCAGGGCTCTTGGGGACAGCACAGCACCCTCACTCCCTGTGTGTTCAGTGCCTGCCCCCCTGCAAAGAACGAAGGCAGTGATACTTCTCGCAGGTTGGGATCCTAACCCCCAGTGTCTGTTTGGGGCACCCCCACCTCCACACTCTGCCTCTGACTGCAAAACAGCTGACTCAACGGTGAACCTGGGTAACCTCTTGACTAAAAGCTTTTCCTTGGGCCCCTTGAGATAAGCAGACCTTGTCTGCTCTGAGCACATTAGTTTGGCCTGGAGTCAGGAATTACAGCCCATGCGCCAGACTCTGGCAGCTGCTTAATTTTGTAAAAAAGGGTTTTATCTGAATGCAGCCACGCCCACTTATTTACATACTGGCAGCGCTGTATTTGCACTATGATGGCAGAGTTGAATAGTTGTGACAGACTGTAGGGCTCTCAGAGCCTAAAATATTTACTAAAATATTAAACTATATTTACAAATAGTTTGAAGCCAAATGGAGGAAACATGCAGGGGGGCTTATCTGGAAGGCTGAGGCCTTCAAGGCTACAGGGGTCTGTGCCCGACAGCAGGGCAGGTGACAGGTCCTGAACCCGGGCTTTTTATAAGGGGTACAGGGCAGCGGTCACCATCCTTCCCATCGTACAGACTGAGAAACAGGGGGGCACTTCTGGTCACAGAATAACCAGCGGTGGATCTGGAATTCAGGCTCGGGTCCATGTCTTCCAAAGTCCTAGGCACCTTTAAATGACCCAGCAGGTCCCAATTAGGGGACAGGCATGTTCGCATGTCACTGGGAGGGTCCAGCCCTTCACCCCAGTGGAGGCACCCCCACATCTATGATCAAAGATTCAAGCCCCCCTGTACTGTTGGGCAAGGGCAGGCCCTCGTGGGGGAGTCCCGGCCCCCACAGCTCCTTGGGGAGGAGTCCTGGTCTCTGACCACAAGGGAGTGTGGGCGGGGCCAGGAGCAGCAGCCCACCCTGCGTCCTGTGCCAGGCGGCTCATCTGCTCCACACTCCGAGGACCTCAGCTCCCTCATCAGGCGTCCTCCTTCCGACACTGGGTTTATGACTCACTCCTGCACTCCCTCTCCTTAGCAGCGGTCCTCACACCGGGCTTCTCAGACTTTAATGTGCACACAAACCACTGGAGATGAGTCAAAATGCAAATTCTGATGTGGGAGGTCTAGGGCAGGGCCTGACTCTGCATTACTAACAACCTTGCAAACTGCTTAGCAGTTTACATAAATCAGAACACCTTCAAGAGGCAAGGAGAAAGAGTATTTAAAGAAATCCCACAGTAATCCTTACAGATTCGTCCTTACATGCACCAGTCAAATGAGTCCAGATTTTTTCAATGATGGTTTGCCTGAGCTGGCAGCAGGGTAAAGTGGGAAGAACACAGGGTTGGAGCCAGAACGACATGGGTTCAAATCCCAGCTCTGCCACTTAGAACTGGACTGTGAAAGTCCCTTCACTGCTCTGAGCTCGTGTCCCTCTCTGTAAAAAGGGACAAAGGAAACCGTGTGCAAACACCAACATACTTCCGCTGAATCAGGTGTGGGAACAGGCTCTACCCGAGGTGCCCCTGCCCAGGCACTTTCAATCTGTACCCCAACTTCTCACCCAGAGACTCCACTGGAGGTGGGGACCCAGCCAGGCCTCTGAGGAAGCCCAGGGCAGGTCTTTGTCGCTTCCTGCCTCCTTCCCTGTGGCAGCCTGGCTCCTCAGGAGGCCGCTGGGAGGCGGAACTCGCACTAATCAAGCAAGTGTCCCGCTGCTGGGAGGCTGCTTCAATCAGGGGCGCACGGCGGGAGGCGTTATTAGCTGCGCCTGCGCCTGGGCTCACGGAGTAGCCAGAGGTTCTGTCTCTGGCGGGTCATCAGGTGGTCTGCCTGTGCACGTGTGTTTACCGAGAGAGCGCCTCGTTTGCGCCTCACACTGACCCTACCGAGGAGGAGGGAAGGGCTGAGCCTCGGGTCTTGTGGGCTGGGCCCTGAGCTGGGGTGGAAGCCAGCTGCCCCCATGTCCCTCACTCACCTGCCTGGAGAGCCACAGTGTCCACAGGGACCCCTCACGCCCAAGCTGGGCTCTTCTCCCCAGTTGGGAATCAGGCTCAGAGTGAGCCCATCTCGTTGCCCTTCTCTTAGAAGGCGGAAGCACATGAACCACAACATGGCTGACAGAGGGGGCCGTCAGTGGCCTTGGCAGGCTGCAGACCAGCTAGATGACCTTTAAAGCCTCTTTCAGCCTGGAGAGGGGGGACAGTCTGTTGGGTACAAATGTGAGCTCTGGACATTAAGCTTTAGGACCTGAAATCTGGTGCTGCCACCCATCGACCCTGTGGCCCTGGACAAGTCACTGAACTTCTCTTCTGCCTCACCTTGCTTATCAGTAAAACGGGAATAATGCTTGGCACCTTCACCAGAGTGGGCGTGCCAATCAAATGAGAAGCGATGCATACAGCAGGCGCTCATGAGAGCGTGTAGTTAGTGCTCAGGAACGTCACCTGTTCCTGGGATTGTTGTGTGTGGGGATGACATGTGGGGTCTTTTTGGCCATTGCCCTGCCACCACCCTGGAGGCGACCTCCTTCAGGCGGGGCCTATATGGGGCGGAAGGCAGAGTTCCTGTGATCCCAGCTCCAAGAGCATTCATGCCTGCAGCTGGTTCTCCTAGATCGGGGGTGGTGAACCTATGGCACAGGTGCCCAAAGTGGCACGCGGAGCAATTATTTCGGCACGCGGAGCAATTATTTCGGCACGCGGAGCTGTGAATACCATTTAAAAAATGATTGTTTATGCTCTTATAGACATAAAAATAATCGATACCTCTATCTCACTCGATGGGTTGGCACGTGAGTCGAGCGAGTATACTCTTATTTCATAAACTTTGGCACTCAATCGCCAAAAGGTTCGCCACCCCTGTCCTAGATGGTGAAGAAGGGCCTCGTTTTTAAAAAATGCCCAGGAGATTCGCCAACCAAATTAGATGGGAAATGGCTCCGACAATTATGACGTGCTTCTCGGTCACATGGTCCCTCATCTAATCCTTATTCCTTCTACAATTATTTAGCCTACAGAGTGCCAGGCATAGGAGTACTAGATTAAGAATCAGACGGCCTGGATTCGAGTCCTGCCTTTGTGACTAATTAGCAATGGGCCCTTTCTGATGTGACTAAGAGGAAGTGGTAGCTTCAGGCACATTTGGGGGCGGTGCAGCTCTGTGTTCCTGCTGAATCCACAGAGAGATTGCGGGGGTTCCAGGAGACAGGTCTTCACGTCTTCACAGAGCAGTCCAGTTTACAAAACACTCCCCCGGACTGTCTAGCAACCGCCTGTGCTCCTACTTGGCAGTCTCCAAGTTCTCAGTCTTTCCGATCTCTCATTTGAATTCTCTCTATCGCACACAGTTTAAATTCATTTCCGTTCCTTCGGGCCTCAGAGGTAGAAACCAGCAGCATAGGACGCACAGCGACGCAGGATTCAGGCTCTTCTCCCAAAGCCGGTCAGCCGAGGGTAGCTCGCCGGAGAAGCCCTTTCATGGTGATGGACGACGGCAGGAGCCCATGTTGGTCAAGCTGGACCCGCGCAGGCTCCATGCTCTGCCTTTGCTCGTGGCGTCTCCCCCAGACCCAGAAGCCCCACAAGGTGGTCATCCCAGGCCCTGCTAGACTGAAGCTCAGGGAGGTGACCTGCCAGTGCCCACCCCTGTACCTCTACATTCTCCGCAGAGCTTGGAACTGGTGGTGCTGAGCTGGGTGTCTGCAGGGACACCTCCAAAGTCTGTCTGTGACCTCAAGCACGCCGCTTGCACCCCTTCCTCTCTCCTCCTTCCACTTTTGCTTACTTTCTTAACAGTACCCACCCCAGATTCAAAAGGAAATAGAAATCCACACATTATCAACACAGTTACCTGTACCTGTCATAGTCATCCTCCACACAGATGGGAAAGAAGGTGACAAGTGGAGTGACTGGGGACAATGACCACAAACCTGTCTGGCTTCAAGCCAGCCCATGGGTTACCTTTGTGGGGCTGACACTACCTTCTGATTGCTCCCCTGTGTCATCTGGAGATTCACTCTCCCAACCTAAGCTCAAACAACTGTCTGTATAGTCCATCTGACAGCCAATAGGCTCAAGAGCCAAGCTCCTTCACGGCCTGGGTAGTCCTGGGGCATATGCCCTGGGCCTCAGTTTCCCCAGTGGAACAACAAGGAGACTAAAGCCCTTTTCCACTTGTGTCTCAGGTTCATTTCCAAGGCAGACAATGGCTAAGGGCCACACGCATACATCTGAGGCAGCACAGGGCACAAATGGGCTGCATGTATACGTCTGAGGCAGCAAGCGTGCAGTCTCACCGGGCCTTCCTGATGAACCATTAAGTCCTGGCAGGACAGGAATGGTGTCTGCCTGCTCTCGGCTGCCTTTTCCCCTCCCCGCTGCCCAGGAAGTGCTCAGAGGACCCATCAATAACACACCTGGCTAAGACAAACAAGGCATCTGGGCCCTGGCTCTAGTTTTAAAAATAGTAAGTAGCAACTGCCTGAAAGAGAGAAGTACCAACAGGAGGGCACTGAATTTGGAGGGGCAGAGAAAGCCTGTGAGGACGCCTTGTTATACCCACACACTTATCTCCCTTGTACCATTTTAACGCCTGAGCTGATACTTCAACCTGCAGAATGCACAGAAACAGTATTTTCATTTCAGATGCATATGATGGTGAGAAACAATACCAACAATATCATTTTAGTGCCCTGGGAAAAATTAGCAAGTCAAATATTGAATCAGGCCTGTGGCACCACATGCTAAGCAGATTGCTTTGATCTTATCCACACTAAAAGCTCTATTATTGAATTTAAAGTCAGTGAACACATATCAGACCAATATACGAGTATCTGAATGCATGTTCCAGAAGCAAGGAATGTTCCGACGAAAAGGAGAAAACATCAAAGATACAGCTGCGACTGAAACACAGTTGCCCGCCTTCTTCTCTTGGGGCTGGAGGCTCTGCTGGCCAACTAAAATGTTTTGTCTCCGAAGGAACCACTAAAGGCCCCAGAAACACCTGCTGAGATCCTATTTTTTCCTAGAATTAACAAAGAAGGGGTTTCTCACCCACCTACTTAATTTGAAGGAGTCTGAGATGGCAAGTAAGCCTGTGTGAACATTCTGCACATGGTACGGCGCCCTCTGGCGGCCATTTCTCTGGGAGGCCTACCTGGCGCCCAAGACTTCAATGATCCAAACTACCTACCTCCCTGTTGAGGGTGCCAGGCCAGGCAAGGGAGTTTTAAAGAGCCAAAGGGAGAGATGGAAGCAGCCGATTATGAGCGTAAAACTACCTAGTTGATCAGACGGGAGACTGTTACCCAGCAGGGCCCAAAGAGAAATAAACTGTAGCAGTAAGCTTCATGTCTAGTACAGCACCCCACCCCCATGCCAAGCCAAACAGCAAATGCCTATCCTCAGCCAGGGACTAGCAATCCACAACATGCCCCCCAAATCTGGGCCGCCTGCTGGCTTTTGTAGAATCCAAGAGTTAAGAATGGCTGCTGCATTTTTAAATGGTAGACACAAACAGAAAATATTTTGTGGCACGTGAAAATTACATGAGATTTCATTTTCGACGTCCCAATCCTTCGCGTATGTTTTGTCTGTCAATGCTTTTCTGCTACAAACAACAGAGAGGAGTGGTTGTGACAGCCAGGAGGAGGGTCTGCAAAGCTTAAAATATGCACAAGTTGGTGCTTTGCTCCTGCAGTTCACAAGGCTGGACCCCTAGAACCAGATCCCCAAGCCTGTCTTCCAGCAGGATGACTGCAAGAGGAAGGTGTGCAGACGGGAAAAGGGTGGCATCGCATTTCAGCGCAACCCGACAAACTTACCATTTTATTATTGATTTCATGGAAATGAATCTCACAGACTTTCTCCACAACGTCTTCATTCTCAAAAGTGACAAAGCCAAACCCTAAAGGAAAAAGGAAAACAAAAACAGAGAGCGGGGTGAGTGCAGTTCTGGCTGGTCCACGCATTTTCCTTGGCTGTGGTACAGTGGGTGGGGGGTGGTGGATCCTCAGGAAGGGCCCCCAGGTCGAGGAAATGATTTCTAATTTGTACAGAACCCTTCCCACCGTGAGGAAAAGCTAATGGTCTCACCCCTGTGCGGTGGGGTGGGCGTGGTGTGGTTTACATTTGTCCGGAGGCGAACGAGAAATTGACTTGTCTGTTATTTACAAGGGTCAGAGCCCAGCGCGACCAGGACCCTGCGGGGCCATGGGTGCCCTTTTGGCATGGGAATGGCCAGCCCTCGGGTCGGCCTCCAGAGGCAGGCAGTTATTTGTCCTTTTCTTCCTGAATTACTTCCTCTCATACCTCATCAGGACATCCTGAGGCCTGGAAGAAACGATGAAAAGTTTCGGGCCTCTGTTCTGGGCAGGCATCCTTTTTCTACTGCTGCTTCAAAAGCACTACAGATTTGGGGCAGTTTAGGACTGTTTGATGCCTGCTGTCAGCCTGTCAGCTAGCCACAGTATTTACTCGGCTGGAGGCCGCCTTTGCTAGACAAGCCGTACTGAAGAGTTTTGGCAGGCGACCACTGCTTAGCGTCCGGAGTTTCCTGTTGCTGCCTCCTGCTCCTTGCTTTCTTCTCTGCTTGCCCCCAGCAGGGTCTCAGCACACAGCCCCATCTGTGATCCCACCCGGGGAGCACCGCTTTAGCACACAGGCCCCACTCACAGGACGGCACCCCACCTCGGACGAAACGCAGCGGCGAGATCGGTGCCAATACCACAAAGGAGCACAGACATCTTGCAGCGGGTCTGGGTTCTAGTTCTGATTTTACTTCGAGCTTATGGGTCATCCCGGGAAGCCCCTTCCCTCTGAGCCTTGAGGTTTGCACCTGTAAATTATGGAGGTGTGGGTGCAGACACGGGGTCCCATACCTCGGGTCACAACCCAAATCAGGACTCACAAGATTCTGCTATGGACTGAATGGGTCCTCCGCAAATCCATACAGTGACACCTGAACCCTGGATGTGATGGTGTTAAGAGGGAGGCATTTAGGTCTGAGGGTGGAGCCCTCGTGGATGGTCTGTACTGGCCTTTCCTCCTTCCGCTCTCTGCCACGCAAGGACATAACGAGAAGATAGCTCTTCCTCACCAGGAAGAGGGCCTTTACCGAACACCTGACCTGCTGGCACCCGACCTTGGCCTTCCAGCCTCCAGAACTGTGAGAAACAAATGTCTGCAGTTTCTAAGCCTTCGGACAGTACTTTGTAACAACTCGAAGTGGTGCATGTCCCCAAGGACATGACCCTGGCCCAACACCAGCCTAGATCCACCAGAGAGAAGGACGAAAATCAGAATGGCTATTTTTATAGTATGATAATTGGTGTTTCCGGTCAATGGGTAAAAATATAGCTGCTCCCTTTTCAAGCTTCTGTGTCTATTTTGGGTCCCAGAACCCAAGGGACTCTTACGTCCCTCTCCACCACCACCATTTTCTGAGGAACAGCAGAGAACAGGCCACTGAGACACTGAGCTCTCCAGCATAGCTCCTGCAGGGTCTAGAAGATTCCTCGGGAAACGGATGAGAAAAGGCCACCCACTCCCTGCTCTCAGACAATTTCCGTGAAGACAGAGGGCAGGGTCCACCACACAAATGGCATTGTGATCTTTATTTGGTATAGCGTTTATTACCACACACCAAGTACTTGGCCAAGGTACCCCGTCCACACAGCCAGCCCATTAAAGACATAAGGTTGACTGTCAGACACGCCATACAGGGGACACAGCACTTGCTGTCAGTGCTCAGTGGCAAGTGTCTCCCAGGGTCATCTGGAGAAGCTGGGTCCTCAGACACGGAATATTTTATTGGAAATGAGGCCTTTCACCAGGTGTATACGGACCCCTGTAAACCAGGTCTCCGCAGAGAGGAACGTGTACTCCGGCTCCCCTGTGCTAGGGTGTCTCCTCGTTGGCCTTGGTCCCATCTATTGTGTGCAGAGCTGGGTAAGAGCCACACCCAGAGGCAGCCTCCAAATGCGTTCTCTTTGGGCTGTGGTGTGTCAGTCCCCATGAAAAGTGTCAGTAAAGCTCTCAGCAGGACAGGGACCCCTGCAGCACGGAGCCCCGCAGCATTTTGGTTAACCCCCCTCTTCTTGCCCACCCTCCCAGAGCCCAGATCCTACGGGGAAGGGACTGGGCTGAGGAGTCCTTACAAGGTTCTCAGGGGAGGGTGGGCGACGCAGGAGAGGACAGGAGAATCTGAGAGTCTGCTAGCGCTGGCTTCGGGAGGAGGGCAGGGCTGGGGCCTCACGCACTCTGGGTCCCCAGGATGCAGAGGTCCCCACACCCAGAGCATGCTGAGTGGCTATTGTCTGCGTGAATGACTGGACAGGCCATGTCTGCTCCTCCGGTGTCTGAGCACCTTGCTATCCATCTGCGTCCCTGCTGCCCCCTCACGACCGATTCAGCCCTTCCTCCTGCATGTCCTGGCTCCCACTTTGCTAGGCATCATGGAGGACACACAGAGAGCAGTACGATTACGTCCCTCTTCTTAATCAATTTGCTCCCTAAAAGGGACAAGTCAGAGGTTCCCCGCTCAACGAGAGCATCTTCCTGTCCAGACCTCACCCCTCCCTCTCTACCCTCACTTTTATCTTGTGGGTCACTCTGGGCCTCAATTGTCTCTGAAGGTCACCTCTCTAGGCTGGACCCACACCCAGGCAACACGTGAACCTCTATACAAACCAAGACAGCTCTTAGGGGGAAATTCACTGCTGATTAGGATGAGTATGAGTTGAACAGTCCCCCTCCCACCCCAATAGGAGGGCTGTCTGGAAAAAAATTCGGCCGTAAATGCCTCTATCTTTCATACTAAGTGGCTGAATACTTTTTGGACAGCTCTCATATATCCATGTCCTAACTCCTGGAACCTATGACGGTACCTGATTTGAAAAAAGGGTTTTGCAAATGTAATTAAGCTAAAGGTCTCAGGAATTCATGTGGATTCTAAATCCAATGATAGGTGTTCCCGTAAGAAAACAAAGCGGGGACAGGAGACCCAGAGGGCAGAGAGGGGCGATGTCCATGTGAAGGTGGAGACAGAGGCTGGTGTGATGCGGCCACCAGCCAAGGGCTGTCTGCAGCCACCAGACACTGGGAGAGGCGAGGAGCCTTTGGAAACAGTGTGGCCAGCTGTCACCTTGATTTCAGACTTCTGGCCTCCAGAACTGTGAGAGAATACATTTTTGTTGTCTTAAGCCACCGAGTTTGTGGTAATCTTTTTATGGCAGCCACTGGAAATCAATACAGCGAGGTTACAGGCTTTGGCCACCGCCACACAGGTGGGTCACACACCATCTCCTCCAGCTGGGCCAATCATATGTTCACAGGAGAACGTGGACGAATGAACCAAATGCACTCCTGCCATCGGAAAAGGGCATGAAGTCAGTGCCTGTCAAGGGCACTGCTCCACGAACCAGAGGGCAGCCTGGTTTAAACCAGTTTGCTGCTGAGCACCTGGACTGGATCCTGGGTAAGGCACAGGGGTCATGGGTTGAATTCACTGCCATGGAAGCTGCTTTTCTGCTGCAACCCACACATTCCTGGTCCACGGTGCAAATACATCACGGCCTGAACTCCGGACTGAGTACCACTCAGGGTCAATGCTGCCCAACCTCCCACTCTGCAGCCCCACTCAAGAGACAGAGGAGGTGTGACCAAGCCAGGAGACGGGGATTAAAACGCAGACGGCACACCAGGAGGGTGGGGACAGGATTCCCTGCAACATTTCGCATTCTGACTCTGCTATTCTCCCTGCTGGTCCCTGCCCTAAACCCACAGGACACAAAATTCAAGCATCACAGAAAAGATTTCCCTGATCAAAGGAAAGAGCCTGGATTCCCAGCCCAGGTACCTTGGATGCATCACAACTCAGCGATGTCGAGACTCATTTGCAGTATTTTAAAGATTTATATCGTGTTAACATCCCTGTCTGTTTGGCCCAAACTGAGAAAGCAAACTTGATTACCTCTAAAATATTTATTTATTCCATTTGGAGAAAGCAATGAAACACTTAATTATCAATAAATGTTATTCCTTAACGTATAATCATTTTTATCTCACTGGTGCGTTATCGTTTACAATGAATTAGTAATTCAGTGGTGAACAGCCCTACACCCCCAATTAAACTGAGGTATAAAGGACAAAAAAACAAGGTCATGAATTTGGGAGGGGTGGAGTAGTGAGTGAGAAAAATCCTTTTTGGCATCAAAATCTTTTTATTTTTATTGTTTTTTGACAGAGAGAGAGAGACGGAGAGAAGGGGGAGGGCCCAGAGCAGTCTCCATAGTTGAAAGCATTAGTTTTCCATATAGTTTCACTCCATAGGTGGGCATGGGGGTTGCGCAGGGCAGGAACTGGGCCAGAAGCCTCCTGCATAGGCCCCGGCAAGAACTGAACTGGGGGCACACCCCAGTTCAGCATGTGGGTCCACATGGGCTGGAGCCAGGATTCGATCCTCGGGCTCCAGGGCTGCAAAGCGAGCGCTTAACCTGCTGAGCCATTCCAGCTTCCCCTCTTTTTATTTTTCAAAAATACATTTTTTAGTTGGATGAAATAGATGTAACATAATTTACCATTTTAACCATTTTTAAATGTATAGTTCAGTACAATATCGGGCAGCTTTCACCACCATCCATTTCCAGAACCTTTTCACCATCACACACTGAATCACTGTACCTATTAAGCAGTAACGATCCATTTCTTCCTCCCTCAGCTGCTGGTGTAACGTCTCTTCTACCTTGTCTCTACGACTTTGCCCATTCTAGGAACCTCATGCAAGTGGAATCATACAGTACATGTCCTCGTGTGTCTGGTTTATTTCACTTAGCATAATGTTTTCAAGGCCTCGTGGTCTTTTGACAAGCTGTTGGGTGTAGAGATTCCACAAGCGATGCAGGAAGGCTGAGTCTTTCTAAGAAGGGGCGGGAAGGACTGATTATCTCCCTCCTATATTTCCAAAAGCGAGCCCCACAGAGAATCTGAAATGGGGCCTCATGAAAGACTATCAAACCGAGGCGGAGCAGCCAGGTTAAAAAAAAAAACCACGGGGGAAAGCCGGGACGGCTCAGCGGGTTGAGCGCTCGCTTTGAGGCCATGAGGACCGAGGATCGAATCCCGGCTCCGGCCCAGGCAGGACCCACGTGCTGAACTGGGGAGTTCCCACAGTTCGGTTCTCTAACTGTCTCTGTCTCTGTCTCTCTCTCTATCTGTCAAAAAGTAAAATAGAAATAAATATGTACTGA
>PVKE010000045.1:0-162112 GCA_004027555.1 Craseonycteris thonglongyai | reverse complement strand
CAAAAAAAAAAAAAAACCACGTAATTCATCTCACTCCAAAGATGCAAGGACCAAGTAATGAGCTGTGTGCCCCTGGAGAGTCCCCTCACCTCTCTGGGCCTCTGAAGATGCAAGCAGGACCAGGTAGGGGGTGCATGGCTGGGTGGGGGTCCTGCTCTCGTCCAAGGCAAGGACCTAGATCCATGGTGCGCCCAAGAGGTGCGCACTTTCCCCAGCCCCTTGTGAACATCCATTCTCCCGGTTGTTTCTTGTCTCTGTTGGTCCTTAGGGGGCGCCACCCTGGAGCCACAAAACTCCTCCCCAGTTATTTAAAAGTCATGCAAGCCGCCATTCAGAACACAGAGGAGCCCTGGGGTGCGGGGAGAGAGGTACAGTGCCAAAAGGCCAGACCGCGGTGGACAACAGGTCAGTTCACCAAAGAAACCCTCTACCGTGTCATCAGCAGCAAAATGACACAGCCTCTCAAGTCCCTGCCTTAACTGTACCCCAAGTTTCCGAGGGGCTCCAGGAGTCAGCAAAGCTTGGACAAAGAAGGTGGTAGGAAGGTTAACCTCTAACAAAAAGGGATTTTAAAGCAGACATAAACACGGCAGCAGTTGACAGAGAGCATTTAAAAATGAAATTCTATAGCATTCTCCTGAATGAAGCTATTATTGGAAACTTAACAGTAAGCTCTATTCAAGAGATAAGCATTTAACAGTCAAACCCTTTTTCCCTCTTTCATTCAAATGCACACAACTGAATATTCATCTGAGTAACACAAAGCTATATAAAAAAGAAAAACCAAGCACACAGAAGAAGAGAATAGAAATCTGAAAATAAGATACCTCAAAATCAAAATGACCTGCTCCAAACGCAGTCACGGAGCAGCATCTGACAGGTAACTTACAGAGATTTCTTTGTTTAGGTCAGAGGGACAGATGAGGACGTCGGCCAGCCTCGAGAACCGCGTTCTTCTAGTGTCCTATAGGCCAGTGCACACGCCCAGGCAACCGCATAGTGCCTAAGGCCTCCTCAGTGACAATCAATGCCGGTCATGGGCTAACACACTTGGTTAATGGAGGTGGGGGAGCAGGGAGGAAGAGAGAGGGAAAAACCCAGATTGTTGACTTTATTCTGAGTGTCCCACGAGGAAGTTAAGGTATGTGGACGTTAGTCCATCTACAGCTGACGCAGCCTCCCTCTCCTGCTCACAACTCAAGTGCTGAGGGATGTGGCCATATCTATGGGCTGCTTCCAGTATAAGAGAGCCTTGGGTGAGGGGAGTACCGGTACTTTCTGTTTCAAAATGTTTCTCATACATCAATTGTCCTACCTGGCAACTCTGAGAGGCGGGGCAGACTCCTCCATCTTCATTTTGCTTATCCCTGATGACGTGTGACCCCTAGGCTAGAGCAGGCCAGCAGGAACTTCCTTGGATCAGTGAGTGTTCAAAGATGGATCTGGTGGCCTCATGGCTCAGAGGGTGAGAGCCTGGGCTGTGAGGCATGGGTGTGTGTGTGCTTTGTTGTAGAGTTAATCCCTACACAGCTATGTGTCTATTAGTGACCCGTCACCTCAGGCTGCCCTGTCCCCAACTCGTAACATTTCTGAGCCACCTCTGTGGGCTACTGCAGGTTTTGCAACCTGGTTTCATCTGCCTGGAAGGCGTGTCCTGGAACCCTGGATGGGGAAGATCTGAGGCCCTGCCCAACAAGGAGAGCAGAGGGGAACAGTACGCCCACAGGTGTGGCGGGAGGGGGTGGCTTCACACACTGAAGTTGCCCTAAAAATATAACTCAGATCAATCAGTTCCAAGGAGAAAACAAGCTGCCTTTGCAAAAGAAACGACATTTCCAAGTGCGGTCTGCTGCTTTGGGATGCTCCCCGCATTACCTGAACATCAGTGAAATCCAGTCCGAACTTTCATAAGTTTTGCGAGCATTTTCAGACATTAGGTATTGGGCCAGAGGCGGGGTGACAGCCCCAGCTGGGGCTGTTTCCATGCCCAAATGGTAACGTGGACTCTGGCAGCTAAGCGTCTCAGTTCCCACCAAGCCAGGGATAGGATTCTTTAGTTATTCCCAATGTCTCGGATCCCGAAGGTGGTTATTTATTGTCTGTCTACATCCTAATAATCATTTTTAAAAACAGAAAGCTCACCCACACTTATGGAGCAGCCATTCTTGAACTTGGTCTTCACAGCTCCCCCTGTGCACTCAGAATGACTAGTTCCACGTTACAGACAAAGCACTGAGGGCAGGTGGAGCCTGTGTTCTTTCCCCCACAGCCCACTTTCTTCACATGAAGGTAGGTTAGTCTCAACTCCGTACCTCCTGGAATTCTAATGTGGTCCAGCAGCCTGGCTCTAGAACCCTGTCCCGCCACATTTTCCTGAGGGAGCCCCGCATCCCAAGGGCCCGCAGGAGAGCAAGAAGCGGGTGTGAGAAAGGCACTCAGCCATTCCAGCTGGATGCCTGCTTCCCCTGCCGCCCGATTCACCTGAGTCCTTCCGCATAAAGGCAGCCGAGGAGACACTGAGGTTTTTTAGAGGTACACAACAAAGCTGACCTTTAGAAAGAAAAGCAACTAGAGCATCTCCTAAGCCAGTCTAACGTAGGACCGACACAGGGTGAGTGACTTCTTTGGACATTTCCAGGCTCCCACCTGCTTGAAATGGGGCTGGGTTATCCAGCATGATGCTAGAGACTTCTTCCAGCCAACGGGGTGGCTAATGAGTCGGTCGCCCTGGAGGGATAAACGGAGGAGCACTCACTTCCTTGGCCTTATTAAGAACAAAGAACAGGGGCAGGCATGCTGCCCATGATGGACACCACCCAGCCCAGGGCCTGGTCAGAATAGAGACCCGCGGTCCAGGAGGCCCGCAGAGGCAGCCACCTGCGACCACCCTTCCCAGGCGCAGCAAACATGTCTGTGATGGATCCGAGGGCTCTGCAGACGACCCTCCTCGTAGGACCCCTCTCTCCTCTCCCATACCTTGCCCCCTGACCCTGAGCCAACGCGCTGCCTCTCTCTGGCCCCCTTTCTGTCCTGGGGTTTCCTTTCGGCCATGTGCCCTGCAGGGTGGCATGGCAGCCCTTCCTTCCACAGTGGCATCATTCATGCACCTGCTTCCTCGTTGACACCAGTAGTTTGGCAGCTGGTGGCTGTAAACTATAATAAAATGCCTTTCCAAAAAAATGAAGGAATGTGACCAGACATGCCAGACATCATGATATTAAAGCCGTGTCAATTAATTTCTCCCCTGCTTGATAAACGAGCCCCATTCCATCTCTTAATAATGAGGCGAAAAACAAGAAAAGTTGACACTTAGTTTAATTTATTTGCTCCACTTGCCTGGTCATATTTCTTTCTGCCTTGCAGAGCTGGCTGGGGCTGTGGGGAATTACAAGTGGTTGGGCACAGGCGAGGCACAGATCGGAGCGAATCGACGCGGGCCTCCTTTCTTCCCACACAACGCTTAATCAGGAGGGGAAGAGGGACTTGGGGACCCAGCTCGCACCTGCGCCTCTCCAGCCACCTTTGGGGGCTGGGAGGGGGGAGGGGGAGGCAGAGACCTCAGGTGTGTAGGGAATCAGATAACTGAAATGACACTATCTGATTTCCAATCTAGCAGGCAGGAACTGCACAAGACAGAATTCCCTAAATTAATATTAAGCTACGTTGGCGGCGTTTGCCAGAGGGAAGCCAATTTCTCAACTGGAAAGGTGCTTTTCTTTCCTTTTCAGCTCAAGGATGCTCTAGCTAACACCGACCTTGAAATGGGAGCCTCAACCTTCTAAAAGTCAGATGCCAACTGTGAACCAGCAGGCGTTTCATTAGTTAACAAGTTATTTTTTCATGTGGCCACCATATCCTCAGGACTGTTTATGGAGACCCCCATAAACCAGGCTGGGGACGAAAGTGTGCTCCCAAAGCAGGTCTCTCGGTGTGGCCCTTGGGGTGGGGCTTGTTTAAAATGCAGATTCCTGGGCTGGGCTCTGTGGATGTGGCCCAGGAATCCTCACTTTAACCAGCTCTCTAGGGATTCTTATGCCCACCTCGGTCTGACTCTGCTCTGTGTTTCCCAATTTGGGATGAGCCAAACAGAGATCATCTATCTGGTAATGAAAGAATGCAGACCATCCCACAGGAAAGAGATTTAAGACGCCTCTGACCCCTTTCCTGGAAAGCTGGACCTGTTAGCCCCAGGGCGACTCTCTTCCAGGGCAGAGGGAGATCAAGGGCAAAGGTAACGCTTCTCTCCCAGGCTCAGGGAAGGATCACAAGCCAGTTCACACTAAAGTGTAAACAGCTGACTCCACTTCACTCCCAGAGGTACTGGTGGTTTCCCTGTGTCAAGTCCTTGGGTGAAAGCAATTGAGTTCTACCTCAGAATTCCAAACAGGTAATCCGGAGGTGGGAGATTTTTTTTCACTGGTAGGGGTACTTCCTGAGTCTGTGAAACTACTTGAGTATATGGAAAGCTTTACATGGGGGTGGGGGCTCTGAAAAGAATAATACCCAGGAAAGAAGGAAGAAAGGGAGGAAAGAAGGAAAAGAGAGCAAGAGAAAGGGACGGGGAGAAAAAGCTTGAGAGAGAGAGAGAGAGATTCAGAGAAACCTCCAACCATTTTTCTGAGAGAAATCTGCTGTGCATGCTGATAGTTTGGTGTGAACATGCCCATGGCTTCAGGGAAAAGGGTGTCTCATCCCCGGGTCCTGTTAACCAAGGGGGTGGGGGCAGCCCCTGTGATCCAGGCCAGAAAACCCCAACCTCATTTCATTCCGCCTGCGCTCCATAGCAGTGATTCTGTGAATGACACTTGTCAGGGCAGCAGATGAGTTCACAAACCTATTTTTTTTTGTGCGTGGTGTTCCATCTTGGTTGGGAAAATAGTCAGTTCTTGGCGAGAGAGACACATATTACTGCTGTTAAGTGCCAATATAAACTCTGGGACACGGCGGTGAATTCACCAAATTAAATCACTAGACAACTGGCTCGGATCAGGACCCCAGCAGAAGGTGCCAGGGATGCAACGCGCGCCCAGCGGGGTAGAGGAAGCTGAGGCCGTGCGTGCAGCTGGAGCAAGGGCACGAGGACGCGCTGCCTGCACGTCTGGCTCAGGAAGCCACAGAGCCCGGGGCGGCTTCGGCAGGCTCTGCCGGCAGGAGCGTGTCCTTCAGGGCTTGTAAACTCCAGGGCTTTCTGAGCTCAGGGGAGACAGGGCAGGGGCTGGACGCTGTACTCTGCAGAGGTGGGTGTTTGGGTTGGCACCCCCCACCCCAGGTTTCTCCCCAAAGAGTGGGGGCTTCAACTCTGTCACCTTTTCTGATACTCACACTCCAGCCCCACCCATGCAGGGAACACCCTGGGAAGCACGAGTAAGTTTCAATCCACCTTAATGCCACCGCTGAGGTGGACAGGAGCTTGGACTCTGGAGCCAGGGAGACATGGGCTCAAATCCTGGCTCGAGCAATGACTGGCTGTGTGACTCTGAGCAAGGTACTCAACCACTCTGACCTGCAGTAACTTCCTTTGTGGGACACAAAGAACAAAATCTACCTCAGCGGCCAGGAGGACGGCTTGGAAACACTTGTGAGGGGTTAGCTACCCTCTCCCAGCAATCACATGCGACTTACTATGGCTTCTCCCCTAACCCAACACCTCTATCTCCACACATGCTTCCCTCTGCCTCCTGCTTTGAGCATCACTGAACATTCATTTGACATGTGGGTCAGGGAGATGCTCCCAGTGCTTTTCCAACTATAACAAAACTCAGGACAGGGAGAAGTAAAATAAGTTACGTGGTAAATTCCCAGACAGTCCTGTTATTTTAAAAAACCTAATTGTATTTGTGCTTTTGGGTAAAAACAAAAATCATGCACTGCATCTTCAGTGCCAGGCCCTGCACTGGCTGAGCAGGGTGGGGCCATGCCCCCCGGCCCCCCATGCATCCCAGTGGCTCCTGCGGTCCCTCCCCGGCTGGGAGTCTGCCATCAGCTGCTGACGGAGTGCCCCGGTATTCCCTGAAGAGGGAACATGAAGGAGACAGGAAAACAAAGAGGGGAAGGTGGGGAGGACACAGACAAAACCTGCTCCACAAGGAAGCGTCGGAAGCAGCCCTGTGCCCCACTCACCCCGATATAGAGGACCCCTCAGAAAGGCCATGGTCTCCCCAAGCAGCCATCTCAAGACACCCACCTGCCTCCCTTCTAACAAGTTCTCAGGGAACAGTTACTGACCTCAGATAAGGTTCTAAAACTCCATCAAAACACTACTACGTGGAAGCCGGCTTTCAGCACTGCCACAGGTTATGTGACTGTCATTACAAAGTACGGTTTCAGAACAGTCCCAACTGACAGAGCCCTGGCTGATGCCTGCCGCCCCCCCTGCAGAGTGGTCCGGTCTGCGGGCACCTCCAGGACTGCAGCTGGCCGCGCCGTCAGCAAGCCCACCTGGAACTGGGGGTAGGTGGCTGCCCACCGTGGTGCCTCAGCATGAGACACACACGCTTAGTCACCACGGGGTGGGGGGCCGGCCTGTTTTATTTTATTCTTCCGGCTGTTAAAGCAACTGCGCTGAACATCTGGAAGCCAGAGCTCTCCAAGAAGCTGAGGCCAGCAGCCCCGGCGGCGTGGCGGGGGCAGGGTCTGGAGCTCACGGAGCATGGCTCCTGGGCTCCCCAGACAACAGCCTGGGGTGGGAGAGGGAGGTGGGGTGAGGAGGGAAGCACCATCTGGGGACTTCCTACTCAAGGGCGCTCCTCCAACCAGAAGTCTCAGCAGCACCTGGGAGCCTGCTGGAAATGCAGAGCCTCAGGCCCCACCCTGGACCCACTGAGCCTGCCTCTGCATTTTAACAAATTCCCCACGTGACTTTTACGCAAATTGAAACTGAAGAAGCACTGGTATGGAACAGCAATTCCCAACAGTGGTTCTTCCACCAGAATCACTTAGGAAAAAATTTAAAATTGGATGCCCACGCTCCAGCCTCAGCACTGGGTTAGGTCTGGGGTAGCACGCCCAGCATCTGTATGTCTTAAGAGCTCCCAGGTGATTCAGATGTAGTTAGGGTTAAGAAACATTGGGAAATGGCAGAAAGCATAACGCTAAGTTTTATTTTTCATCTAAAATAATTTCGGCTCCACTAACATTTAATATATGAACTGAAGGGTTCCTAGTGTCCTCACACAACCATGTATCAGCTAGACACTTGTCTTATACATAATTTCATAGCCCCTACCCTCTTTCCCCCCAGGAAAAAGGGAAATGCTACAACAGGGGTGTGGTCAGAGCACCCACAACGGGGACTGGTCAGAGTGGCACCTCATTTACTGACCTGTGCCAAGCATAGCTGGTAGCTAGTGCTGTTAACATGTGACCAATAAGTCGATGCACAGATTGTGTGATCTGGCTTTAAGTAAGAGTCCTCACAAAATGGGCCCTGCAAAGACAACCTGCACCTCAGGTAGTACTAAGAATACAGGCACGTGCCACCATCAGAAAATGGCACGGTGACCACGGTCTCTTATCAAGATGCCTCCAGCCACAGTGCCGCCCCCCCACCCCAAAATGTGTTCTGATCAGATGGGACAAATGGCAGTCAAGTGTGTGAGAAAGATACCGCTTTTCAACCAAAATGTGGGCTATAAGAGAAAGCTCTCGGAAAACAAATAGAAAATATTTCTATTGTTCCGTGATTTTGCTGTTAAAAACTATATAACTGGGTCAACTACAAACGGTCTCAGATCTGTATACTTTTAGAACTCAGAAACAGAACTATGAAATCCATTTTTAAAAATATGGACATTTCAGTGGCTTCTGAACCCATTTGTTAAAAATATAAAAAATGCAACACTTGATTAGTTTGCACGAAAAGCTGACTGACATCAGGGAACATGGAAATTTACAAGCTGAGTTTCAACAAAATCCTTTGCATAATTGGAGGATGGGATTGAAAAATCAGTATCGTGATTTAGTCAGCACAATGAATGTGCTTCTTCCACTGAGGTCTGTGTATCTCATGAGGCACATTTTTCAGTTTTGACAGGCATTAAAAATAAAGATCAAAATAAGCTAGACTTAGAATCCAAACTTTAGAGCTGGAACACAAAGGGTTAGGCCAAGAATTTAAAAGAAAAAAGCATATTCAATCACACTGCTGTCACTAAAAATATTATTAACAAATAAATTTTTAAATATAGGGGATGCTGGGATAGTTCAAGCAGTTGAGCACTTGTCTCACAATCACGAGGTCTGAGGTTCAATTCCCAGCCCTGACCCATGCAAACCTATATGCTGAATTGCGGCAGAACTAGTAACTGCCACGGTGGTGAAAGTTCTTGCCTCACACATTGGAGGCTCCTGGTTCAATTCCCACCCCGTGCTGCCCACATCCACCTGTGTGGGATGAAACCATGTTGAAGACTGATGACGTACAACTATGGAGACTGCCCTGGGCCCTCCCCCTTCTCTCTGTCTCTCAAACAATGAAATACATCTTTAAACATTAAAAAAAATATATATGGTTTATTTCAAATGTACCCTACCCTATTGTATTTGTGTGCATATGTGTGTATAAACATATGTTAGCATAGTGTGCATGTATAAAGGTGGAAAATCAGATAAGATATACTGGGGGTGTGTGTGCGCTAATTTCTTTCTCTGCACAATTAAAAAAGTTTGAAGATTCCTGCCCTGAAAGGAGATGGTGTGGCTGTATGTCCTGAACGCTGGTTCTGAAGTCATTCCTTGGTCACTGAGACTGCTAAAAGCCAGAGGACAGGGTGGGAACAGGGACATTCAGGGACCGCCAGCCAGTGCGGACCCCTCCTGAACCCCAAGGAGAGGCCTTTGGGTGGGACATTCATGGGAGCCACAAGCCAGCCAGTTCCACTTTGCTGGGCCTTCCTCTGGGCTCAGCAAACAGAGAGCTTACAAGGCATTTGGGGATCTGCCTTCACATTGAGACCCCCGGCCCCTACACGTTAATGGCATCAATACCTGAACTCTCCCCAATACATTTTTCATAGCATCCTATCTTCATTAAAATTTTATTCTATTAGCATTCTGAATACAAACCACTAAAGTACATAATTGCTAAAACATGTGTTAAGCGGCGACTTATGAAATGCCGGTTTTATCATATTGTTAATTAACAGAAAGTAGGATTAATACATTGATAGATCATTAGGAGCATTCAGTTCAATCTCACCAGCTCATCAACGGGTGGAGTGCCTGTCAGTGGGCAACCCTGAAACTCAGAGCAGGGGCGGAAATGTCCTTTGAGGCTTGCCCTCAGCCCGCTGCGAGTTCTACGAGCGTGTCTGGCAGAGACTCAAGAGACAGGGACTCAGGGCCTATTTTGCCCAAAGGATATTATTCTAAGATCTGTTGTCAGTCAGTGCAGCCTCCTCAAAGGGGCTGACGTGGAAGGGCACGTGGTGGCACGAAGAGAAAGAGCAACACGTTCTCCTGAAGTCAGGGCACGGAGACTGCATGGACCACCAGGAAGGTCTGTGTCCTGAACTTGGGAATGTGGCTGAGAGCCTAGCTGTGCTGCACTCATGGCTGTGTGGTGTAGGGCAAGTCACTAACCTCCCTGACCCTGTGTCTGCACCTGTGGAACAGAAATAAAGATGCAGGCCTCGCAGGGCTGGCATGGGATTAGATGAGATAATGCATGCTCCTGTTATCACCCCTACACAGGTCGGTGGTTTTTATACAAGGATTTGGTACCTAATATTGCTTGGAATAAGTGGGTCACCAGATGAGTCCTGAAAACAATTTTTGATATCAATAAATGTTGGCTGCAGTGGGATGGGCTCTAGTGGGGTCTATCCTAAGGCACCAAAGCCAAGAGGTTTGGAAGTGGATTTGGGCTCACCCTGCTGTCATCTCCAATAGAACCGGGTCAAATGATCCTGTAGGCCAGAGGGGATGATTCCAATCTCTGCCTACCCTGTCCTGGGAATTACAGAGGTATCCAGGCATGAAACAGACTAAATGTCTTCTTTTCCCAGCCATCCAAATTGCTTTAGCCTAGCCCAGTGGTGGTGCTTCCAATTCTTCACGCTTAATCATGAAATGGTCTGCCTGACTGGGCAGCATGCAAGACCAGCACTGGAAGCCAGGACTGGACCAGACACAACAGATGGGGGTGGGAGGGAAGGGGCCAGGCACGGGCAGCAGGGCCATACCTGGGGTTTCCTGGGAGATGAGAGGTCGAGACAAGTCCTGAAGTCAGAAGCCAGGAGTCAAGGGGAAGCCCTGGGCCAGAAACTGAAAGTAGCGGGAAAAGCAAAGAGGTTCTGCCTCAGCCTTCATCGACAGACTTTAGCTGGGGCAGGAGCCCTTTCCAGAGGGAGGTAAAGGCTGGGGTGGTGATGAATGAGTTTACCTATCTGGAGCCAGGACGCACAATCACAGCTGAGGGAAAATCAAAAAAATAAGAAATGCAGATCAGCCACTGCCCAGCTCAAGTGAGAATAAAGAGAAATCACCTGGGTGCATTTTTTTTTCCTGGAACATTCTTTCAAGGCCCTAGGTACTTAGTAAATTAAAGGTTTCCTGTGGTGAAGCCTTCTGACCTGTGGACTATGATTTGTAGGCTGTGAATGGGAAAAAAACCCTTACTTGGAGAAAAGGTTAGGAGTGAAAAGAACCTCCTTATTTGTGGGCTGTGGGGAGAAAGAGTCTGGCCTTGGGGTTCCGACATGGACTATAATCCCAGTTGTGTGATGTCTCTCCATGCCTCAGTTTCCTCATCCATAAAATGGGGATAATAATGCTAGCGTGGTAGAGTGCTGAAACAAGATAACACACCCGAAGCTCAGCACACCTCAGAGCCCCAAGCAGACACTGAAGCATTTGTGCCCTGTGGAGACGGATTTTCTCTTTTTATTTATTTATTTATTTATGACAGAGAGAGAGAGAGAGAGAGAGAGAGAGAGAGAGAGAGAGAGAGAGAGAGAAATAGATACAGAGACAGAGAGAGAACTGAACTAGGGGAGCTCCCAGCTCAGCATATGGTTCCGCATGGGCCAGGGCCAGGATTTGATCCTCGGTCCCCGGCGCTGCAAAGTGAGCGCTTAACCCACTGAGCCATCCCGGCTTCCCCTGATTTTCTTATAGTAACTTGATGTGTTGACGTCTAATTTGGCCCCGTGATATGAGGGTTCCAGAAAATGGCTGCACAGCACTCTTAGGCTTTGGACATCTAACCTACAGCCCACGGCTCACATGAGGTCCAGGATGGCTTTGAATGCAGCCCAACACAAACTCATAAACATTCTTAAAACGTTATGAGATACCTTTGTGATTATTTTTTTAGCTCATCAGTATCATTAGTGCTAGTGTATTTTAGGTGTGGTCTAAGACGATTCTTCTTCTTCCAATGTGGCCCAGGGAAGCCCGAAGGTTGGACACCCCTGCCTTAGCCTAACTCTTGGCAGAACACTGCCCTCAACAGAAGAGGGACCCTTCCATTGCCTGGAGCAGGGGACACACCAGGGGGCACGCCTCCAGGCCAGGTAAGAACAGGTCTGGGTCTCCGCCAGCGGCCCTCAGTGTTCTCCAGAGAAGGCCAGCGGAAGAGAGCATCGCTTCTCCCGGACTTGACAATCACCACGCACAGACAGCCATGTCGTGACCATCCTGCCGCTCGGCTGTGGAGACCAGCAACTTCAATTTATTTGTGTCTGGGGCCTTAAAGAACCTCAGCTGTCATCCCTTCCTTAGTTTATTACCAAATTTCTAAAATATTACATTCTTTATTATATCCAAATTCACTTTATTGCACTTGACAATACAGATAATCACATACCATATGCTCTCATGTTCTGAGACCGATGCATGTTGACAGCGGTTTTTATTCATGATGCATAATTCCATCCTGGGCGCACAATGTGGCCTCGGAGCACCCAGCCTGGTGCTAAGACTTTTGCCTAATAACAGATTAGCAATATACCAAGCTGCCCAGACACAGTCTGTCCCTTGCCATCCTCTATTTACAATGGGGAAGAAAACGTACCTGTGCGAAGAAGACGGACTTACTGAGGAGGAGAAAAGCCCCTCCCACCTCCCACCACCCACGCGGCATTCCCAGAGGGTTTATAATGATGTGCTATTGTTCCACGCTTATGAAACCTGATATTGAAAAGAAGGATTGGTTCGGTGCCAAGGAGCAAGGCAACTAATCGCACCAGCCCACTCTGCTGGCCCCTGGGTGCTCTCATTAGGAGTCTCTCCTCTTGTTTTGACTCTTGTTTTGCTACAAGCAAATATATGTCACTCCTCTACCTTGGTGAGACCCTCCCTCTCTCTTGTCCCTTCTCTTCATCCCCTGGGCATCGCTTCTGTTCCCAATTAGCCTCAAGCTTCCTGGCAGAACAAACACGGCTGGGGATGAGTCCTGTCCCCAGAGTCCTGGCACCTCTTGGGCAGAAAAGCCAGGAAGGCAGACACGGCCTTCGAGGCTCCTTCAGCTGAGCGCCGCATCCTAGGGCAGCTGAAGCAGAGGAGAGATAATTTGAGGATGATCCTCTGGCTTTGCCGCAGGGCCCGGAACAAACAATGCCATTTCACGCGTCCCCTAACTAAGAGCTTTCATTTGCTTCGGAGAAGCACTCAAACAACTGTAAACCCATTAGATCATGTCAGACGTTGTCAGGAAGAGCTCTGGCTGTCATCGGCAGAGAATCAACTCAGATTTATAGATCCTTAAAGCTTTAATACATAGATGTTCGTCTTCGCCCTGAAGACAGACAAGGGGACCAGGGTTGCGGTGGAGGAGGGAGGAACAGCCCACGGCTCGGCTGCAGACAGATTGGAGTTTCACCATCATTCTCCTGGATAATGGGATTTCTCAACCAGGGGCGGGGGCGAGGGTGGTGGTGGGTGGGAGCCAGGCCTTTTGCTTTGCTGAACACTTGGCTATTTTTCCAACGCTTTGCTGAGGGGTGGTGGGAGGAAAGAGATGCACCAGCAGCAGTGCCTCTGGAGTAGCCAGTGACCAAGGAAGGATCTGGAATCAAACAGGGCAGAAACACCAGCAAAAGAGGCATCTTACCCTGTGTAGCTGCCATGCTCTGGAACAGCTTATAACTCTTTCATCAACAAAACAAGCTTTCCCTTTAGGTTGACGTCACGGCTCCAAGAAAGTCTTCTACTGTATTTCTTAATCATCGTTTAGCAGGCAGGGGTTCCTCCTGGCATCTCAAAGGATTGGGTGTGTTTCTATTTTTTTGTTTTGTCCGTATGCCTTGCTTGTTTACCACATGTCAAGCATGGGAGTAAATGGTCACTAAACTGGTATCGACTAGAGACCACAGCTTAAAGGCATAAAGAATCCTCTTGAGGTATTATTGCGTGGTCTCCCTGGGTCTGGAAATGAGATGGTTTGGGGCATGTCGGAACTTAGCAGGACCCACTTTTGATTTGCACAGTGACCATTGACACTGGTCCCTGGTCCCAACACACCCCATCAATTCTAGCCTTTGTGAATACTGTTTCCCATGAAAATGAGCTGCCTTGGAGGGAATCACATCAGCCAGCAGGCAGCCAGAACAGGAACTTTACTCCTGCTGGGATTCTTTTTTTGAAACCAAGCACAGAACTTCTGTGTCTTTGAAGGCTGGGAGAGCTGTCTGCCCTGCTCACCGCTAAGACTGGTAAACCAGAAGCTCCGCTGTTGGCAGAAGACAGAGGCAGGAGCTGGGACAGAACTTACGCTCAAAGAGACCCTCGCTCCACCCAGTGTCGTCTCTTACGGCTGCGTCTACAACACTGTGCCCTACACAATGCATTCAGCTTTTCCTTCTGGGATGGCCATGGGAGACCCAGCATGGGGGAGATGACCCGGAACCGCGTTCTTCACCTGGGTTCTGTGGAGTGGTCTGGCCCAGAGTGACCCCTTCACCATGTCCCGTCCCTCTGATGCTTGTTCCTTCCAACAAGACCTACGAGAGCCTTGTTCTCTGGTTCTTCGTACCTGGTTTTCTGCCAGCCGGAAGGTATAATGAACCACTCATTTCATTTCATTGGCTTGTAAAGGGACATAACCAAACCGTGATGGGGAAAGACACTGGCAATGGCAGAGGCCTCAGCACAGGCTGGGGAGGTGCCAGGAGTTAAGTAATGCCTTGGCCGTGGGCTCTCCCCAAGGACCAGAAGCCCTGCTGGGCCAGGATGGATGAGAAGAGGGCTGGGGAAGCACCGATGGGCAGGGGCCAGAGTCACTGCTCAACCTGGGACCCAAGGGTCCTCCTAGGCCACCGAGGCAGGGGCAGAGTTACCTCCCTACTAGTTTTCCAGGAGAACATGCCTTTTGCACCCACCTGCTTCTTTTCACTGGGTCCTGGTCATTATCAGCACAGCCAGCACTGCCTCAGCATGCAAATCAGCCCTTTCATATTCATCATCTCTAACTCTTCCAACCTGCCCGGAAGGCAGGTAATGTGACCCCAGTTTGACAAGTGAGGAAGTCCAGGCTCAGCTAAGTGAAGTCCCTTGCAGTGCCCTCTCCATGACTATAGCTGAGCTGCAATACAAGCCCAGATCCCTGTCCCTAAAGCCGGGCTTTCTGCACCATCAGCCCCTGGAAAGGCAACCAGAATAAATGGAAGCTCTAGCGCTTGCACAGCCTGGAATCAGTCACTCAACAATAGAGGCCAAATGGCTGCTCAGTTATCCTTGCTGATAAGTGCGGCAGCCTGGGATGCTCAGAGGGTCTGCAGTGATGGGGGATGGGTCCCCAGCTCCACTTCTGTGGGCGATAATCCCTAGAGTGACTCACGTGACCTCTACGGGCCCAGCATCCTTAGCAAGGCCTGAGCCTGCGGTCTGTACTGTTCATGGGTGAACTCCTAATGCTTAGAACTCATGCTCCATAGAATTTGTCAAATGAATGAGCTTAAAAAATAAAAGTCCAAGTAACACCCTCACACTCATCTTATTAGTGAGGTAACACAGAACACTGCACAGAGCGTGACAGGTATTCAGAGAACAATAAGCAGAAGTTGCTGATATTAATAATACTATTATTACATCCTTTTACACTGTGCTTCACAAGAGTATTATAAAGATCACTGCATTTGTGAGCTATAAATGTAAGCCAGTATTCTTACAGTAACTAGTAACCGATGCCAAACAGGGAGGGCAGCCACGGACAAGTGGTCAGGGTTAGCAGAGCAGAGGCCAGCAGAGACGCGCCAGAGGCTGCCCTGGCATTTCCACAGGGCGGGTGCATCAGTGCCAAGTAGGGGGAGCTCCCGCCCAGCTCCGTCCCAGGTCACTGTGCCCACCTGGGGTCCTCGGGCTGAGTTGCTGGGCATGTCTACACTTGCATGGCAATTCCAGTAAGAAGGCCCCCTGTTACCACCGCACAGGTCACCTAATGCCTGTAAGTTACAGCCTCCTCAGCCAGCTCTCTGCTCAGTTCAGTTAAAAATAGAGTTTACAACAGAAACCTAAATCCAGACTCCTCTAAATCAGGGTGGCGGGGGAGCAGGTGTTACCCAAAGTGGCGCCGTGCTGCCGTGCAGCCTCCACGGCAGGAGCGCCAGCCCTGGGGTAAGGGGAGCTCCTTACCCAGAAGGCACTGCCCTCCCTCCGAAGTGCCAGACCCTGCCAATTCAGTCCACACTGGTCCAGCACCTGCTTCTGTGCCAGGAGGGACTGGAGGCTGAACCAGCCAGAATGAACAAACACAAAGTAAGAGAATGAACAAACACAAGCAAGCACAGCACAACTCTAATTCAGGACAGATTTCCTTAAGGAAAAAGGTCAACAGGTTGGCCTTTTAAAAGGCAGCTCCTGGGAAGCTAGAGTTCCAAGATTAGGGCCCCCCTCCGAAACGGCCGACAGCCAGCCGGGGGCCCGGGAGCTCTGCAAACTCCTCTAATCCTGGAGGTGGACACTGGTGCCAAATACCATCTTGCTTAGTGAACCCAGCATTTCCAAAACAGGGTGAAGCTCCAAATAATTCTCACAGTTCGACTCACTGGGACCTAAGTAGCTTTGCTGATGAAATCTCTGAATCCAGATCCGAACCTGTGACATTCCCCACTCAGCAATGCCAAATCCTTTGCTGCTTACCAGCAGGCCCAGTCCTGAGAGCCCGGTCCTGCTGCACACGCCTAGGAGGGTCACCTGCCCATCACTGGCTATCATCTACGAGTTGCCTCCGCGAAATGGCTGATCAGCTTTTCAGCCCCACACCACACCCACCAGAGCAGAGGAACCAACGGTTGCCCTGATGAACCAATAACCTTCTTTCAGAATCTGGAAAACAAGGGCGGTGGTGGACAGGCTGAGGTAAGGTGACACAAAGCAAAGTGGGCACTGGCAGACAAAGGGCTTGGGGCCCTCCCCTGATTTCGGGGGGCTAGAGGCACACCAGCTAGCTGTGGAAGGCGCTGACTTTCCCATTTGGTGTTACGCCACTCACCTGCCCAGCTGGAAGCAGAAAGAAAAAGAACTGAGGAGTGTCTAGATCGGCTCCGGGTGTGCCATTATTATAATTACTGTTATTATGTTACCACTGTCTTTTCAAAACCATTGCCATAGGTTATTTCACTTTATCCTTACAATCATCCAATGAAGGCTTTCAAAAGGGATTATTAGCCCCATGTGAACCCAAGAAGAAACCAAGGCACAGACTGGGTAACCCCTGACGTTGGCCACACTGTGTCTCAAATGACAAGGACAAGAGAAGGTATCCCTGGTCTTGCTGGCCAGGTGTCTAGCATCTGGAGGTATCTGAGGTCGAGGTCGCGCTTCACTACATTGGTCAGAAACAGGCCTCTCAGACAAGGCCGGTGGCCCAGGTCTTGGGTGACAAGGCCGGCGGCCTGGGTCCTGGGTGATAAGGCTGGCGGCCCGGGTCCTGGGTGACAAGGCTGGCGGCCCGGGTCCTGGGTGACAAGGCCACATCCCCTCAGCGTAGGTGCTCTCTCTGTCCTGTGTTCCCTCTCCTGGTGCCTCAGTCGGGCCACTTGGCTGGTAATGTGAGGGAGCAGGTTTGCCAAAACACAAAAGCTACTAGTGAACTGAATCTCCGGTTGCTGGGGGCGACCCATCCCTCCTACTGGAAGGTGACAGGCAGTAAAAGGTTGTCAACGTGGTCTCTGCCGCTGGTTCCTGGGAGCTAAATGACAAAACGGTGTCAGGTCTGGGCGAAAGCTCGATTCCTAGTTAGAGCCGCTACAGCTCCAGAAATGAAACGCTGCTCAACATCCGCCCCACTGCAAAGCTCTGCGCTAGACCCAGTACATCAACGAGGCAGCCAAGTACAGCCGATCGTGCGTGCGCTCTGCACCGGTCCCCACCAGCGACATAGCAGCCAGCCACGGGCCACAGCAGGTGAAAGGCCCTGAACCCACCCTGTGGCTCATGCTTCACCCTAACCTGCAGAGCAGGGGCTGTCATTGCTGCCCTGCCTGCCTGCCTGCCCCATGCTGGTCCGAGTCCCAGGGAGGAAAGCCAAGTCAGGCAAGCTTTATCCACCTGCCCACTAGGCTAGGCTGTGGGAACCCCCACCGTGTGCAGCATTCGAATCCCAAGCTGCTCGCCTCTGGTCACCTGGACATGCTCATGTGAGCAAAAGCAGTGGGGACTACACAGCGTTCCCCTCTCTCCTCCCCCCCCCACCGTCTCAAATGGGTTGTTTTTGGTGGGTTGCTTTCTTTTCTTTTTTTGTGCTTTCTTGATAAACATTCTGAATAAGTATGATGGCCTCATCAGAATCTTAGGGATGGGAGGCAAGAGGAAGGGGGTGCAGAGAGGAACCCGACTTCTCCAGCTGGCAGGGGTCCCCATTCTATTCATGGTTCCCACGCTCCGGCAAAACTCTGGACACTTCAGAGATGGCAAAGGCACAGGTTCAGAACCCACCCGTAACTCCTCCACCACAGGAAAGCACTGGTAACAGCTGCACTTCTCTCCTTCCACGAATACAGTCACATTCAGACCAGGCCACACCCCCCAGAGACATGGGAGCTTTAAACCCAGGCTGTGGCAGGCCTCACCCTCAGACACTGATTTACCTGGTCTGAGGTGGGGCCTGGGAATTGACATCCTCCAAGAGCTTCCCAGCTGCTTCTAATTCTAATGTGATTCACAGTGTACACACATTTTATAGCTTTTTATAGGCAGTATTATGTCATCAGCATTTCCACATGTCATTTAAGAACTCCCTGTAAACATCACTTTAATGGATGTGTAATAATCTATCACATGAACATCCCATCACATCCTTTCAGTTTGCTTTTGTAAGTATTCTCCTGAGTGCATGTTGGCAAGTGGCCTGGGTCCAGGCCGAAGGCAGGTCCAGCCTGAAGGAGGGTCTAGGCTGAAGGCAGGCCCACTGCACAGCCCTTCATTCCTGGCTCTTCAGAGATCGCTGTGCTCCTAGGGGCCGGCAGTCAGCCTGGCTGGTAGATGTCCATTTCAGGACACACTGGCCACCTGTACTGCCATCTTGGGAATTCTTTACCAACTGAGTAACCTCATTATCTCTGCTGGGGGTCGGGGGGTCGGGGGTCATCTTGGTTCCATAGGAAAGATATACCCAGAAGGCTCCGCATAAAGGTCTATGTGGCGGCATGGGCTGGTGTTCACAAATTCCTCGTGAGATACTCATGGCGTTCCCACAAGGCTCACTGGGTTAGAGCAGTCGCCATCTTAAAAGGCATTTTGTGCCTTTTCACTCTGGACCAGGAATTGGTCAAGAATTGATTCTTCATCTCTCTATCCCATTTCTCTTGCTGCTTCTTCCTCTGAGCATCTTGAAAAACCCACATCTGTCCAGAAAAAACTGTCTGACTGGCCCAGGTGTGCAAAAAGCCTTGTGTTGGTGCCTGGGGCTCATCCTGGAAGCTCAAACTGTGAGGAAGATCAGGTCCGGGAGAAGGAGGGATTATTTCAGGGGATCTGTCTCCTTTCATGGCCAGAATGCCCAGCTTTTAGAGGGTCCACCGGCAAGATGGTTCACCCCAAGGCTTCAGGCTGCGGCAGACATGCTCTCTCCCTGCCCCCTCCAGATGTTCCAGGAAGGAGCAAACACCTGGCAAGCAAACTGGGGCCCACTTCCAATTCCAAGCTACTAGTTCACCATCAGGAAAGAAGCAGGCAAGGCCCGCCGGTTCCCACTCTGGGAACATCTGGCAAGTAGATGATTAGAAGCACATGCTAGCAGTTACTAACGTGCTTTCCAGCGAAATCTAAGCTCCGTCCCAGGAGCCCCATCTTCCCTCCTCTCTCTCATTCGCCGTCCTACCCCATGCACCTCCCCATCCTAGCTTTGCCGCAAAACAGATGTTGCACCTGACCCAAGATCTCCCAGGCACGTGGCCAAAAATTTTTAAAAGAGGCTGCAACATGAAAGTCTTCCCAGGTCCAAGACAGCTCAGTAAACACCATCTCCCCGCTTCCACCTCCATTACCAGCCAGGCCCAGGTGTGCTCACTGCTGGCTCCCAACCTTTTCTCTCACCAATAAACACCATCACAGCACTGCGGCCTCCTGGAGGCTGGACTCGGTGTGAAGCTCGTCATTCCCACTCAGCAGGCATTACAATAACCAGGCCCCAGATACACCCCTTTGGTTGAGAGTCTAGGTCAAGTTGAGAATGAAGGAATGTGCTGAAAGGGACCGTCTAGGAGTTTAATCTCACTCATTTCCAGCAAACTGTGTTTAGTTTGAAGACCTCTGTTAGGAAAAAGCATCCACTGGGAAGAAGGGAGATTAGAGGCTGGAGTTAGGTGCTAACTCTTAGGAGCTGAGCCATTAAAAGCTGCTAAGAAAGTTCTAGAATCAGAATGATTTACCAACCACCTCTTGCTACGAGGCCCTTGAGAGCCTGTTTCCTACAAGCTTCACATCCTAAGTCACTAAGGGCAAGGGAGACTTCGCTATTGATATCGGCAAGACTTGGGGTCAGGGACGGGTCCTCCTGAACTTACCCCCCACTGAACTATCCCTACAAGTCACTGTCTTGTATCCTGTACCCACATTATCGATCATCCCAACTCATACTCAAAGGTCCAAAAGAGTCGGAACACGATTAAATACTGATATGGCAGAAAGACACCAGAACACACATCTTTTCCCATCCGGCATCCCTCTGGGCTTTCTCCCGGGACAGGGAGATTCCTGTTCCCCTCCCTCACCAAGAGCAGAGACCTCACACTGGCTCTCTGCGCCCAGCCCCACCCCCCATCCAGGTCCCCTGCCTTGATTTCAGTTTCTCTCCCCAGCACAGAAACAGTGAAACTATGCTGTGGAGTTAAACTCCGGTCACAATCTCAGAGCCACCATTTATAAGAACACTATCAAATCTCATTGTGCCTGAGCGTCTTCATCTATAAAACCCGGACAATAATACTGGACAACAATACTTCTTTTTTTTAAAGATTTATTGTATTGTTTTTGACAGAGACAGAGAGACAGAGAGAACGGGGAGGGCCCAGAGCAGTCTCCATAGTTGTACATCATCAGTTTTTGACATGGTTTCGTTCTACACAGGTGGGCGGGGGGCCACGCAGGGCGGGAACTAGGCTGGGGGCCTCCCGCATGGGAGGCTCGCCCTGGTGAGAATTGAACTGGGGGCTTTCCCAGTTCAGCATATGGGTTCACACGGGCCAGGATCGGGATGCGATTCTCAGTCCCCAGGGCTGCAAGAGGAGCGCTCAACCCACTGAGCCCTCCCAGCTTCCCCCAAGGATACTTCTCTACAGGGTTACTGTGAGGTCTCTGAACAGTATTGGTGGTAGCACTGGGCTTACAGCGAGGTGCTCAAGACCCCTTCTTTCTCCTCCCTGCCTCTCTAGTTGTCTGTTGACAGAGAAAACTGGGTGGCCATGCAGATGCAGAGGAACAAGTTGGTGCTGTCTGTTCCTGGTCATAGGTAAGCAGATCGCCTCTGAGGCCCTGGCTTCGTCTGCAGAAGACACTGACTTCAGCGCTTGGGCAAGCCCCGAGGAGAGCGCAGCCACAGCACCTCCACGGCACAGCTCTGCCACGTGCACACGCACGCCCTGCCTGGGAGCGGGGACTGGCGGTCGCCGGTGAAGGCAGCTGTACTTTCCAGTAACCCAGCATGGACAACATTATGAATGACACTCGCAAGCTGCCAGTCAAGGTACAACACGCAGCCTGCCAAGCCCCGGCTTTCACACTCGCTGTGCCAGAACATCCACACACAATTTAATTGCATTATAATTTCAAAAGTGCTTTTCAAACTGGAAAAAGGCATTCACTGATTAACCAGCGAAGAGCAAAATTGTTTATGAAATTGAATACAAAAAGCTACAGAAATGTAATTGGGTCGTTCTAGCACCTAATTTTCAAGCCATTTTCCCCACTTATTTAATCACGAGATACAAAAGGAGCAACTGAATTGACTTCATACTAATTAGATTACACCCTGCGATACCCCGGGCCTATATTCCAACTGGTTGATAGCAGTGTTTTAAATGGGAATAAACACACGGCAGCAGCGTGTCGGCGGGACAGAAGGAATGGCTTGGAACAGACCCTTCTGTCCGTTTCTAAGAGTCAACATTTGTTCCCCAAATCTCCCAAGCTCCCTGCTCCCTGCGCCCTGGAGAAATGTCACCCTCCAGGGCGCTGATGGAAAGAGTCCTGGAAGAACACGTTTGAGCATGCCGCTTCTATTACATCCGCCACCTCCCCGCGGCTGCTGCCGGCAGGCGGAGAGAGCCACGCGAAGACTCTCCTCACTGGCCGCCCCAAGCGCTCCGTGTGCCCCAGAACTCTCGTCCCTTCACCGTTTCATAGACTGATGGGTGGTCCCACCCGGTTGCCGGCAGCTTCACGGGCAGGCCCGGCTCCCCTGAGCTCTTTTCTCACGTCAGCCCCCAAGCTGCAAGGACTGGGCCATATCTGGGCTCCCTCAATTTCCCGAGTGAATAAAACCGTTTATTTCTCCCTCTCAGAAAGCAATGCCGTGCTGCCATTTCAAGGTGTGCTGCCCTCTGAAAACACAGGTGCAGCAACGATGGTGACTTCTGTGCAGGTAAACACAGCAGACGCCCTGTTGTCCCCACCAGACACCGATGTCTGGGTCATGGTGTCAGGACTCCCTGACACCCAGCAGGCGACGTCTCTCTCTCTCCATATATGCTATAGCCTTCTCGTGGCTTTTTTAGCTCATTTTAAATTTTATTAGGAGCAACGTAATTGATTATATAATCAAATGTAAAATGTACATTATCAAGACATCGCAGCACTTCACAGGCCATTTAATCAAGATGTCTGGGGCTGTGCCAAAAGGAATTAGCTTACACGAAGCCTCAAGTGCGTATTACATCTGCTGTCTTAGTTTCCACATGGAGGAGGGGTCCTGCTCCCTGGGAAGGCTGCTCATCCTTCAAGGATGGCGCCACACAGGAGCCCTGGGTCGGAAGGGCCCCGGTGCCACTTCCTAGCTTCTCCAAACAAGGACATCACCCAAGAAGGCTGCTCTGCTGTGCACTCTAGAGGCTGATGCAGGGTCTTCTTCATGGGGTCCCCGGTTTCGCCTGCCCGTGAGCATGGCTTTGCGGGTGTGCCCACGTGTGCCGGCACATGCAGGCGGCCGAAAGGCAGACAGGGGTTTTCACTTCCATTCACTCAGTCTAAATTGCTACTCTCCCTGGGGGAGGAAACAGATGTGATTGAGGAGGCAACAGAGGTATCTCGTGACTACAGCCAATTTTCACCAAACAGAGGAAGCCTGAGAGAGGGAAGTGGCAAGATGGGGACACTGGCCCGAGATGCCTTCCCCTCCTTCACTTTCAAATCCCAGGGAGTTAAGAGCATCCGCTGTTCCGTGGAGCCACTTGCACACAGCCATTCCATAGGGAACCGTCTGGGGAGCCTGGCCTGGGGGTGTTTAACACAAAACAGGGCCCTTTCTTCAGAGATCCCTGCCCTTCGCAGGAGAGGGCCAGACAAGCATGCCGATACGTGGGGACCGATGGAAGGATGACTGCAGCAAGATCACACGAAGGCTTCCCGGCAGGCGGTGACGTCTGTCTATGCGTCCCAGTGGAGTCTTGCACAGGGGGATGAGGCTTCCAGGCACCAAAGGGGCAGAGAAGTGCATTCTGGGGGAAGGTGAGGGCAAGTATGACATCAGGGTGGTCTGCAGGAGCGTGGAATGTGTTGGGATCCAGCAGGATGATGTGGCTCCAGGACCAGGGAGCGGTCCAAGGTCAGGCTGAGAAGCCTGGAATGGCATGCCAAAACGTGCAGCCCTTATTCCACAGGAAATGGGAACTCCAGGACGAGCGCTTCCTTCTCTGGAAATGTTATCCAGGTGCAGTGCCAGGCACTGTGGATCCTACCAGAAATACCAAGATGCAGAGCAGGGCAGCAGAGCTCTTCTTGGGTGCATGCAGTGTGGGTGTTGGCACCAGGCCACCTCTCTGAGTCTGTTTCCTCATCTATCTGAGGAGGAATTCTTTGACGACTAAGGAAGGCAACAGACTTGTATGTAAGGTCCTTTGGGACAGCATCTAAGGTACTCCATAAACAGTTGACAACGAAGTAGGTGAAACAAGACACATATGCAGAATAGCAACTAAAAATTGTAGTGTCGTCCCGATCTCTCGACCAGGAGGCCGTACATACTCGTAAGTGCTGATGGGCAGGCGGCAGGGGCCGGACGAGTGTCACTTAGTACCTACCATGTGCTTGTACCACGTAGTGGAGGAAGGAGCACATGAAACGGTATACAACTGAGCTCTAATCACTCACCTGATGAGACTCCTGGTTCTTGTGAGGACCACATTTTATGCCACCCTCTGCCTCACGGGGCACAGGCTACAAGCTCCCATCTGCGTAGGGGCTCCCTGGCAGTGTGGTTTGCAGAACCCCTCCTAGGAGTCAGGGGGAAGCACAGACTTTCGGTGCCCACACGGTGGGTGACGATGGCCTCTGAGAGGCTCTATCTTCAGGCCCCTGTCACCATCAACACAACCTCCTGCTGGTTTCCAGGCCACCCTGTTTGGACCTACTAAGGCCAGGAAACATCTCTCAAGCAGGAAAAGGACCCACGTGCCCAGAAATTCTACAGTGTGAGGAAAGGCATCTAAGGGCACAGGGACAAAAGACATACTGGTAACCCAAAGCCAACCCAACCAATAAGACCCTACGAGTCACGACACTGTCACAGGCGACCTTCTGGGACGTGTCTGACCAACGTCCACAAACACATTAGCTCCGAGGCAAATACATTAACTCCTGCTGGACTCCAACGCAGGCACTGTGCCCCATTCTAGCAGGAGACCCACGAACACAGCACACCCCTACATAGGAGGGAAAACGGGCGGCCAGGGACACGGGGTCTGTGTCCTGAGCACCATGCATGGGTTTTGCACCGAGAAATAAGCACAGGGGGCTGGCCACGAGGGACGTCCTATTCGTCATGCTGTGCTTGGGCAACATGGCGCGTATTGGAGCAGGTGGCCAGGCCCATTCGGGCTCAGGTGGACTGTTCAGCGGAGCACGTACCAGGTCAGACAGGGATCTTTGCAGACTTCTTCACCACAGCTTCCCTGGGGCGTGGTGGCGGCGGATGAAAGGACAATGCAAACCCCACTCTGGGGAGGGGGACATCTGCACCGAGGCGTACACGCACGCATGTGTGTGTATCCCCACTAACCTGTGGTTGTTATGGATACATCAATTCTAGAAGAGCACTGTCAGGACTGGGAAGGACCGCACAGTGCCTGACACGAGTGGAGTTTTACTCAATGCTGCATTATTTACGAAAGCAGTGGGAGGGGAATGGGATTGGGGTCCAGGAACCCTGAGTTCACTCCCCAGTTTTGCTGCCGCCTGCCCTGAGATGCCAGGCGAGTGGCCCAAATGCTCTGTAAAAGGGGTTCCTGCCTCCCAGGGCTGTGGGAAGCATAGTGGAATGGTCCCCAAGTGCAGGGTGGGAAAGGAACAGAACTTTCAGGGGAACCAACAGGAGGAGGAACAATGAGCTCACCCGCAAGAACAAGCCTCCACGGCTGGAGCCACTGGTGAGAAAATGCTGCGTGTGCAGTTCACACAGCACAGCTGATCTACCCATCAGACCCCGCGCATCGGATGTGTTAGCCGCCACTCTGCCAGCATCCGGAGCAACTGCATTTCTTTATGTTCGTGAAACAAGAACGGGCGTGTATTTTCACCCAGTATTATACTTGTAAAGGGAGGCTCTCCGCCCCCATCCAGAAAACTAACCAACATTCGCAGCAGTGGGTGCATTCCACGGGAAAGCTGGTATCCCTGTCAGCTGCTGTGACAGCACAGGTCTAAGGAAGGGCCATGTCACCAGCTGCGTCCTACTCACCTAGAAGAGAGAGATCCTTGGTTCTAGGCCACAGGCACAGCCAGTGAGGACAGGCGGCGTCCCCTAGGCCAGTGTCCAGGGTGGGCTGGCTCAGGGCCCACAAGGGAGGCCTTCTGCTTGTGGAAGATTGCCCTCTTTGCGTATAAAGGACCCACAGAAGAGAGAGCGACGGGTCCGGGGAGTGTGACCTCAGATGTCACGTAGGCCCTAGACCAGGATCCACTTCTGAACGTGTTGGGATGCCAACAGCGCTTGGCACACCTCAGGGGCTCCATCCATTTGATGGATGAAACACAAGAGCTGCCATTTGCTGGATGTCCCTGTATGCTAGGCTCTTTACGTATGTCTCCTCACTTAATGTACAGCTGACGCAGTATTCGTGTCCCCGTTTTACAGGTGAGGAACCTGAAGCTGAGAGAGATTAAGCAGCTTACACAGTGAGTGAGTGGGAAGAACCACTTTGGATTTGAATCCAGGCCTGTTGGAATTCAATGCTGCTACTTCAAATAATAAGTGACCCGAGCCTCTCTGGCCATCAGCCTCCTCATCCCCAGGGCTTCCTGCCTCCGTGTCACACAGCCTCCTCCCCAGACAGGCGCCCAAGGAGAGCAGTCCACACCGTTTCCTGTTTGCCACTTGCACAAAGGCTAGGTGGGTGTGGAGGTGGTGTGAGCAGTTCGTGTGGGGTTTCCCAGAATCCACTGCACAGAGATGAAGATGCTAGGCATGGACAAGACTGGTGAGCGACAGCAGGGATCCATATGCTGTCTGGGGCCTGTCCGGTGACAGGCATCAGGGAACGGAGGAGGCTCAAAGCAGACACACTGTTCTTACTCCTAAGGGGGGCCAGACAGCAGGAGCTCCACACCTCCCCCACGGCAGAGCCTGCCTGAAGTGCCCGGCCCCACCCCAGCGCTGTTTCTTCTGGGTCCTGGTGTCTTGGGATCATTTCTCAAGAACAGACAGTGGAAGAACAAGTGGTCGCCATATCTGATTCCCTAGACATGCAGATCAGCCTGGACAGACGGTTCTCATTGGGGACACTGGCATCTTCAGCATGGCGGGCCCTGGCACATCACTGTCCACACCCAGCAGAGCAGCCACTGCTGCCTGGCCCCAGAGGGCAGAAGCGGGCTTTCCATCCTCCCACCATACTTCCAATGGTGATAAAACGGGCTTGCTTACTTTCCAGGGTGCTCACAAAATAGATCTCCACAATCCACCATCTGACAGACATTAGGTCACCAAAAACCAACTGCAAGGCACGCCTGTGTCAATGACAACCACCTCCTTTGCTGAGATCCAACTAGGCCTGCTCAGAACTGCATAGGCATCGTCTGCACGACATCTCTCCAAACTTAGGAGGCAGGTGTGACTGTTATCCCATTTTGCAGGGGAAGAGTCTGAGGCTCAGAGAGGCTATGTAACTTGCCTAAGGTTGCTCAGCTGACACGTGGTTAGAGGCTGGGCTTTCTGAAGTCAGGCGGTCTGATTATCAGAGTCCTTGCTTTGCAAATCCTCTTTCCCCAAATATAACGGTTTGGAGCAGGGGAGAAAGCAGTACAGGGAGAAGAGTGTTGGACACCATCCATGAAGCAGACCGTGTAAATCCCTGTAAATCCCCGTGAAGTCTGCTGAAAGCCCTCCCTGCAACCCCTGGGGTTCCATGGAGGGGCGCAGGACACAAGAAGTCTTCCCCCCTCTACCACCACCCATAAAGACAGTTTAAAAAACCCCCAAATCTACCCCCCTCCACCCAAAGCTGACTGAGAGAAGCCAGCTGGCAAGACAAGTTATGAAGATGTCATTATGCAATGAACCGCTTCTGTGTGCTGTAATAGCTTTTCACGTTTGCTACTGTACGGGGAGACACCAAACAGCAATTTTAAACTGTCTCCTCCATGGCCCCGTCACCAGTCTTCCAGAATCACATGTGTTTCTACTTTAAAACCCGTTAACATGGTATGTTCAGAACACAAATCCAGATGGCCGGGGGCCCTCAGAAAACCCACTTGGCATTTTGTAGAACTGCTTTTATGGCCCTGCCTTCCTGCTTTCCTACCAACCAAATGTGGCTCAGGAGTCACCCTGAAAAGGTGACCTGGCCCAGACCTGAGGCCCCGCCCTTGCAGCCAAACTCCCCAGCTGCCCGGGCCCGTGGGGAGGCACACGCGGGCACAAAGCAGAAGCTGGAGGGTCAGAAACGAGCAAGCGTCCTCCAGACTGGAGGTTGTCACCAGCACAGTTGGTCCCACATGGTCCCTTCAGCTTTCTCAGCCCAGTCCTGCCTTGTCAGCAGCCCATGGGCTCCTCATTGATCTCCAGGGTCTACGGGGCGATGGGTAGGACTGAGACCCGCCCTGGGACGCAGGAGCCAGACTGCCCTGCTGGGTCCCAGCCCGCATCATCCCACAGGAGCCCCTCACTTCCAGCTGGTACCCCTACCACTTGCACTGCAACTGGGCTGCTGTGGGTCTGGACAGATGTATTGTGGGGAAGCCACCCCACTGTCAAGGGAAGGGGGTGGGACAGGTGAGGAAGGGAAGGGAGCCCAGGAAAGGCATATCGGGCTGTCATCTTCCTCCCTCCACCCCATCCATCCTGTTTCCTTAACTTGAACTTTCTGAACGCGGTCCTCACATGGCTGTCTTTCAGCCCCAACTTGCCCTCTACGGAAGGTGGAGCCAATAGCCTCACACTCTGTAGTTCTGTGGATGCACGTGCCAGGTTTGCACAGTACGTCGTGTTACCTCTTTGGCATCAGTGCATACACTGGGTATGAATGAAAACGGCATTAAAGCACCTTGATGTTCTTGATACATGAAAGCCAAACTGAGAAGAACCTGGAAGGTTCTGTGACTCCAACACCACAAAAAGACAGCGCATGGCAGCAGGCTTGCCTCTGCTCGTGGAAGGGCTGGGGGTCTAGAGCTAGTAGAAGGCCCGGTCTGGGGATGGGGAGTGGTGGCTTTCTGTTGTGCCACCAGCAAAGATGCATCCGTCAAAGCAGACAGTGGGGAGGCAGCTCAGGCCAGCAAGGGGCTCGTCCCTACCACTGCGTAACAGGCTGGGTCTCACTGGGATGCTGGGGGCCCCCAAGAACTCAAAGTCTTCGGGGAGGTGCTGACACTCCCACCCCTGACCTTCCTCCAGGACAAGGGGCCCCAACAACAGAGCCCAAAGAGGTAACCGACTATCTGGAAATACCTTACAGCTCCAGATCTTAACTGCCTTTTTAAAAAGACTTTTGGGGTCATTTTTTTAGAGCCTGCTCCAGGGACCATTTTTGGAGCCCCGGCCCTTCGGATGGCTGCATGGTGACTAGACAGGGCAGTACTGAGTAGGTGTAATTACAGAGGCTCCTAATGCACCGAAACCGTAACTGCGAGGAGCCTCTCCATAATCTAAGCATGTCCTTTTCCCTAGAGCCTTTATTTAAGTATTTTGCCAGCTTCCCAAGCCAGCAGCAGGCAAGCCCCATCCCCAAGTACTGTCAGAAAATGGGAGGGGGGTGAGTATGAGGAATGTATTCCTCGCCCCTCATTCTTAGCCACTAAATCATAAACAAACAACTGGGTGGGGGGTTATGAGAGGGGTAAGTCTGCTGTGTACGATCCTGGGGTCCTAAAGCACCCAGGGAGATGGCACTTTCTGGAACAGTGACAATCCACCGACTTAGCTGCCTTGGTTATGGCCCTGAACACGTAGAAGAAATACTCAGCACCCAGAAAAACAGCCCTGCTGTTTCACCCCATTAACTCCGACCAAAACTGGGGTTGCCTCTCTCTCATCGATGGCATTTTAGCATCAGGGACTCTATATTCTCGAGAGACACTCTAGGTCTCCGGGGTCCCCTTCCCAAACAGGGTGGCCACAGAGACACTTGTGCACAGACAGCCTGGCTCTGTAGTAGGCGGGGACAGAGGAAACCCCCTGGCACAGGGCTTGGGGGGGGAGGGGCAGCCAGCACCCCACTGAGCCTGTCCTTGGCCCCACGCCCTGCTGGGCAGGGTTCTCCCTAAGCAAACCAGACCTCGCGGAGTCCACAGAGACAGAAAGGGACTCAGAAGTGGGCTGCATGGTGCTGGCATCACCAAATTCATTCCAAATGCGTTATGCGTCAGAGTTAGGAGCGGGAGGGAACCAGGGCTTGGGGCCAAGGGCAGGGCCTTGAGGCTCCATCACTACGTCTTGGGAAAAGCCTCCAGCTCCTGAGCGATTCCTTGCTTTTTTCAGGGACGTTCTGGTCTTATCTTGTCTGGAAAGAGATGGCGTGACTCAGATCACAGTCAATAGGGAAGAATGCCCTGGGTGGTCACTCCCTCCCCGTCTGTGACAGAGCCTCCCTGGGTCTCATGTCAGCACATCGCAACCCCCCAGCCCAGCCGCTCAAGACAGAGAAAGCTCCCCCCATGCAGGGGTCCAGCAGCATGGTCCTCAACTTAGCAATGTGAAGTGAGGGGCAACTCGGGCATGCACCTGCCATTGCTTTGGCTTACGTCTCAGTGTGTTCACTCCTCCAGCAGGAATGCTATTTATTTACAGGGCACCCTCACTATCCTAGTGATGATCCTCCACTAACGGAACCTAGTACAAGTTTCTCCACCATTCCAAGCCTCAGTCTCTCTATCAGTGACACAGGGCAATCACACACCCCATATGACCACTCTTGAAGGAGGCCGTGACAATGAACATTACCAAACACCAACTAAGGGTGAGGCACTGTACATCTATTAACCCTCTTAGTGCTACCTTCTGCCAGCGGTACTAGTGAGAAATGCGAAGGGTAATTTAATTAAATGTGTCACCTTAGAAAAAAAACATTAAGAAGCTATTGTTTTAGATATCCATATGCGTTTTTTTTAGTTTTATATAAACTGAATTAGTTCATAATAATACTATTCTTTTACATCGTCTGAAAAAGAAATGTAGTTATTTCAGTCATACAACATACAAAATAAAATATAATAAGTTCTAAGCACTTTTAACTATGGTCTATGTATGAGCCGATATATCGGCCCGCGCACTTTTTGCCTGAGATGCAAAAGCCAATATATCGGCCCATGGCACTAAAAGGGTTAATTGGGGAGGGGAAACGCAGCAGCTAATATAACTTCTCTGTCCCACTATACTTCTGTTGGGAGGCGCTCAAGCTCTCAAACTCGGACTTGAAGATGGTCAAACACCTTTAAGAAAGGAGCTGAAGAAACAACGATGAAACTCAGACGGGCAGGGCAGGACCACGCACCCTGGCACATACCTCTGAGGACCATTTCTCCCAGTAGTGAGCCAATCAGTCCACTTAAGAAATCAATCACATGACCTCTGTCCCTAGAGGGCCACATGGACTCTAAGTGCAGGGAGCGGGAGGCTGTACTGTTCCAGGACACTCTGACCTCCCTCCCGATGTTGGGACAGACTTGTTCTGCTTCACCGCCCCACAGCCCTCGTCTGTCCTCCTCAAGGAAGACATATTCTTGCATTTCTAACCGATATCTCAGGGACATAATTAGATGTCACTCCTCTAACATTACAACTTCCCTGCAGATCCGGGAGGAAGGGGAAATGAGTTACAGAGAGCAAACCAAGCTAAATACAGTTGGTAATTGAAAAAGTGGCCAAGGAAATCAGGAAAAGCAAGCAACTCAGACCTAAATGGATTATCAATCATTTCCTCTCAGGGCGAGCTCCAGTGCAACTTAATCAATTGCTAGTGCTTCCAAATTCAATAAGAAAACTGATACTGTGGGGAAGAAGGAAAAATATGTTAAGTGTTTACCATCATATTCTTGATGGGTACTGGACAATATCCTGCATTCAATTCCAATCCAGTTCCAAGTTTATTGGCATAATGGAAATTTACAAGCAGCGAACCTCAGATAATGTGTTACCATTATGACCAAGGGTGTAAGGTGTCAAAGGCACCACTGGGCCACGGGCTTAAGGGTCCCAGCAGGAAGTGGTGGCTCTGGGGCTGGGGAAGCTGCCCTGGCTGCAGGGGAGTGGATGTCAGGTGGTTTTAGGAAGGTAGTCGTGCGACGTTAGGACCCCCAAGGGCTGTGGAATTTGTTGCCATAGCAATCTGGGGAGGACAAATACATTCCTCTGGTTAATGAACCTGCACCAAGTACTTGTGTCCCAGGTACGGGAGACACCAAAAGGAACAGAACCTGGTGCCCTCCCTACAATGTCCTTTAGTTACTGGTATTGGGGGTGAGCAAATGATGACAGAGGAATTCTTACAGGGATCAGGAGGGAGGAAGGGGTCCCATCTAGACTGGGATGGTCTAGACCAGGTCCTGGAGGCCCTTGGGAGTTTGTCAAAGGAAAGGTGGGTGGGGATTAATTGTGCGTAAAGGCTGAGCGACGCTGGTGGTTAAGGGACTTCAGGAGAACAGGACACCCTGAGCAGACTGCCCAGTCTGTGGGACAGGAAGGCACGGCTCGGGGAAGCACTTGGTGGGGAAGCCGTCCAACTTGGCACGCTCAGAATCACAGTTCAGAAAGACCCATCCCTCTGGGTGGATGAGAGGGGTGGGCCTGCAGACCGGAGTCCCCTCAGAGGTGCTGCAGGAGCCAGGGGGCAATGTGCCTGCAGCAGGTAGGGCAGTGGGGACAGGGGACAAGGTAATCCAGATGTGGAGGCACAGAATGACCACATGTGTGGTACGTGGGGTCCAGAACAAGGCCTCAGGTTTGACATGAGTAGCTCAGCACGGTTACCAAGGAGTGGGGTGGTGAGTGGGGGCAGCCCAGGTACCTCCGCCTAGGGACCCTGCGTCCCCATAATGCCCTACTTCTCACTCATGAACTTTAGCACAGAGCCTCCGCAGCACAGGTGGGAGGAGCACAAGAGTGAGTCCGAGGCCCCTGGGAATTCTGAGCACATCTGGGCAGGAGGTCCCAGCAGGGGCTGCAGCAGCTGCTCCTGACTCAGGAACGAACATTCCAGCAGCAGACAGGACACTTGCGAGAAGGGCTATAAAATACGGCCCAGGGGCTGGGAGCCTATGGCTACTCCTTGGTTCAAACCCCAGCGCTGCCCCTGGCTGGCTGAGTGCCCATGAGCGAGGTCCTTAACCCCTTTGTTTCTTCATCTGAAAACTGGGCACAGGAACTCACAGGGTCAGCTGGAAGATGCCCAGGGCTGATAAGAGTTAGCTATCACTTATCATTGTTAATAACAAAGACGTCCCAGATCTAAGGCGGGTGAAGATCATTCCCTCATACTTTTCAACACTAAAGGGGCACAAAGCTTTTTTAAAAAAGATTTATTTTTATTGTTTTTGACAGAGAGAGAGAGAGAGAGAGGGAGACAGAGAGAGACAGAGTGAAGGGGGAGGGCCCAGAACAGTCTCCATGGTTGCACATCATTGGGTTTTCCACATAGTTTCCTTCCACAGGTGGGAGTGGGGCTGCACAGGGCAGGAACTGGGCCAGGGTCTCACCCCAGTGAGAACTGAACTGGGGGCACTCCCCAGTACAGCATACGGGTCTGCACGGGCCGGGGCCGGGATTCGATCCTCAGTCCCCGGGGCTGCAAAGTGAGCGCTTAACCCGCTGAGCCATCCGGCTTCCCCACACAGAGCTTTTTAACACTTCCAAGCAGTGATTTCTTGCTGAGAAGGAGACTGAGGGAAGGGACACCTGCTCTAGCCTCCCCAGAGCAACCGACAGCAGATGCTGGTGGCTCTTAGCGGCGATGCTATTCCTAGTCCTTGATGGAGGCTGACACTGAAAGCCACAAGGCACTCCAGCAATGCTCCATAAAACTATAAATTTACGTGGAGAGCACCAAGTCTAATCACTTCGCCAAGACTCTCTGCATTTTTAAGAACCTTTTTTCCCCCTCCTTAAACTCTTGATCATAAGCACTCTTGTTAGCAATACTCTTGGCAACATTCTTGTTTCACCTGTTGCCGTGGCAACAAAGCAGTGTTTACCAGCCTTTCCAAGCTGGTACATCTTTATTAGCACCGGTTCCGGGATCCCATGAGGAGCAGGAAGCAGTGCAGAGGTTTAAAGAGCATTAATCCCCTTAAGCTTTGCAAACCTCTCTGGTTGGGGAGCCAGGGGGTGGGGGGCGGGGCAGGGGAGAACTAGGGTCTCTGCCATTTTCAGGGGACTTACTAAGAATTGTTAAACCCCATGAAACATCAAACTGGAAAAAAAAAAATCCTCATCTCTCTGGAGCTTCACTCTAAATTTCTTCTCTTGAAAAAGAGACTTGTGGGCTCTCCGTGCGTCACAAGAAAAGTTTGCTCCATATCCATCAGCAAGGGGCCGCTGGTTTTTTCGTTGCAGCGCTCTGACTGCTGTTTTCTCACGATAAAAACAGATTTCAAACATTGTTATCTCTTGGCCAGGAGGAGGAATGGCCACAAAGGCCCAGCGGCTGGGACGCCCGTGTACCCTCCTCTCTGTCCTTCTGTGATGAGAACCAACAGATGATTCCAAGCCTTGATGGATTTCCAATGTATTTAAAGGAAAAAAAAAAAATAGCAACCTCAGAAAGAAGCTTGAGAAAGCGCCCCATATATCAGCCTCTCTAGCAAGGTTTTTCAAAGTCATCACCAGAGTAGAAGTGGGAAAGGAGGGAGAAGAAAGGGGTTCTTTACATCATTTAAAAGCAGTTCGATGTCCCAATCCCCCTCCGACCAAATAAATGTCTTTTCCATTTTCAGTCCAGCCCAGAAAATCAAAACCCAGCGAGGGCGTAGGAAGACCTGTGGCTGAATTTTGCTAAACGGCACAAGTGAAAGATGATACCACTTCTCATTCTGGCTTCCCAACCAGCTTTCCAATGGGTAATTCTGAGCTGGCCGAACCTTGGCAGCTCCATGGCCCCCAGTCCAGCATCTGTGCCCATCAGTCCAGCTCAATCAGGGCTGCTCAACCGAAGCACGGGAGCCATGAGGAGCTTGGCCATGAGGGGACCATGCTGGCTGCGGCCCAGACAAGAGGTGGCATTTCCAACCCAGCAGTTTCTGAGCCTACTTTCAATCTACCAGGCATCTCACATTGCTCCTAAGGGTACTCAATATTCTTAAAACAACAACAACAGCAGCAACAAGTGTTTGTCATTCAGACCCCTCCCCCTTTTTTGGTGGGATAAAGAGGTCGTTCAAAGACAGTCATGAGCCTCTCATAAGAGAAGACTCCCCAGCCTAAGCTGTATTTGGTTCCTTGACTCTAAGCTGTCATGTGACTGGTAAGTTATTTATACTTGGTGTCCTCATCCCCAAAAGTTTTCTAAAAGTTCTCAGCATGCCTGCTAGTGCTCAAGCATGTGCGACACTGGACAATACAAACGAGAATGATGGGCTAGCACAGACGAGAACAGTCACCATGCTGGGGCTCAGAGCGGGCAGGTTGAGGCTCAGGGCCAGACCACCCGAAGCCTTTAACTGCGTCTGATTGTGGAAATACTGGCAACACCAAGTTTCTTTATCAACCCAACAGCGGAGGCTGTGTCTAACCTAGAGTTGTCACTGGGCAGTAGGGCTTAAAACAGACACACTGGGCTCAGGGGAGTCCATCAGCCCAGACCCTGGAGACAGACACGACCCATGGCGACACCTAGCGCCTGGCCCGGTTACAGTAAGCTCAGGTGGAAGAGTACTGGAGGCAGGCCCGGGGTCTGCAGGGAGCAGGGCACTGATTAGCGTGTCAGGATTGGGGTGCTGGCTGGTCTCCAAGCTCAGAGACACGAAGCCACAGAAAGCCATGCTGGGCTTCCTGAAAGGGGGTTAGGAATTAAAGACCAGTGAACATGGCTCTGAACTTGAATAAAACCACTGAAACCCCCACCCCTGGGTTATTCCCTGGCATGAGCAATAAAAACTTCACGATCAGATGGTGGGAGTGACGGTCTGGGGGTCCGGTGAGAAAAAGCGGGGGACAGAGCCTCAGTGTGTAGCCAGTTCTGGGGCATCATGGAGTGGGTACTACTGAAGGCCACATGGTCTGGGTCCAGGGCACTCTATCCAAGCTCAGACCCAGTGCAGCAAGTGGAGGAAGAATCAGTCCTTCTAGAAGCTGGGAGCTGAAGGATCTAAGGAAAGCCTGGCTGGGTGGCCCAATGTGTGTGCTCCATCTAAATGGTCAGAGAAGGCTGGGGTGAGGCTGGGCTAAACCCACGCTTCAGCTGCTCTTTTTATAGGCGTGGTCAGTGTGTAAAGCCACCTTGAAGCTCACCCTTGCCGCCAGCTGTGGACACCACTATTCCAGCTTTGACGTCTACGGTCCCTTTAAATCAAGCTTGTCCAACCTGTGGCCCATGGGCCGCAGGGCCAGGATGGCTTTGAGTGCAGCCCAACACAAATTTGTAAACTTTCTTAAAACACTAAGTTTTCGGGAAAGCCGGGACGGCTCAGCGGGTTGAGCGCTCGCTTGGAGGTCACGAGGACCGAGGACCGAGGATCGAATCCCGGCTCCGGCCCAGGCAGGGCCCACATGCTGAGCTGGGGAGTTCCCACAGTTCGGTTCTCTAGCTGTCTCTGTCTCTATCTGTCAAAAGTAAAATAGAAATAAATATGCACTGAAGATAAAATAATTACTCTCTATAAATATAAAAAGATATAAAAAAAAAACACTAAGTTTTTTTGTTTGTTTTTGTTTCTTTTCTTTCTTTTTTTTTTAGCTCATCAGTTATCATCAGCTTTAGTGTATTTTATATGTGGCCCAAGACAATTCTCTTCCAATGTGGCCTAGGGAAGCCCGAAGATAGGACACCCGTGCTTTTTAAATCTTGTTCTTTCCTTCCGAGCCCAGTGAGTAGCCTCTTAAGCAAGCACAGGGCCAACTGGGAAATGCCTTGTTATTAACCTCCACACCTGCACTTGAGAGCTGATTTCAGCAGCAGGTGGGGGAAGGGCGGGGAGGGTATGGAGGACACGCTGTGCGCACACATGTGACCCATGGGTGCACCTGGCGACTGACAGACTTAACACAGCAACCACTTTGCTTCGTGCACCTGATTTCTCCCCTTGGCTAAACACCAATTTCCAGTCCAATTGCCACCTCGTCCCAGGCTGCAGCCAATACGTCTTCTCTATCCACCTGGATCTGCTGCTCCTGGTCCAGACCCTGCCCACCCCCACCGGGCACGCAGTGAGGCTCACACCAGGTTAAGAGCCTGTGGCCAATGAGACCCTGCAGCCCCAGTGAGTCTGACACGGCCTCTCAATGAGCAGACAAATTAGCAGGAGGAATTCAGGATGCAGCCCGGACGGGGGAAGGGAACCTTCTACACTCAGGTTTGGCTTCACAGAAGGCGGCTGTATTTAGTCAGAGACACCACTGCTTCTTTGCTTCCCTGCCCATTCATTACCTTTAGACACGGAAAAAGAGGTCTTTATTCCTTCTCAGTCCACTGCGTGCAGAAGCCTTGGGTGCTCCACACAAATGAGCCACTAATGTGAGGAGGCTTTGAACCACTTTGAATAAACCAACAGAAACTCTTTTAAGAAAATATCACTGGGAGAAGGAGTCATTCATGTGAATAATAGCCATTCTTTCTCTTTCATCAGAATAATGAACAAATTTTAATTATGTCTTCCAAGAGCCCCTTTCCCCATCAATTCCCACTCTTTGGTTTCATAAAAAAAGGGCTCCTGAAGACTTCCGGGGGTGAAACTGAGGGTGGAAGATGTCTTCAGCGGGGATTTAATCAGACCAGAGGCTAAGCCCACATGTATGCACATGTGTGTACATGCGTGCAGAACTAGGATGTGCCAACCTCCTAATCCTACTCTGAGTTGTCCTAGAAAAAAAGAAAAGGTTCCGAATGTTCTCTCTTCCTCAGACTGAAAATTTCCAAAAATTTCCAACCAGGCTCCAAAATCAGATAGAGAGAAGAAAACAAGAGAGAAAATTAAAAAGAAAGAGCAGAGAATGAATTTGGATTTCTGACTAACTTTCGTTTCTGTCCCAAAACTTCCTTTTGGAAGAGAAAAAAGGTTAAAAGGGGGACAAAAGAAGTTTTTTTAAGAAAAGAGAGATAAAAACAGACATTATGTTTTCCCCACAACCCCCATCCAAACTTTGCTATTTGAACAATAAAAAGCATATTGTGTGAGGAATGGCTTCATACAGTGGAAACTGGCTCACTGTTTACCTCAGGTTTTCTACACAAAACACAACTTTTACTTTTTCTTTAAAATTTACCTTCATTTTTTTTATTGTTCAATTTATTGGGCTGACATTGGTTAGTAAAAATTACATAGGCTCCAGGTGAACAATTCTACATTACATCGTCTGCAATGCATTATGTGCTCAGCACCCAGAGTCAATTCCCTTTCTATCACCATATATTTGATGCCCCCTCAGGTAAACAGTAAACTGTTGACTGTCCATGAGCTTTTTCTCTTTTTAAGATTTATTTTATTTTTTATTGTTTGAGAGGGGGGGGGGGAGGGAGAAGGGAAGAGGGCCCAGAGCAGTCTCCATAGTTGTACATCATTAGTTGTGATATGGTTTCATTCCACACAGGTGGATGCGGGGTCTGGAGGGGCGGGAACTGAACTGGGGGTCTCCCGCATAGATGTTGAGCACCTTCACCATCGAGCTATCCCAGTGGTTACCAGTTGCACCGCAGTTCAACATATGGGTTTGCACTGGAATGGGGCCAGGATTGGATCCCTGGACCTTGTGACTGCAAAGCAAGCACTCAATCACTGAGCTATCCCAGCATCCCTGTCCGTGCATTTTTGTTTCTTTGTTATTTTCAGTTTTATATGACACATATAAGTGAGGTCATATAGTTTTCAATTTTCTTTTTCTGTCTGATTTATTTCATTAACACGATGATCTCAAGGTCCATCCATAAACTTTTACTTCTTAAGCACTAATGCAACAAATGAGAATAAAAGGCCTGAAGAGCACATACCAAGGAGGTCTGTGCTGGCACCATCCTGAGGAGTGCCCAGGGGCTCTCCTGCCCAGCCTGGCCAGCTCCAGCTGCCAGCCAGAGTCACCAGATCCAGCTCTCAAAACAGTTCTGCAAGCCCCCTCCCCTGCAATAATCACACAGACAAGCGGCACTTATCCTCAGTCCTAGTGGGATGTCTCCTAACTGGCTCAGGAAAGGTGTTCACAGGCTGGGCTTCCCCATCCCTCAGATGTGACCACCGCCCATCAAGCTGCTGCTCCTGCTCCAGCATCAATCAGCCTTCTCCAGACACCTTGAGGCCAGTCCCAGGACCAAATGACCCACTAACAGACCATCTCCAAGCCTCTCTAACTTCTTTCTCCACTCAGTCAGGCCCTGAGCAATAGCTAAAAAAAATAAAATAAAAAATATATATATATATATATACACACACACAATTATTTTATTGTTTGACAAGAGAGAGAGAAGAGGGAGGGCCCAGAGCAGTCTCCATAGTTGTACATCATTAGTTGTGACAATTTCTTTCCACACAGGTGGATGTGAAGCCTCCCAGGGCGGGAACTGAACTGGGAGACTACCGCATGGGAGGCTAGAACCTTCACCACTGAGCCATCCTGTTGGTTACCAGTTGTATCGCAGTTCAGTATATGGGGTTTACACGGGCTAGGGCCGGGATTCAATCTCCAGACCTTGTGGTTGAGAGGCAAGCACTCAACCTGTTGAGCTATCCTGGCATCCCCCTAAAATATTCTTCCCAAAAGCAGATGCCTTGCTCCTGAGCAAAGATGCAGCAGCCTACCTACAGCTCAAGCTAGTACCATCCAACAGGATTCTTGGGTTCAAATCCCATTTTCCACGTCACACTCTCTGTGTGACATATGTCAAATTACTTAACCTGTCTGAGTATTCACCACCCATTAGGTAAGTGGGGTGGCTGGGTGGTAAAACAAAAAACAAAAACACTTGAGAATACACAAAGCCTCAGCAGTGCCCGATAATGACTACTACCATCATTCATCATTTACTCAATTAAAAATTACACACTCAGTCCTTAATTTTTTTTCCCTTTTGTTAAATTTATTGGGGTGACACTAATTGATGTCAGTTACATTGTTTCCAGGTGTACAATTCCAGTCCTTAAATTTTTAAAGGTGAGTGGTTATACTGCTGAGGATGGGATGACGATGGGAAGACAAAGAGCTATCCCAACAGAGAGCCACAGCACTTGGAGCCGATCAGAAATGCAGGGAAAAAACACAATCTTCTCCACCCACTCAACCCGGACTTTATTTGCCAGCTAGAAGCCCATGCGGGGCACTGTGCAACTACACCCATTTGTTACAAAATGGGAGGTGAGTTTGTTTTTGCAGAGCTTTATAAAGTTCTCCAGTGTAGGGACCAGGCCTGCATATCCCACCAAGTCTTAGATGGCTGCAGGTACAACCAGGGGCTTCCTACATGCTTACTCTTTAACAATTCTGTCTTTGGAAAAGTCAAAAGCTTGGGGGTCCATGCCTGGGCAAGCAACTTCCAGGGCTGGAGAGAATGATGACTAAATGTTCCGAAGACTGTTTCAGTGGGAGGTGGCTTCTTTTTTTTTTAAAGGAACCATGAGAAGTCAGTGGGGTGAAGAGGCAAATGGGGTTTGCTTCAGGGTTACCTTCGACTCCTCCAGGTAAAGAGGCTGGCAATGACCCAGGAAGCTCTAGGCTTGCTGGGTGTGCAAGTGCAATTACAGATTAATCATTCTCCCTCCCCACGCTGCTCCCTGCTCCAAACTCTCAGCCCCCACACCAAACTTACTTGGCCCTACTGTTTACGGCTCACCACACCACACCACAAATCTTTATTTCTTGTCACCCACTGGCCGGAGCTGTCCCCAACTCCCTGTTTCTCCCAGACAAGTTAATAAGACGGAGGGCTCCCTAGAGGCCTGGAGCTGGCGAACATTATCACTTAGAAGCGAGGCAGAAATCCTGACACATCGGAAATGACTTCAAGCCTATTAATTACCCTTTCTTCTTTGGCAGGTCTGTTGAAAGAAAGCTTGACAAATCGAAAGGAAGGCTGGCAAGGCCTCTCTGCCCCAATTAAGCCCCAGTCCTACCCCAATAACACACATCTGAGTTCTGCTTTTTCTTAACCAATTAATGAGTCAGGCTGCACCTACCCGGGAGCCCCACCAATGATCTGTGTGGTTAGCAACACAAAGGAGGAGCCCCTCTCTTAGGGACTAAATCTTTGAAATCTAAGGGATCCAGGGGGCTGGAAGTAGGGAGTGGTCAGGGCTGAGGGCCCTAGGGTCTGTTTTCCTAGGACATTCACAAGGACCCCTCAGCACACACTTGGAGAATGATACTGGGGTACTGAAGACGGTCCATGGGGTCTCTCGTTCCCATTGGGCCAGAGGCCATGATGCTTTGAGATTTCTGGATACAGCATCCTTTCTGAAACCCTCTGTATGAATCACCAACAGAAAAGCACAGGGGACGCCTAATGGTAGAAAAACTGGAGCATTGAGGGACCGATCACTTCATCTTCAAGTTCCACTGTCTACTGCACCGACAATAACATCTAGTCGGCATTCCCCTGACACCACCCCTTCCGTAGTGAGGTTTATGCAAAAACAACTGGGTGGGTTATTTCAGTTCTCTAAGATACCTGTTCTTTGGGGCATTTCTTGTACATCCATTGATGCAACATCACCAAATGGAGTTCAATGGGAATGTCAAACAATACCCTGCTTTTCTTCCTGAAATGTGTTCCTTCCACCAAAGTAGTTGCCCATGTTATTGGACAGAACCACCATCCATCCCTTCAGCTGCTCAATCCAAGTGAGCCCTAATCCCCACCCCCATAACCCACCTCCAGCCTATCAGAACAGCTTATGTCTCATCCCCCAAACATTCAGAATCCCACTGCCTCTGCCCACCCCATGGCTGCAGCCCTGGCCCAAGACACTATCAGCTCTCTGTGTGCCCTTCTGCAATGAGCTCCACTGGCCTTTCTGCTCCCAAACATGCAGTGGGCTGTTTCTAGAACATAAGCCACATGCCGCTGCCCTTCTTCCCACCTTCCAGTGGCTCCCATGGAACCCTTCACGAGCCAGCCTCTCCCTACCTCTCTCGTGTTGCCTACCACTCCCCCTCTTAGCCGCTGGCCTTCCACGTGCCCTCCAAATAGTATGTTTTCTTCTGCAGAGCACTTAGCAGACCTGAAATTACATGACCTATGCTCCTTCCCTGCAAAGAAGGTGAGCTCAGGAAGGCTAGGACAGGCTCTGCCTTGTTGTCAGCGTTATTATTAGAACGAGAACAGCTCCTGGAACTCAGAGGGTGTCCAGTGCATACCTGCCGTGGAACTAGAGCATGAAGCTCAAACGCAAGATATGCGTCTACTGGTACAGGGGCATCCACTCGACCCTGGCAGCCTGGGGAAGCCCACAGCGAACACGTGGCTGGATCAGTGCGACCCAGCCCACAACTCTAGAAACACCAGCTAGAATCTACCCGTCAGGCCCTGACCATCCCTGGCAAGTTGGGAGAGAGGCCTCTCTCACTGCTGTCCCAGCAGTTCCACCCAGCCTTCCAAGGGCATTCTAGATTGAATCTCCACGCCTGGGGTTGATAAAGTCAAGGTCACCCCCAGGGCCCGTTTTTTCTGATGCATTTCCATCCTATCTCATTTTAAACTCAAACCAAAATCTTTAAACCATTACCCAGGAAATCATCGTTAAATCATTTGTTCATTTTTATTAGTGTCGCTGTAATTAAGGAGAATCATATTTCCAAAATCTTCAGCTGCACTTATCAAAACCCACCCTCCAACCAATCAATTAGTATTACAATAACCGAGGTCCCTCGTTGCTGCCGCTATTAGCATTTTGATTGAATGTCTGTGAAAAAGCGACTGGTAACAGAAGCTTGTGTTCAGAAAGTCATGTTTCTTTATTCGTTACCACCCAACCTTGTCTGGTTGTCTCTAGTCTCTATTCAAAAGAGACAAGGCAGTTTCCAAAAGCCGTCATTTGGGTGGCAGATTATGTTTATAAAGTGTGTGATAAATTGGGGACAATGGCTCCGGCATTGCCAGCTATATACAGGGACCTCCCATGGGCTGGGGCCTCAGCACCTGGCAGCTGTACCTTGGCTGTCGGAGCCCTGATGGGGTGACCTGTGTCCCTGCTTCTATTGCACCCTCCCTCACCCCAGTAATCTAGGACAATACATGCCATGTCTTCCCACATGGCGTTTCAGATGGCTCAGAATAAGGCCTGTGCCAGATCAGCCCATGGATACTGTGATTCCTACGCAAGATCACCATCCCTGCACACCCCTTTCTCTACCAAACACCGGGAAATCCGTTCTTCTAACATAGTGAGCTCTCTAGTCATCATCATCGTCCTTCTCCTCCTCATAATGAGATGGGCTAACAAGCTCCATCATCCTCATCATCATAAAGAGATGGGCTAACAAGCTCCATCATCCTCATCATCATAAAGAGATGGGCTAACAAGCTCCATCATCCTCATCATCACAATGAGATGGGCTAACAAGCTCCATCATCCTCATCATCATAAAGAGATAGGCTAACAAGCTCCATCATCCTCATCATCATAAAGAGATGGGCTAACAAGCTCCATCATCCTCATCATCACAATGAGATGGGCTAACAAGCTCCATCATCCTCATCATCACAAAGAGATGGGCTAAAATAAAGAGATGGGCTAACAAGCTCCATCCTCATCATCATAAAGAGATGGGCTAACAAGCTCCATCATCCTCATCATCACAATGAGATGGGCTAACAAGCTCCATCATCCTCATCATCACAATGAGATGGGCTAACAAGCTCCATCATCCTCATCCTCATAAAGAGATGGGCTAACAAGCTCCATCATGGGAAGAGAATGGAAGTCTTCTCCATATCACAGGAATTAAAGACAAGAGTTCATTAAATCACTGTATTAGAATTTAAATGACCTGCTGGCTCAGACAGCTTCATTTACTGGTGCCCCATGCCTTCTGTGGCTAAATGGCAATCTCCAGAAACAGAATGCACGCAGCCTAACCAAGCCTCCATTACAGCACAAACTCTTACTCGAAGTCGGCCACCATCGCTTCCCAACTAGAGGGGACTCCGCTTTGACCTGCCTGAAACAGGAGTAGGCTCCAGGTGCGGGGATGTCCAGAGTTTTAGGCCATGAATATGGAGGTCGTCAAATGCCATCCATCCATCTGTCCATCCAGCAAGATTCAATCCAGAGCAAAGGCTACGCTTCAGTTTCATCTTCATTGTAGGGTACCCTTAGCCCCCACCAAACCCCTCACTGTTCTATTCACCCATGGTTCACCATGCAATAGCAAGGGGAACTGACCAGTACTAATGCTCCATTAAAAGACAAAAAAAAGACAGCAGAGAGATAGGCTTCCAGAATTCAGGAAGAAAAAAAAAGACCTATGAGGTTCCTTTAAATATCTTCCCTTTCTCTAAACTCAGCCTTTTTTTCTCCCCCCTACTCGTTTCTCCCCTGGATGCTGGCCAAGATTTTATAATAGTGTCAGGTAGCAATTTCATTTTTAAAATGCTCTTATCAAGGATTTAAGGTGAAAGATAAGAACAGCACAGTAAATCATCATAAAGGAGTGTAATGTGAGGCATAGTATTTTACAAATCAAAACAGTTAACAAAATGAAAAGGCAAGGACAGGGAAACAAAGTGAGCTTAAGCGTCATCTGAAAGGGGGAGGACAGAGGCCAAATTCAACAGAAAGATCATCCTTCAGGTTTCCAAGCTCCCTTTGGTAACGGCCTCGGCACAGTGGCTAAGGATGGCATGAACGGTCAGTCCAATTTCCATTTTCAAACAGGATGTTTTTAGGAGGCAGATATATGTTGTCAAACCATTACACACACTTAACTGGGGGCTTTCATCGAAGTCACCTGACCTGCAAGCATGTGTTGCTAATATCACTACTTCATTATTTATCAAATCAATTTCTTCATGGAATGACTAATAACAGGCTCTCTCCGCTTCCCACCCCAGCTGCCGTGGCCCTGGCAGCAGCAAGATGTGCTAGGCTCCCTGCGGTGCCTCACTCCACCCCCCTCTTCCATTTTGCTGAAGAATCTTATGGAAAAAAAAAAAAAAAAAAAGGAAAGAAACAAAAAGGCTGAACCCAGGAGGTGCCATCTAGGATTGGAATCACTCCGTGGAAGCTGTTTCTACTGCCTAGGAAAGGTGAATGCCGCCCACCGAACAGGTGAGGGCACAAGTCCCAGGGTCTTTTAATTAGTCCCCAAATAAAGGAACCACAAACCTAAAATAAGGTAAAATGAAATACAAATGTTCTTACTTTCCTATATTGAGCCTTTAGAAGGTCTTGGATTCCAGTGTATATTTAAGAGCCAAGGGCCACATCCATTTCAAATGTGTGCCTCCCCCTGCCCATACCCACTGTGAAGAGAGACAACGAAGCTTTCAACTCCCCAATATAAAGTCACTCAGATGTTATTCTAACGTTTTTTTATAAATGCTCACCAACCTCTTCTGGGGCCTGCCTCAAAATTCTTAACAAGAACATTGCAATGAGATGATTTCCCATCTGCCAAGGACTGGCTCAATCGTCCCTTACTACATAAAGGGAAATTATTAGACACTGTGGATACATACTTCTGTTGTAAAACCGGATTAGGACCACGGGCAAAATACAAAGCTTCTTTTGGAACTCTTACTCATTTTTAAAAGCTAAGACAGCGTGAAGGAGGGAGCAAATTAAACCTTCATTTTCAGGCTACGTTTCCTTATTGTCACTCAGAAAACTTGCCAGGTGTTTCCAGAGAAGTTTATACATAAATACACTAGCTGAATCAGGAAATCTTTCCAGGGCAAATGAATCAACTTAATTAAAAGAAGATGTGAGATGCCAGGCCTAGTGGTTTTGGAAGTGGGAAGAAAATCTAGTAATCTGTAAGTACACACCTCTCTACCTGGCCCCTGAGTGTGCAGTGCACGAGCATTTCAATCCTGGAACAGACCCCTGGCTGAAGCGTACCTGCCCTGTAGCCCAGCAGGCCCCGCAGGTACCATGGGTTGCAGGCAAGGAGCACCAAACTGATTTTAAATTGAACCACTATTTTCAGCCTTTCTTCCAAAACGGCTGTAAAGGGCAGCTTCAATGCCGCCAAAGGCATTTTTCCCCTCATAATAAAGTTTGCTGGGTGATTGTTCCTTAGGTCCTGGAAAAGCAAGTGTTCCCGAATCATCCCTTCCGTTCCCCAAAGCCCTCTCCAGAAAGCACCTCCCTTTCGCTAGAGCAGGTTGTGGCTGGGGGAAAAGACAGAGACAAGAAGATGAGACAGGGAGAGCGAACAGGAACCTCTCAGTTCTCAGTCCGTGAGAACAGAGACCAAGGTGAGGCAGGCCTGCCTGTCCACACCCACCCTCTTGCCCTGTACTTAAGTCATTGCCAAGCACTGGGGATGTGAGGGGGGAGGACACCGATAACAATCAAGCAATCGAGCAGACCCCACAATCATTAAGAACAGCGGGGTGCCAGCACGTGCAGGAAAATGACAAGGAGCCATGGGCACGGACAGCCGATGGAGCCGGGGGTCCGGGAAGATGTCCACGAGGAAAGCTCAGTGAAGCCCAGGCCTGAGAGGGCAGAAGGATCTGGCCAAGAGGAAAAAAGCACACTGTTCCTGGCAGCCCAAGGAACAGCCTATGCGGGCACCCTGCTAAGGAAATGCCCAGGAGGTCCATGTGGCTACAGGGGGCATGTTCTGGGGGTGACGTCGGAGGAGAGAAGGGCTGCGCATCAGAGGCTGCGCAGACCAGCACCGACAGGGAGGCCTTATCCTAACAGTGGCGGGAAGCCAGTGCAGTATTTTTTTTTGGTAGGGGGTAACTAGGTTCATAACCGGCACAAGAGGAGGATAATTATAACTCCTTCTCCCCACGCAGATCACCAAAGGCCACTCACGTGAAGGAGCCACCCCACCCTGCCCAATTTTTTTGCACCAGGGCATATTCCAAGGGGGACCCGTTTCGTTGCCCAAGATGCAGGTTAGAGTCAAAAGCCAGGTCAGCCATGCTGCCTTGGTGGGTTTTAAAGCTGCGAGGTTCCTGGGAGATCACCATGCCTGGAGTTTCCAGGCCTGATTGCATCAGCTTCAGCTGGGAGGGTGGCGGGGCATCTTCATGCCAGGCCTCCAGCCCTGAGTCTCACGTAGTTGATCCGGGGCCAACTCCAGGCACTGGTATGTTTTAAAAACTCCCTAGGTGATTCTAATAAACAACCAGGGTTGAAAACCACTAATACCATCCAGACCTCTGACATGAGGATAACCATTCATCTTACAGGTGTCTAATGCTAGGCTGTGGGATGACTTATGTCACCCAGACCTTCGCAACCAGCTCTATCTGAGTGAGAAAACCAAAGTGGGCCCAGGAGTTAAGCAGCCCTTTGGGTCAAGAGAGAAATCTCAATGGAACTAAGGGAGTGTAAGAGGAAGCGGTGAACTTGGAGGAGGTTTCCTTCTCTGCTTTGTTGTGCAGCTAGACCAGTGCCAAGACACCTATGTGACCTCCTGCTAAGGGGCTCTGGAGGCCCACTACCACTCATGAACACACAGCAGCTGGGCGTGAGATGGGAGGGAGCCCCTGGCTGCTGAAAGACACACAGAGCAGGGCCCACTGTCGTTTCTGGATCTATTCTGGGCCCAGAATGGATGATGTCACCCGGCGGCGGCAGCGGAAAGCAGTCATGAATCATCCATGAACTGGCCCAGCCTCCGAGATAATAAATCGGATGTCAGCGTTGCGTCCTTTGCAGATCTGGTGTAGAGGCGCCGGCTTCGCCTAGGGTTCTGGAACACAGGCACAGACGCTGGGAACACTCAGACAAGGAGGCCCTTTCAATTATTTCCTGCGATCAAGATGGGGTGGCAAGTGGGGGAAGAAATTTCAACTGTGTAGGGAGTGCTCAAAGGCATGCAACTTTGATCACGGTAAAACCATGGCAGTTATTCTTATGTGCCGCCGGGCGGGCCAGCCAAACCTGCCGCACGACCACATGGTGCTGCGGCTATTAATTACCGCTGTGCCCATGGGCGTCCTATGACCAGAGACTTGGAGGTATTGCCAGGTTGACCCTCATTCACATTAATTTAACTCAAAAACTCACTGTAGGATTGAATTTGGCAAATGCTCTTGCCTGGAAGGGTAACTGGGACAAGTGATCTCAGGGAGTCTGTTAGGCAGGTCCAGGATTGTCTCGCTTTCTTATTTCTTTCAGGGTGGAAGTCAGTGCAGGTATGTACGGATGGCAAGGCTTGTGTTGTACAAATGAGCTCTCCTAACTTCCTTCTCTCTCTACTCCCTCCCTGCCTCCCTTCTCTTCCTCCCTCTCCTTCTTCTTCTTTGGCCCTATTTTTATTTTCCGAAATAGCTGAGTTGAATGAACCAACTGGAAACACCAATCTAATGAGGATGGTTTGCATTCTTGAAGTTCGGAGTCTGGACAACTCCTAAGTGTACTGGCTATTCCTAGGCTTATAAAGAAATGACTAAGCTCTGAAAGCTACTAAATTAAAATTTAAACCTCAGAGTTCTTCAAGTGTCTCTGGACCAAAAAGTATCTTTAATGTCCTGAAGTCAACTTCAGGGTCTTTGGCTAAATTAGAATTGGGCGAGGCATGAATGATGTTAGGAGGTGGGGGCTGTCTTCTCATAGTTAGGTACAAGGTTCTTCCTCTAATTTCTCCCACACACAGCTACGCTGAGGCAGCAGTGGTGACATGGACAGGAACGTGCTTGCCCACTGGGACTGCAGGCCACTGGGAAGAGGAGGACACAGCCAACAGAAAGTGTGCTTTGCCTCCTGTATGAGTTTCCTGTGGCTGCCGTAACAAATGCAACAAATACTGTAACAAATACTGGAGGGGCTTAAAACAACAGAAGTCTGAAATCAAGGTGTCAGCAGGCCCATGTTCCTTTGAAAGTTCTGGAAGAAAATCTGTCCCATGCCTCTCTCTTATAAAAGCGTCTGGTGTTGTCAGTCATCCTTGGCTTACACTTGCATAACTCCAATCTCTGCCTCCATAGTCACATGACATTCCCCCTGTGTGTCTCTTCACGTTCCCTCCCTCTTCCGAGCTCACCAGTGACACTGATTAACCCACTCCAGTGTGACCTCATCTTAACTTGATGACATTTACAAAGATCTTTTTCCAAAGAAGGTCATGTTCTGATATACCAGAGGTGAGGACTTCAGTACATTGTTTGGGGGATTAAAGTTCACCTTCCCCTCTTGGAAAACCTGACAGTATCTGCCAACAGCCTTCCAGTGTTAACTTTCTCTCCAATTAGTGAGCCTTAGTCTTCATTCCCCAAGGAATAATGTAAACAGTATTCTTGTTAGTAGAAATTAATAGTCGTTATTATAATAATAAAGTTAAATTTACAGTTAGTCTCCTAAGCATCGGATGCCTTGCACAGATTATGTCAAACCTCACAAGTCCATGAGTTAATAGCATTAGGTCCATTTAATAGATGAGAAAACCAAGGTTGAGAGAATCGCAGTAACTTGCTCAAGGCCATACAGCTCTTTAGTGGCAGCTCTGGAATTTTAACCCCGCACTGTAACTTTATAAAGACCTGAGCTCTCACCCGTCATATCGCCCACATACCTCATAAGCCTCAGTAGCTGCGAGACGTTTGACTCTGAAGCTGTAAGTCACGGGGACACACTTGCCACACTGTGTAAGGTCCCTGCATGTTTATTAATCACAACTTGGGTTACAAAAATGCTTCTGCCTTTTCCTTTTTAATTAAAAAGCACTTTGAACTCCTGGAATGTAGGGTCTCCCCTTTCTGACCTGTCTCCTCTCTGGTCTGGAATAAACTCAAGCAAACCGGTTTCTTTTCTGACCCTGGCTAGTCTATTAATAGCACTTTGGGAGGAGCAGAAACTACTAAGAGAATCCTCATCTATCTGTCTGACTCTGTTTATGGGGGAAGAAGACACAGGCGACTCAGAGGCAAAAGGTCCTCAGCTGCCTGTAAACGTCCTGTTGTCTAGGAGCTCCTCAGCGAGAGCCCGGCAGGACAGAAAACTCAGATGAGGCAGGGCCCACACCTGGTTCAACAAAGTGTGAGACCCCACGTGTTGTAGCGACCCCCTCCTTACAACCAACCGAGTTTAAAAATATTTACGCTTAACGTCAGGAGAAGGGAGAAGTGGCAACAGTTACTGTGTTAGGAATGGGGTGAATTTCTTTTTTTAATTCTCTCTCATGTTATATCACTACATTTACAATTCAAATTGGAATGACTTTTTAAAGCTTACACTAAGCATGTAAATGTTTGAATAGGCACTATAAATTACCTATTTATATTAGGTAAATGCACTGGTAACAAAAATTCAAAAGGGAAATGAGTATACAATAAAGAGTTTTTCCGTATCTTTGTACCTCTGGTCCCTTAATCCTCTTCCCCAGAAGCAAATGCTGTTGTTGAATTTGTGTCTATTTGCAATCTGTGAGAATATGTACACGTGCATAAACATATTCGAGTGCTCACTACGGACAGAGACTTTTACACTGATTAAGGGATGTAAGTCTTGGGCTAACCCGATCTCATCATTCCTCCTTCATCTGAGGTCACAGAGAGGTGAAGGAACTTGAACAAGGTCACACAGCTAGTAAGTCAGAGCTGAGACTCCAGCACCAGCTGTCTGGATGCAGAGTATGTGCTTTTGCCCACTATGCCATTCAGCTCCTCATGGCCACTTTTGTGGATATGCATTCAGGACCATTCTATGCACATGCAAGCATATATTTTGTTTAGAGAGGGGAGGGTTTAAAAAATTCAGACACAGATTGCAGTACGCCCGCAGAGGCTGAACTCATGGTATCCTATAATGGGGAAAGGGACGAACTCAGGCTACTGGGCACTAAGTGGGCACTGTGGGCACTTGACAAGCTGACTCATTTAGCTCATCCAGAGCAGGGGTACTCCCTTCACCGTAAGCTGAACGAGGCTCAGAGCCCGTCTACAACTTGCTAAGATCACACTGGGGAAACCTGGGTTTTGAAGCCCACTGCGGCCAGCACCTCAGGCTTGTTCCAGCAGCCCGTGCTGAGCTGGAGCTTCAGATGTGCTGGTCAGTGTCCTCTGACCTGCAAGGCTGGAAGCAGAAGCTCGAATCCAGAGCTGCACCATAACTGGGGCTCCTCGAGGAGCCTCCAGACCCAGCAGGAGGCGGCCACCCCTGCTTCTACTTCCCCTGGGCCAGCCCTATGCGGTTCCTGTCAGCACCATGAGCCTAAGATGTGTGGTGCTTCTAATCAAGTCCCCAAGCCAAAGGCTCCTTTCTCTTCCGGCCTCCGCATGGCCCTCACTGAGCTCTGAAAACATGTCGTGGTGTCAGAGTGTGGACCTCCCTGGGAACTGGGCCGAACAAAAGCCTCATTGTCCCTCTCTACACACAAGAAAACCATTGCTGGGTCAGTGAAGTTGCTGACCCCGGGCCTACTCCCTTTCTGCTTCCGTGGGCCACAGCCAGGAGGGAGGCAGGAAGACCTATTAGCTCACCACCCTTTTTGTGCCGGGGCTTTGCTTCCAAAGGGAAGGAGTTGAAGATTTATACTTGTGCGAAAGAGAAAGCAGCACATCCCAAGTGCCAGGCTCTGCTGGCACTGGGCACCCGGGTCCCAGCCCTGTTGCTAGGGAGTTTAGGGTTGTGTATTCCCAGCATCCACAAGGAAAAGCAGGTGAACAGAAACCAAGCCACAGTGTTGATTAATATCTCAAGAGACAGTGCCGGAATGGGCGCTTCTGGAATTTAGTTAGCTCAGGGAAAAAAAGAAAAAATTAAAGCACACTCCTAGCTTTCCTGTCAGAAATAAAATTAAGGTCTCAGATCAATGATGCCGGGGCTGGGTATCTACAGGAATCTTTAATGGCCTCCTCTACATGTTTTGAAATTCACATTCCCCTTCAACCTTGCCCTTTTAATTGGTTATTTGCGAGGTCATGTTTGCACCAATTTCTGGGCAGGCTAATGGTGTTTATTTAACGAGAAAATAAAATGTACAGACAGCTCCGGGGCCTTGGTCTCTGAGAGATGGCTCAGGATGGGGTGGCTCTTTACCCCTCCCCGCCCTCACTCTCCATTGCTGCAGTCTTCATAGATTTCTTGCAGCCTATGGAGGAGGGCCTGAGGTGGGTCAGGTGACAGGCCAGGCCTTGAGGAGAAGGTGCTGCGACCAGGAGGGCGGGGCACAGCTGCACAGCCTCTGGGCAAAGCCCTGCAAGGGAGGGAAGAGGCTAGAGTGTACACCTCCCCCCCTTTGACAGCCCTGGCTTTAGAACGAGCCCAGACCTTGGGTTCTGAGACTGGTGGCATGGTAAGTGTGGGATTTGTCTATTCTTCCTCGTGCTGACTGAGGTGTGCCCGACTTCATGCCTGCACATAACGGCTTCCTGTCAGAATCTCTTCATGCACCACATCACTGCCAGACCCCCACCCCCTGGCCCCCGGGTCTCTTCCATCTGAGAGGACTGGAGCAGAGCCCATGGTACTGAGTCTGTACCCCATTCTGGTCGTCCTCTGCCAGTCCCGGTTTACCACGATCTTTCTTAAATAGTTCCCCACACCCTGGGAATGCTGTGCCCACCTCATCTGATCTACTTGCACTCACGAGCCAGTGTTGTGCCTGTTGGCCACACCGTACGACGGACTAGACAAATATCTCCCCTTTGGTCGGTGTTTGTGGTCGACGACAGACCAGCAGCTTTCTTGTCAACTGGCTTCCAAACAAACCCCTGGGCCCATCTCAGACTTGAGGCAGAATGTCATGGACGCCTAACACCATCGGTGACTAGCAGGGGGATGACAGAAATGATCTGGGGGTGAGGAAAACGCACAGGGCATGACTCCCCTGGGTGCGGGCGGGCCTAGCAGCAAATCCTGCTCCTGGCCGAGTGGGTGCTGTCATTTTGCAAGACGCTCCCGTGTCACATCAGCACCAGTGTCATCACCAGCTGTGATTCTGCAAACCCCATCCCAGTTTCTACCCCATCGATTAACTCCTTCCTCCATCCCAGAGTCACATAACCCTCTTCAGAGGTAAACAGTCAGGATGCTGCAATCTCATTAGGAAAAGTACACATACATTATCTTTGGCATTCCCACACCTACAAACGAAGCAACAACACTTTGTTTTTAATTTAATTGACGCCTTTGTGAAACTCTTTGTACATGCTCCCCCCCACCATGGGAAATAAGCACCAATACACCAATAACGACAGTGTGATTCTTAATCATCTCAGTGTACAGAAGAGAGTCAGTCTGGACGTCAGAGGTCAATTTCAAAAGTGAGTGTCTGGCAGGTAGTCAGGTCATTAAGGGTTGTTTTTCTCCTTAGAAAAGCATTATCTTCTATCACAGTTTCAGCTCCATCTCACTGGCACCATTTTAGTAAATAAGCTGAATACACAAATTACGAAGACTTAAGAAGTCAGCCAGCTGCTTTTCGGGACAGAGATGTGCAAGCTTCCCGGGAGAAGCCAAGTTCAGTCCCGGGCGCGAGGTGAGCCTGCAGGGGCCCGCGTGGTGGTTCCAGCCACCCCAGGAAAGGACCCCCTGCAGGAGGCCGTCACAAAATCACTCTGGGGCTGGCTGAGGTCAGTACAGCGAGGGGCCCTGATGGGGGGCCGGGGTCTGTCTCAGAGCTGCTGTTCCTCCCAAAGCCATTAGCATTGTACTTAATAAGCGACTGCTAACAGTTGGGAGGGGAGTCATCCATCACTCCGATCTTTATTTTTCTCTCCGTGTATTCTGTTCCTTGGCCTCTGGCACTGCTCTGGAGCAAACAGGCCTGCTGGGTAATGGAAGCCACAGGGAGTAAGAAGGCTCAGCCTCCTCTGTAGGCTGCCAGACACAACTCCCTCTCCAGCTGACCCTCTCCAGGCCTCCGATAAGCTTCAAAGACACCCAACTCCGTTTCCATGGCGCTCCCAACCGCCCGCTCTCCCGATGGGCCCGATTTGGAGGAACCCTACAGTGCAGGGTTCATAAGCCTAGAGCCCTGAGGTCAGAGGGAGGGACTGCAGAGGCTCCCCTGGAATGAGGCTCAGAGAGGGGGCTCCCTCCACCCATAGGAGGTGAGTGTGTTTCAGCAACCAGCATCCCCACATTCCGCTTTCTCAAGCAGGGCTGATGTGGAGAGAGTGGGGGGAGAGCTGAACCCTTCCACCCTCCCTCTGGCTCTCAGCCCCTCAGCCTCTGCCAACCAAAGAGTGAATTAGAAATGACAGCACCTTGTGGCTTCTTCCCTCCCTGCCCCTCCATCCCACTCTGGGATCAATACCCAATGCTGAATTCACGATCTTATCTGGGTTTTGCGAGGATAAAGCAAACCTTCCTCCAATGATTAAATCCTTTGATGATCAGCCCAATATTTTTCAGACCACCTCTGGCAACTCAAAGAGAGCAAAGGAAAGGACTCTGAGAAAACTGGAGAGCCACCACTCTCCCTCCCCTTGGGAACAAAGAATCTCATGGAAGGCCATGGAATGAAGTGAGTGATGGGTGGGACCAAGGAAGGCCCGGCTTCCACCAGTAGCTCAGCTCTTGCCAGGCTGTAGGGACCTGCTGTCTGAGTAGAGCATTCCAAAACGTCATGTGCCTCAGTTTCTCCAGCTGGAAACAGAGGTGCAGTGTAGTCCACCAAGAACGGTAGGTGTGCAGAAGGACTAATAACGGGGAGGTGCTCAAGCCCTAACCACCAGCTCCCCGGCTCTAAACCACAGCCTAGCACAATGTGTGCAGCGCGCCTCAGAGCGTGGGCTCTGGGTCAGACAGACTGCGCTGACGTGGGACTGGCGCGGGACTCCGGGCAGCGGGGTTCACCTAGACTGTCTGTGGTGATGATTCAACAGTCTGCGCAGGCGCTTGGTATGTAACGCAGAGGAAGTGCTGGCTGTTTCTATGGAGAGCGTTAGCCCGGCTTGGTTAGCACAGAACCCACGGATGGGACCACCGTGGTGTGTGCCGCGATGGGACCTCCCCTCCCCCCCCCCGGATCTGCTGGGAGTGCTGCTGCCGGGTGGCCCCCAGCTGACCGCCCCCTCCAGGATTTCCTCACCACTAGGCCAAGGTCACACCTGCTTCCCAGGGGTGCGCTGTATCCAATGACTGATCAACAATCAGGCATAAAGGCCAGGCCTCTCACCCCAGCGAGGGAGAGCCCAGCTTCAGAATTGCCCAGCGCATCTCAGGTGGGCTTCGCCTTTCTGCCCTCCTCCTCTAGGGCACTCCTGCACGCCGATCCTCTCCTCAGGGACCCCACCGACACCCGCTCACCTCCCTCCCCTAGTTACAAAAATTAGAAAAGGACTTAATCATGGACACGTTCTCAGTGAAGCCAGAGACATTAATTCCGGTCCTGGAGCTCATCATTCCAGTTCCCTTACTTTTCAGAGCAGGAGCCTGAGGTTTTCAGAGGAGCGAGGAAAAGTGCCCCCCATTAAACATCCAGGGGCAGCAGAAGCTGGAAGTGGGTCCTTCTGAAGAGAAGGGTGGGAAGACCCCATGCTTCCGTGTGACTTAGCTGCCGACAGCCCTTCTTCTGGCTTCCAGGATGAAAAACGCACATTCCGGGGTGGGGCTCACTGTGTCCTGTCCCCTGAATCCTTTCCCATGGTGCCAGCAAGGCCCAAGTGCAGCCGAAATAAGGGAAGACACACAGGCTGGCACTTCTGGGAACAGAAGCAAATAGCCATGCAGATGTCACTGAGGGCCACCCCTGTCCCTAGGGGACCAACAAGGGCAGGAGGTGGGACTCTCAGCAGGCCAGGCTCAGTCCCGTGTGTAGGTTTCCCTGAACAGGGCTCCAAGGGCACACAGGTGGTTTTTAAAGGGCCCGGGGTTAAGGACGAGCGAGGGCCAGGCTGCCCAGCTGGGCTGGGTCTGAAGTGGGCTGAGAAGTACTGAGCGAGTGCTTTCACAACACTGGGAGGTTAAGAATGGTCTGGCTCTTTAAGACAACAGCGAGAGGCAGTGCCAGCCAGAGGTGTCCCCAGCTTCTGCTAGTGCAGCATTTTCCTCTTGATAAGATAATGGAAAACAGGAAGCTGAGGAGGTGAAGGGAAGGTTGGGGCAAGGTGGTTGCAGGAAGATCTTACGTTACTTTCTTGTGCTTATCGCCTGATTCCAAATGCACATCCCATCAGGCCAGGGATGTGGGGCCCACTTGCTCCCTCTGGATGATCTGTGGTTGTTTTCCTTTTAAAATTCTGTCCTCCCCTAACTGCCCTCAATCACTAGCACCCAGTTCAAAGAGAAACTCCTCGGTCGTTTAGAGGGGTAGGAGAATGTGTGCAGGCCCGAGCGCCCACCCACACGGAAGAAACCCCAGGGAGAAGGGCTCTGTACAGGGAGACACGGGCAGACAGCAGGTCGGGTCCTGCTGAAATGTCCAGGCACGGCTCCCATCTGCCGTGGGGCCCCGCAGGCTGCGCCCACTCAGGCCGCTGCATGAGGGGGTGGCCCGTGCAGTCACACAGGGCCCGTGCTCAGGAGGGCTCCACCCTGGGTTGAAAGCTCTGTTGTCACCTTGAAATTCTTAATAACTGGAATAGGACACCCTATCTATCATCTTGTTCTGGCTTCATGAATCATGGGAGGGGTCTGGCATCCGCCCCAGGAATCTGAAACTTTGTCAGGGAAGGAGGGGGCGGGGGAAGGCCCGGGCACGTCCCAGGGCTCTGCCCACCTGCTCAGGCCACCAGAAGCCCTGACCTGGAAGGTGAGTGGTGCTGTCCCTGCAGTCGCCTCGGGGATCTAGGCTGGGAGTGGACCTCCCTCCACCTCCCAACAGGAAATGCTTCCCTCCCCAGTCATTGAGGGGCCACTGCCTTGTCACCACACCCAGCGCCTCTGGAAAAAGGGAAGAGGCTTCCCCCATAGCAGGAGGCAAGTGGGTTAGAAATACGGGCGAACTTTTCCTGGCACCCGGGAGCCTGGCGTCCTGAGTGTGAACCCACCTCTGTCAGTTACCAGGCTCTGAGCGCCTCCAGCCCTCTCCGTCCCTCAGATGACGAACTCTTTACCTGCCCAGCTGTGAGGGTTAAACAGAGTCATCTGTCATCTCCTCCCGCACAGGGCCTGACACAGAGCAGGAGAGTCAACATAGCTTTGTATTCATTGAAATTCAAAACAGAATGACAGCAATACGACCTAGAGGCCGCTCAGGAGCCTTCTAGAATCCTGAATTCTAACACTGAACAGCTGTACCTCATGTCAGGATGGGCCTCACTCACCTGAAAATAAACAGATGGAAACATTCCTAACAAACCCTTCCCCGCGTGAAGACAACAGAGAAAGAGCAAAATCTGAAGTGTGCGCTCTGACCTCAGGTGTAGCAGGGCCACCCTCTGAGCTTTGCTTATCTCATCAACAAAATGGTGGTGATGCTGCGGCAGCTGAGGAGAGGAAGAGCAGGGGAGCTAACAGTGATGCACAGTGGATGGTGCTACACTCTCAGCAATCCTCTAAGAGGCACTAATACCCCCATTTCACAGATGAATAAACCGAGGCACAAAGAAGTGAAGTGATTTCCCCAAAGTCACGATAACCCCCCGCGGCTGCTGAGAAGATGCAATGAGGCAACGCATGTGGAAGTAGTGCTTGGGAAACCATGAAGACTGACGCAACGTGGGTGAGGATATGGAATGGGGACTAGCGTCACTTTCCTGCCTCCCCTGAGCAATGCAGAGGACAAAGCAGTCGTTCTACACCTGTAAGCTCTTCTTGTCTCTCCTTGTCTCCGCCTCCTGCTCATCCTCCACCCCTCCTCCTCATCCCGTCCCAACATATACACCACCGACTCCACGGCTTTCCACCCAATTTTCCATTTTGCCTTTTGAGGATGCTGCAGATGGCGCATGAAAAGCCGCCTCCCAGGCCCCCAGCCCCACGAGCAGTGGTTCCCACTCCACTCCTTTCTCCCCCTCGCCCAGCCTGCCTGCCCCCAACCGGAGAGACAGTCAGTCAGCCTGGGTAACTGCTTCTAATCACAGGTGACAGCAAGAATGTAAACAACACAAGAAACATCTAAATGCAATCCAAGTGGCACGGAAGCACGGCTCTCTCTCTCTCTCTCTCTCTCTCTCTCTCTCTCTCTCGCTCCTCTCAAGAACACCGTTTCCTGCCACCCCCACTTCGGAAGCCCTGCTCATTAGCGCCCTGTTCATAGGAACCCTGGAAACCATGAGCTTCCGGAGGACAGGAGACTGGAATGCCGAACCATAACCTTTACATCTATGTCCCGGGGGTGGGGGGTGGGGTAGGTTTTTCTGTTTAAAGCAGTAATTTTAACATGTTCTTTAGCGGGGAGGGGGGAAGGGGCAAAGCAGAGCCGGAGGATAGAGACCCCTTTGAGAATCTATTGAAAGCTAGAGATCCTCTCCCAAGAAAAGCACATTTGCATGTCATTTCAGGGGTTCACAGATCCCAAGCTGAGACCCATTTTCTAAAACATGGACGGGACAGTAAGAGCACAAAAGAAATGACAAGGAGGTGCCTGCCCTCTGAACGGTTCCAAAGTGCAAAGTGGCATATGCTAGTCTGTAAGCGCTATTCACACGGAAGGAACTTTAACAAGGCTCCCCGCTCTCTGGCTCTTTGGATTGACATTGTGCTTCTAAATCACCTCCTTTGATGCAAATTGAAACCCTATAGAGTAATTGCTATGAATAATTTCCACTTGGATCACTTAGTGTTGAGGTTTAGCAAGGACCAAGAGAGCCAGGATTAGAAGGTTATATTTGAGCGTATGTTGGGCATGTCTGCATCATTAAATGACAGCTCTCAAGCCATAAGGACGTGGTTTTTGAACTGTCCAGTATCTGGACTCTTTACACCGGTGTGGCCCTCCATTAATATAGATCATCAATGGACGGTCAACTCTATCTGCATACTTCTGGAATATTCACTGTCTCTTTTGTCTGGGAGACGGGGGTGAGAAGAGATGGAGGGGCAATCTTCTTACACGGGGGTTCTTACCTCTGTGCCTGTTGGTGGTCTTATCAAACATCAGCATTGCATCCTCCACCTGAAAAACAAACACAGAACAGAGCCTGCTTTAGGAATTTTAACAAAATATAAGAAACATCATATAGCAGGGGCGTTTCCACTATAGAGGTCATAGTTGCTCGTGAAATTCTTTTTGAAAATACAAAAACTTAGAAAAATAAATCACGGGTCTTTTGGTCTTTCCACCTAGCACAATCACAGTGAACATCTGGTGTATTTATTTCTCTATAATTTTTGCTTTAAAAAAATGTTTGCCCATTTTAATAACAATTTAAAGCATATTACCTATGAAATTTTTCCTTGGTTCTTTTTTTTTTACACATAACACTACAATCTTGTACACAATTCCTACATGGAGACATTTTTCAGTGTACCGTTCAGTGGTATTAAATACATTCCCAGAGGTGAACAAATATCACCACCGTCCACCTCCAGAACTCTTTCATCTGGTAAAACTGAACCTCCACACCCATGAAACAATAACTCCCCATCCGCTTTGTTTCCTCAGGCCCCGGCAACCACCACCCTACTTTCTGTCTCTGTGACTGTGACTACTCTAAGTACTTCATATAAGCAGAAGCACACAGTAGTTGTCTTTTCGTGACTGGTTTATTTCACTTGGCATAATGTCCTCAAGGTTCATCCGCATCCCATTGCATGTATGTATGTATATATATGCCACATTTTGCTCATCACTAGTCCATCCATGGACACTTAGGCTTTAGCTATTGTGAATAATGCTGCTATGAACATGGGTACGTGAATATCTCCTCAAGTCCCTGCTTTCACTTCTTTTGGGTACACAAGCATTCCCAGAAGTAAAATTGCTAGATGGCATGGTAATTCTATTTTTAATTTTTTGAGGACCTGCCACACTGTCTTCCACAGTGGCAACACCATTTTACATTCCCACCCATAGCACACAAGGGTTACAATTTCTCCATATCCTGGCCAACACTTCACTCTTATTTTTTGATAGTAGTCATTCTCATGGGTGTGAGGTATTGTGAATCTTATCTTGACTGCTGCATAATATTTCATGAGGAGAGAAGCTATAGCTTACTTATCATTCAATGACTATTTAAACTCCTTCTAGTTATAAACAATGGAATTTAAACATCTTGATTGTGATGGGCTGAACTGTGTCTCCCTCCCCCAAATTCCTATGTGGAAGTCCTAACCATCACTATCTCAGAATGTGACTATATTTGAAGACAGGGTCTTTAAAGAGGCACTTAAGTTAAAATGAGGTCAATCAGGGTGGCCCTGACCCAGTACAACTGGTATTCTTTGAAGAAGAGGAAATCTGGATACAGTCACGTACAGAGGGACACTCATATGAAGACACAGAGAGGAGGTGGCCACCTGCAAACCAGAGAAAGAAGCCTCAGAAGAAACCGACCCTGCCGACACCCTGATCTCAGATTTCTAGCCTCCAGAATGGTGAGAAAATGAATTTTCGTTATGTCAGCCTAATACATGGATGCGAGGACCTTTTCAAAAACATCAAAGAGAAGTAAACACCCATGGCACTTCCTGTCTCTCTTCCTCATCCCTTCTGGACCTTTCTAGCAATTAGATTTCAGGGTCCACACTCAATTTCCATGTAGATCTCACAAAATTCACACTCACCGAACTAGATTTGGCTTTGAATTCCACTCTTTTTATTTAAGATCCACTCCTTTTATTTGTTTCACAAAATACACATCTTTTTTTTTTAAAGATTTATTTTTATTGTTTTTGATAGAGAGATACAGAGACAGAGACAGAGAGAAGGAGGAGGGCCCAGAACAGTCTCCACAGTTGCACATCATCGGTTTTTCCACACAGTTTCATTCCACAGGTGGGTGGGGCTGCACAGGGCAGGAACTGGGCTGGGGTCTCACCCAGGTGAGAACTGAACTGGGGGAACTCCTCAGTTCAGCATATGGGTCCACACAGGCCGGGGCCGGGATTCGATCCTTGGTCTCCGGGGCTGCAAAGTGAGCACTTAACCCACTGAGCCATCCTGGCTTCCGCCAAAATACACATCTTTAGTGCAGGTGTCCTAGCCAATCAGCTGTACCTGGTTTGGCCAGGTGGAGAGCCCGGTGTCTTCATTCATTTCGTGCCCAAGGTCGGGCAGTAAAAAAATACAACCCAACCCAAGTGGTTGTGGGTGGACAACACTGTGAGCCTGAGGGCTCTGTGCTTGGAGCAATTTCAGTGTGGGCATGTGGTTGGGAAGGGCCTGAGCAGTGTTCACTGGAGCTCAAAGGCTCACAGATGAGCTTGGGGGCCCCAGCTAAGCGGGCTGAGAAAAGAAATCATAGCTTATTCATTCTTCATTCCTTCCAGACTATAGTCTCTGATGGAAGGGGGGACACTGGGTGCAGCAATAAAACCAGGTTGAAAATGGTGTGCCTCCAGACAAATCAAATCCATTTTTCTAGACGCTATCAAATATAATAGGGGAAAAAGCAAAGTCGAGGTAAGACTGAAGAGGGGGGCAGGAGAGTCAGACACAAACTGTGAAGGGACTGGCCTCACTTAAAAATCTCTTGTGGAGTCAGGGCCCCCATTTGTTGCTAAGCAACCGAGCCTGAACCACCAGGCTCCTGGGGCCTTCCCCTTCTGGTCCCCATTTCTGAACTCAGGAATTGTCCTTGCACAGTGACTGCTCCCTGAGCAGCATGCTGCATGCGCTCTCCAGGCACCAGGCTGATGGGAGTAAGTGACGCAAGTTTGGAGACCGGGCGCCTTCAGCGGACTCCCCCAGGGCCAGAGGCGTGACGAGTCCCCCGGCACTGCTGAGACCCGTCTCGCTGCAGCATCTGCCTCCCATGTACCACCCAAGTGAAACCACCAGAAGATCAACTGGTTTGTTTGTACACAGAGTAGTCACACTTGAGCATATGGTGTCGCAGATTCAGACCCTGGGCCACGATTAAAATTCCAATGCCTGGGGTGCGGGTGGGGGGGGGAGGTGAAGCCTGCTGCTATGATGCAGGTAAATGTGACATCTGTTTCGCACCCATCTCCATATTTTCTGAGATGTTTGCCAAGTCCTGATTTTGAGCTACAAATGTCTAACAGTAAGCAAAACTGCCTCCCTTCTGTGTTGGCCATGTTTTGGTACTGAAACTCCAATCCTTGTAGAAAATAAATATTTTGAATTTTAAAATAATGTATTTGCACATTATTCCTTTCCACAGTGCATAACTGGCTCCCTCTTTTTCTTCCTAAGTAGGGGCGTTTTTTTGCCACTATCCTCCCCGCATTCGCTCCTCCCTGGTGAGTGAGGAGGGGTGGAGCTGTGGATACTTTTTAGGGCAACCATTGTTGAAAAGAATAGAGCTCGCTCCTCTATAGTCCAGTTGTACAATGGGTCTCCCAAAGACCCCCTGCATAGATAAAGTGTCAGGGCACAAGAAAAATTCTATTAACACTTTACAAAATCAAACCTCTAAGAAGTAGCTAGAGAGGAAAGAGAAAGGAAAAAAAATCAATCTGGGTAAGTCCTGGTGCTTGGGGGAAGAAAACTTTTCAGCGATTTCAAAACACATTAATTCAGAGAAGCCATCAATGAGATGGAAATCTGGCAGAACAGCAAGAGCTGAAACTGGAAGAATTTGAATATACAAAGACTGAATAGAATGAAAAACAGGGCCTCACATATGGGGCTGTTTCTCACGGTTCTATGTGAATCAAACAGAAGCGGCTTGTGTGTGTCTGCGTCACGGGCAAATGAGGGGCACAGTCAGGGTAACTGGTGTTCAGCCTTGGAGCCAGCAAACTGACAATTCTGTCCGTGTGCATGTATGCACCTGCCTGTCGCGCGCTCTCACACATACACACGCGCGCACACCAGTGTATGTATGTACATAACTCAGGTACATTATTTTGCTATACAGTCATCAACTTCAACATACAGGCCAGGCCTTATTTGGGGTGCTAGAACAAAGACGGGGGGTGGGGCTGGACACTGACCTCGGCCCATGAACCCTCAGCCCTTGGGCACTGTCTCCTCAATGGACACCACCCTCCTTGAGACTGGCACTGGCATTTGTGTCGGCAGCGCTCTCACCTGCCTTATAGACTCCTTTGTACCAAAGGAGGGCCCACAGGCTTAGTGGTCTCGGGGGTCCCTGCAGAGAGCGAGGGGGAGAGGAGGTGTCTGAACCTCCGTGTGCTTGGTCCCACATCCTGGCTCACGCCTGGTGTCCTTTGAGAGAATGAACTTGTTCCAGCCCGGAGATGTGTCTTCTAATAATGTAAGGCGGGTGTGAAGTGCAGCCCCGCATTCTTGGTGACGGGTCTACGTGAATGGCAGAGCAGGGCACAGTAACTTCAATGTTAGATGGTTGGGGAGGCCCAGCACCATTTGCATGGACACCAGGAAGTCCTGAACGTGTATTTCTGACTATCACACAGTTCAGACTATGCTGTGACATCCTCAGAGGTGTGCACCAGGCATGCACCATACCTGAGAGTCTTCAGTACCGGCTACATGGTTAGCTCTCTGAGCCTGGGGGTTGGGCAGGGTTTCTCAAATGTCCTTCACATCAGAATTACCTGGAGGGCTTGTTAAAACACAGCTTTGCCCCTCCCCGCCTCCCCAACCCCTGAGTGTTTGCTTCAGTAGTATTTGTATTTCTCACAAGCTCCTGGGGGATGCTGATACAGCTCCTGGCCTATGGACCCCACTTTCTATGTGCTGCTCTAAAGGATGAGAAACCAGGGCAAGGTCAAGGACCCTGGACAGAGCTGCTTCTGCCTCTTTACATACACTCAATGCTCATCAACACAGGGTACAGATTCCTCTTCCAAAGGCCATTGATGCACTTCCGCTTGGCAACAGTTCTCCCTTCTTTGTCCCCATCTTAGACACATATATTCTAAGATCCTTAAAATGTTAACAGGAGACCCATAATGGAAAAGACAAGAAGAGGAACTTTTTGTGCAGCAACCAAGCTGTCCGTGCACCCAAATAAGGAAAAATTCGAATTCTACCAGGACGGTATCAACTTTCCTTCTAACAAATAAACTCCCACTAATGCCTACATCACTCAGCCAACTCAGTCTTGATTAGAAAAACCTAGCTAATGTTAACTTCACTTGCTTTTATGCAACATACATTTAGTAGGCACTCATTATGTGCAGCCTAAGTTCAAAGAAGAGGTAAGTTATACAGGCCCCTGCTAGGCTGATTGCATAAATGGCCTCACACCCTTTACCCCATAATTTTGCAGTTTATCTCCCCCAAAAGGCAGAGTCTATCTCCCTATCCCGTGTATCTGAACTTGTTATGATCCATAAAATGAGGTGGACAGAAGTGCATGCCCATTTGGGACCAGCCTTGAGAGGGAGTGCCAGTGTCTGCTTGTTCTCTCTTACACTTCTACCACCACTGCAAGAAGGGCATGCCCAGGCTAGCCTGCTGGAGGATGACAAGCACGTGGAACTGGGCCAAGTCCCCTCAGCTGTCCCTGGGGAGGCCAGCATAGATGGGCTGACAGCCAGTCAAGAAGAGCAGAACCACTCCCAGTGGACTCTAGACATGTGAAATAATCTGCCACTGAGATTTTTGTAAATATTTGTTACACAGCATTCTTGTAGGAATAGGTAACTGGTACACAGTCCCTGTTCTCAAAAAAACAAACAAAACCAAACCCAAAGCTTATAATCTATTAGAAGATACATAGACAGTCTCAATATTAAACAGTGAACAAAAGCAAGAAAACGGGTGGAAGGAGGTAAAATACAAAATGCAGGCTGAGTTAAACAATCAGGTTCCACGTTCCAGGTAGCATAGATATTCAGGTGTGAAGGGATCACTTCTCCATCTCACCCCGGCAGCAAGGTTGGAGACGGATCCCAGAAGCGCCAAGAGAAATTGGCAACATGTTTGTCACTAACTGAGTACCATGAAAATCAGCAATCATTAGCACTCAAGTCAGTGGGTGATGCCTCTCTAATCCTAATTCATTTAATGAATGAGCGAACCCTCTTTATAATGAGTCCAAAGCTTTATTTTGAGCCAGACCGTCTTGCTGGCTGATTTTAGAAGTAGCCAGATGGTGTTGACCGTATCCAGAGGTGAGACTTTCGCCAGCCCTGCTCATGTGCTAGTGGAAGAAGAAATCTTCCAAGTCACAGAGCATAAAAATTCTGTCTGTCAAGTTGGTTAGCCAAAGGCTGGGGCCCTAGAGCGTGCCCCCAGATTGCTGCTTCTCCTACTGCAGTTTTACCCTCCACCCCCACTCCTATCCCCACCCCTGGCCACTACCCCAATTACATAGTGAAGATGATTTGGGGATGAAAGAAACTTGTTCCTAAGAGATGGCTAAATAGAGAGTTGCTGGTAATACTAACTCAGCAGGTGATGGGAGGCAGCTGAGGTGGCAGGTCAGGTGGGCGGGATCCAGGTTCTAATCCCATCTCCACTGGGATCTCACTTAGGACAAGTCACCTCCCTTCTCTCCTTAGTTTCTCCTCTGTGAATGGAGGGAACTGGATGAGATGCCTAGAATTCCAACATGGGCCATAGAGCCCACTGGGACAACATCTGGGAGCATCAGATTCACCCCTGGCCCTTTGCAAACTCTCTGTTCTCTGAGGATGTTCCAGAGCTTTGCTGTGGCCAACACACTCTGAGAAATTTCTTACTCCTTTTGGGACACAAATACACACACACCCACACAAACATGCATATCAAGAACCAAGCAGGAAAAGGCGTTTCAAATGATCCTTAAATTATCTGGCCAGACACAAGTAGGGAGAGGAAAGGAAAATAAAAGAAGTGCAGCTCTTCAAACTCCCCCAGAACAAATGCCCTTGAATTTCGCTTCCTGCTCCCACTCAAACACTTCAAGCGTTAGTTTAAATAAATACCATAAATGCAATACCATGATACTATAGCGTGTGGGGCTTACTTAACAGGTCTTATTATGCTCTATACACTCAAGGCAGTAACTCACAGGAGTGGAGACTTATCTACGAGGCAGGATTGCCCAGGACAGAAGCTGCTGGAATCTGTGCTGGAGACCAAGGCTGCCTTAGCCGGGGGTTGTCCCAGAACATAGAGTATAGCCTTAATCTCCACTTCTCCCCAACCAGCCCAGACAGAAACACAATCTGTGCCTGCCCTCACACCCAGTAATGGTGTCTGGTTTATAGAAATGTGACTGTTCAGTGTGCTCCAGCGTCGCAAAGAGTGAGATTGGTCCATCTTTAATCATTCCCAACAGGACGGATGGAGGAGGAAAGGGAGCAGGCTGGAAAATCCCATTAGCTCGCACTGAAATCTAGATCAGTGGCTGTCAACCTTGACTGCCCACCAGAATCACGGAACTTTGCAAATCTCTGCTGCTGAGGCCCTGCCCGACCTGTTAAATCAGCACTCTGGTGTGGGGAGCCAAACAGAGGAGCAGTTACAGCTCCCTGGAGATTTCAAGGCACAGCCAAGGCTCAGAAGCCCTGTTCTCAATGGCTAAATGCAACTGAGTTGAGCCTTAATCACAGCGTATGTGTGTGGAGATGGGCCCTTCAGCTGCTTAGGGCTTGGCTCTTTATCCCTTGCCAGAAGTCAGGATCAGACAGGCCCTCTCCCACATACAGCTTCTGGGGGACTCTCCTCACCTCATCTTGGTCTTAGGATAAGAGAGTCAAACGTCTGTCCTGGAAGAAGCTCAGAAGGGCCAAAAACTGAACACAGGACTTTAAGAAACTAACAAAACTGTTACTTTCCTTTCTCTACCACCAATATTTTCACACATTTTATGATTGCTTTGATCCTCACCACAATCCCAGAAGACAGGGATGGTTACAAATACTCTGAGCCTTAGTTTCCTCGCTGTTCATCTTGGAGCTGCCAGGGGGGCGGGGCAGGGTTCAGCTGCTGCTCTTCCCAGCCCGGATCTCACCTGGCTGGCCCCGGCCTGCTGTTCTGTATCAGATTGTCACCGCCTCCTTGCGCAGGCATGTGAGCTTCTCTCACCCCATCTCTGTGCATTTTCCCCTGGAAGACGACAGCAACGGAGGTGCTTCCAGAGCTTTGCATGTAGCTGCTGATGCTCTAGGCACTGTTCCCCTTCATTCCAAGAGTCAACAACGTCTAGTTTGCACCCATCTGAAAGCTTCTCTATTTTAACTCATGCCCATGCCTGAATTGATAAGAGTCTGCTCAGTTTTGCCAACTCTTTTGTTTGTTGTAGTAAAATATACACATAACATCAAATTTACCATGTTTTGATATACAGTTGAGTGCATTAAGTACACTTTCTAAACTCTTCACAGAAGGTTCCTAAGTCTTTCCTATGATCAGAATGTTCTATCCCCATTTGACAAGATGCTTCTTTACCAGTCCTATTGTTTTCTACTTTTACTTTATAACTATTATGGGATCATTCTATGTTCCAATTTAACTTAAACAAATAAGCAAACCAGTGTTCATCAGATAGCAGTTAGGAAGTTAACAAACTGACTCGTGCCCATGGAAACTGCAGGGTGTGGGTTCTCCAAACAATGCTGTCCTGGAGATTCATGTATGTTACTTACCTAAGGGCAAAGCTGCCAGCCCCCAAATAAATAGCAGACTCTAAGTGATGCAATGTCTAGCCACACCCCTCCCTGAAATAATGAGTATTGTAATACTATCATTTACTGGAGCTTAACAGGCAATTTGCAAAAGCTCATTTAATTATCATAATAGCTCTGGGGTAGATATTATCACACCCATTATACAGATGAGGAAATTGCCTAGGATCACAAATGCAGTAAAAGGCGGAGCCAGGATTTAAAACCGGATGTATCCCTGTGTCTTTCTATTGGTCTCCTTAATTGTGTTCTATTTTTTGAATCCCCAGGGCTCAGTGCAATGCCATTGTCTTCTAACAAACGGGCAAACGTTGTCTTAAAACCCTACAGAAAAGTTTAGAGTGGTGATGGGATCACCAAGGACAGAACCCTGTATCACCTCTCTAGTAGGCTCAGAAGTGGGAATGATTAGAGAGGCACAGAGTGAAAAAGACGGTGGAGGGGTGTCTTCCTTTTAGATGGGTAAACTCTAAAAGCCCAGAGATTACTTGGTTTCTCAGTGGTCACAGAACTGGAACTGATAGAAGGGTCCCAGCACTGGCTGGGACTCAGCCCAAGCAAGTCCCTGGTGTGCAGGAGAGCTAAGAATGCTGAGTGGGTGGTCCCCCTTCTTGGAGTTGTCAGGAAGGCTTGCAGGGTAGTTAGTGAGTGCCTAATGCACAGAACAGATACTGTCTCAAGTCTCTGCCCCATCCTTGGCCATCACCTCCCAGAGCCAACTCAGTGTGCACGTATACATACAGACTCCATGCAATTAAGCAGGGAGCCACACCCAGTATGCTCATCTTCCCACTGCAAGCAAGTCACATCAAGGGACAGCCACTAATGGAGCCATGAGCATGTCCCTTGGGAGCAGTCGCAGAGGCCCCATCTCAAAACTGGGCAAGGGAAGCAAGAATCCGCCTGCACAAGGTTTGGCAGGGGCGGGGTTTCCGTTCTGGGCGAGCAGGCAAAGCCCGGGGCCTCAGCACCACCCTGGAGGCTGGGTCAGCAAGCTTGCTCCAGAGATAGCCCAGCCGGGGCTTCCACAGGAGATAGTGCAAGGAAGGGAGGTGGTGGGAGAGGGACGCCAGGCATGAGCTGTAGGAGGTGAAGCAGTTGGTTCCGGCAGGCTTGACAGCTGTCACACGGAAATGGCATCTGGCCTAACGGCCTCTGGCGTGAGGTGCCTTCGAGTGGCGGCTGCTATGTTCTGGAAATCCACAGCTTGTTTACAGCCTTGGTTGTGCATGCGTGCATGCGTGCAAGGATGCGGTGGGGGCCGGTGGGGGTGGGGTGGGGGGAGGCAGGCTACCTAATGCGCCCTTCTTCCCCTCTCCAGCCTCTCCCCATCAGGCCTCACCTACCGTGAAAAAGGCCCAAACCTGCCCGCTCCAGAAGAGACAGGCAAATCATTAGTGGAGTGCTGATGTGCCGTAACACTCTCTTGCATTCCCATTAAACAAATACTAAACTGCTAATTGCCAACATAGATCTCCACGACTCTGACCGAACAGGGGAAGAGTTTATAATTACCAAGTGTGAAAATGCACAGCCTGTAAATAACCACCTCATCTGTCCTAATACGGGTTGATATTGATGGGCATGAAATAAATATCAGGACCAAATGGAAAAATCATCCCCATCTCCTGTGGCCAATGCAATCTCGAATGGTGACAAGCGTAGCTGCAGCCATAGCCTCGCTGGGAGTGGGGAGCGGAGAGGGCAGAAGAGTTTCATAAGCTTGGAAAGTTGAGGTTCCAACCCTGATTTTAATCCCCTGGGCCACCTGCATTTTCTTTCTGCCTGAAAGCGGGGAGGGCCAGTGGTGAGATGGAGGACTTTTCTGCACCTTGGAAAGCCCAGAGCCCTCAGGAAGGGAACTCGGGGATGAAGGACCCTCTGGAACACCCTTTATCTGGCCCCCTTTAACAGACTGCTGGGGAGGATGGAGATCGAGGGGGAGGGAGAGTTTTGCTAAGATGACGCTCATTAAACCAGTATTTATTAAGGCTCCCTGTCCCAACACAGAGAGCGGGTTGCAGGGCACAGATAAAAAGAATTGCAGTTTAGAATGACCCTTGGACTTTCTGACACCCCCAAGCCATGTGCCTCCCTATCCCCCACGGTACCCTGGGATGGAATGGGGGTCTAGCAGATTCCAGAGCCCCACCTCTCCCCCTCACGGCACCTGGTGAGGGGGGAGGTGGTGTGCCAGAGTCCCCCAGCCCTTCCTCCCTGTGCTTCTGAGGAATTCGGCTGGCTCTTGGAATGAATGAATGCTGGTAACCGGAGGAGAGCAGGTTCCATCGTCTCAGAATCAGGACATGGGGGTTAAACGTGACTCAGAGGTCACCTCTCTACGTCTCCAGGGCTCCTCTGAATGCTTTTCAGAGCTTCAGAAACTCGGAGGGTCTCTAACCACCCAGATCAAGCTGCTCAGGCCTGAATTCAGCAGCAGTAGCACCTAGACGCCTGCAATAGTAGCTTTCCACAGACCTGAAGCCCCGGAACACAACGGAATCCTGTAAACTACACGGCCTCAGACCCCTGAATCAGAACACCACGCACCACCCATCCCAGAGCTACATGGGGCTCTAACAGCATCTGAGAACCACCTGCTCCTTCCCTGTTAGGCCACCTGAGAGCCAGTCTCCTTGCCTCCTTGTCCCTAAAGTCATCCCCAGGGCACTGAGTCAAAGAACCCACGGGGTGCTCAGTTCAAGCCCTGAACTAGAGACTTTATCAAATACCAGCAACATGAAGGAAGGGCTGAACTACAGACTGTTTTTAAAGGAAGCCTCCTCTGTTACTTTTAAATTCCCAAAGCATCTTCCCATCACAGCTAACAAAACGCTGAGAACAAAACTGAAGTGTGACAACAGGCTAAAGCATTCAGTCACTTGGCAAAGTTACTTCAAGAGGATCATAAAATCTTTGAGCCAGAAAGGAAAGAGTGATGAGTCCAGCTCACTTGTTGTGCGATGGAATAAACTTGCTCTCTGAGACCCCACGGCTCCAGGCGAAGCCTGTGTGGTGGGGTAAAAGGAGGCTGGCGTGGCATCAGAAGTCCTGGGTTCAAATCCCACCCCATCATTTTCACCCACACACAATCTGTCTTGACCCCCCTTTGCTATTGCCAGTACATAGCTCACATATGCTCAACTAATGTCTTTTAGATGAGGGCTGGATAACAAAATAATCAACTTTGTATTGATTACCACGAATTCCAATTTAGTGAAATCAGTATGGATGAGCTTTACCCTCACAAGAGTCTCTTGCTTTATGTACTGTGCTGTAATGAGTCATGTACAAATAAATCATTTTTCAGGAAGCATGGGGACTGGAAGAACAAACCGTGGTATATCCTACAGTGGAACACTCCTTGCAATAAAAAGAAACAAACTAATACTGGTACACAACTTGGCTCTCAAGGGAATTAAGCTGACTGCAGGAACATCAACTTTAAAGGCTTATTCCATACTATATGATTTCATGTCTATGACATTCTCAAAATGACAAAATTACAGTGACGGAGAACAGATGAGTGCCGGGGGGAAGGAGATGACTATTATATGAGAAGTTTCTTTGTGAGGACAGAACAGTTTTGTGCCTTGATTGTAGTGATGGTCATTTGAGTCTACAACCCAATAAAATGTCAAAGAGAAGTGTCACATGCACACGCGTACACACACATACACAGTGCTTGTTAAAACTGACAACGTACCAGCATAATTTCCTGGTTTTCACAGTGTGCTACGACTATGGAAAATACTACCATCGTGGAAAGCTGGGCAAAGGGGCAAAGAGCTCTTTGTACTATTTTTACAACTTTTTGTAAGCCTTGCACTACTGAAAAAGAAAAATTTTATAATAATAATTTTTGAACACCACAAGGGGGCTCATTATTTCATGAAACCTAGCAGCAATTAGTTTATAGTGCAAATAATCGTGCCTTAATTTCTCTTGACTAGGATCAAGTGCACATAAATAAGTTACAGCTGCAGTAGAATGACACATCCCTTACCTGTGCCTCATACTTGGTACTGCACACAGTACTCTGAAATACGATTTTTGTCACATGAGTATCTGCACTGGCAGTCCGCACTCCATCTCATTATTTCCCCTAGTCCTCAGGAAACTTCATAAACAGCTCTGCAAACCTGCAGCACTTACTAGAGTTACTGATACAGAAATGAGTGCACAATAAGTTTCAGAAAGATTCTGCAGGATAAAGGGAAAAATTCAGATAGAAAAGAGCCTCGAATCCAGCGATCGCCAAGTTTTCTTTGTTAAGCCGTCAAGGGAGGCCCTTCCATTTGATTTTTGAAACACAGATCTTACATGCTTTGACATATTTCACACACCACTACTTCTGAGGTACGGAAATGTATTTGTGGACACTCAGCATAAGTGTAAACTGGGGATCTTGACAGCATGGAGTGACCGGAGCAGAATGACTTGGGGTGCTCTGTCTAAGGCAAGTTCACCTGGACATGTTGGCTGGCCCTCATGCTCTTTGAGGTGAAGTAACCTTATGATGCCCAATAGATTTTTTGAAGTAATGGAGTCAACCTGAAGAGCCCACACATTCCAGACCTTCAGCTGGCCTGCTCCTTATGTCCAAATCATGACTCAGGTCTTTGCAAATGAGTGCTGACAGGAAAACCAACCCTCCTACTTAATCCTCAAGCCACACAACTCCCAACAGGAGAAAAAAGAAGGGAGAGGGGAAAAAAAAAACAACCCTCATTTACCTTTAAAAGAAAAAAAAAAAGGTACCAATTCAAGCTGCTTCAAGACCCAACAAGCATGTTTTTCTTTCATTTATTTCTACATCAACACTCTGAAGGATAAAGATCTATCTCATTTCAAGAGCTGTCAATTTGCTTTAGTGCCATGGTTTTCATCTGTTTGAGGTAAAGAGGAATTACAAAGCAGGCAAATGAAATAATGCACTGCAATCTAACATATTTTGGCAATTCAAAATGGGACTGGGGGGAAAGGAAATTAAACAAGGATGACAGGCCACACAGCACACCTGTGTTGTACCCCACGGGCCCGCCCCTGCCTTGCCTCCACTCGCTCACTTCATGATTTGATGAAGACTTCAGTTCTTTGCTGAAAAGTCTACTATTTGCTGCACCCTAATTCTTCAAATCATTTATACAAGTTGCACAACTCAGGCAATATTTTGCTTTCTGAAGCAGAAAAACCTCTTAGCTGCTGGTAAACTGTCAGGTGTTGTTAAATACCCCTGTGAAATAGCATAGAAGCCAGCAGCCCACCCCCATCGAATTGCTCCTCTGCCCCATAGCAATGAACAAAGACAAATGCTGGCCACACAGGAGACGGTGAGAAGTCTTTGTCCCATATTGAGCCCAAGGGTTCCATTACAACGGGCTCCGACACGAGGAAGCCTCGCTCTCCTCCTCTCACGGGTCCTCCCTGCCAATGATGGTGGCCGTGAAGATGCTTGGCTGGCTCACTTACATTTCTTTTTGTTTTTAATTAAATTGCCCTCAACTGCTGAGATCTGTGATTTTCCCCCTCTTTGGCTCCAGGGCTGAGAACTTCTGAGAGCATAAAAGGTCTTTCCGTAGCTACGATGCTCAGGAGACCTTAGGTGCTGTGTGGCACTCAGGTACCTGATCTTGGCCATTACAGGTGAACCACAAGGAGCTGGCCAGAGGTGGTGGAAGCCCAGAGGACTGGGCTCCTTTAAGACCAGAGGTTCCCCAACCCTCAGTGCATGAACTGGTACCAGTCTGTGGCCTGTTAGGAACCCGACTGCACAGCAGGTGAGCAGTGGGCGAGTGAAGCTTCATCTGTATTTACAGCCTGAGCTCCGCCTCCTGTCAGGTGAATAGCACATTAGATCTCACAGAAGCAAGAATCCTACTGTGAACTGAGCACGTGAGGCATCTAGGTTGTGGGCTCCTTCTGAGAATCCAATGCCTGCTGACCTGAGGTGGACCTGAGGCAGTGATGTCAGCATGGGGGAGAGGCTGCAAATACAGATGAACAGTAGCAGAGAGGTTTGACTGCATTATGATGAGTTGTATAATTGTTTCATTATATATTACAATGTAATAATAGAAAGAAAGTGCATAATAAATGTAATGTGTCCAAAACACTCCCCACCAGGTCTGTGGAAAAACTGTCTTCCACAAAATTGGTCCCTGGCGCCAAAAAGGTTGGGGACTACTGCTTTAAGATTCTAGAGTAAGAGGACCCCGGGGTCTCTAACTACCACTGCCAACACTGCTTTGAAATCAAACGGGAAATGTGAGGATGGGCCCGTGGACTTTGTTTTGCACAGTCCCATCTTCCAGGAGATAGCATCATTCTCTAGGTTTAGGAATGGCATCCCTGTTCTTCTGCCAGCAATGCCTGTGTCCACAAACAGTGCTCACTGGGACACCTGGACCTGCTGATGTGATGCCTCTCAGCACACTCACTCGGCTGAGACTATGGCTCTACTGCTCACTAGTTGTGTGACCTTGGGTAGGTAACTCAACCTTTCTGTGCCTCCATTAGTTTACCTCTAAGTTGGTACCTACCTCAGAGTGCTACTCTGAGCACTAAGAGAAGTTAATTCATGTGCAGCAGCCTGGCTCACACAAAGAGCTAAATAGCTGTCATCCACTGTTATCGCCCCAGTGAGCTGGTCAGGTGAAATGTCTAATATTGTTCATTATACCTGAGGCCCTCCCTGTTTCAAATGTTTAGGATGCTGAAGGGAAATTAAAACTAGTGGAGAGGCTGGCTCTACCTGAGCAAGCAGTACTGAGAACGAAAGGACAGGCTTGAGCAGGCCACCTTCTCTAACATCTGTCTAGCCCTTCCTGCCCCCTAATTCAGACAGAGCCTCCTTATGCAGACCCCGCCACACCCCGCATGGTGATTCCGAAGCATGGACAACTGCTGAGAGACAGACAGGCTTGGCTGGCAGGAGACGGCCTCTGCTCCTTGCAACAAGTCTTCCCCAGTTCTCTTCCGCTTCCAAGTTCTGTGATGAGGAAATTAACTCAGTGCGATCGCTCACCCTCTGGACCCGAATCTGAAGCCCAGGACTAACACCGATCCTTCCATACCATCCGGCACAGAAATGAACCTCAGTCTGTGCTGGAAGAGGCTGCATCAGCCAGGTGGTGACGACAGGTGACAAGAGTGTCAGGGCCTATGCTTATGTCCTAGGCCAGGTATGGCCCCTCCCAACTGCACTGGATGGTCTCCTTCCACTCAGCACATAGATGGGCCCGAACTTGGAACTTAGAAATAAGTTTGTCAACAGCAGTAGTGCTCCCTTTAGAATTCATTCATTCACTTAAAAAAATACCATTCAATCAACCCAGATTTACTAGATGTCTACTTAGGTACAAAGATTTGAGGGTGAGGAAGACTTGATTCCTGCTTAGGAGGTCCAGGGGGACAGCCAGAATCACTGCATGGTATGTGACAAGTGCTCTAAGAGGGGCATAGACCCTGCAGGGCACATATAGACAGTATGTGGTCTTTCATCATTCATTCACGACATGACTTGGCCGGAGGAGATGGAAAGCGTGTGGTGGAAATGGCAGGAGGGCAGTCTAAGCAAAGAGGCACCGTGAGCCTGGTGCTGGAGCAGCTAGCCTGGGGTGACACCTAAGCCCAGGAAAAGATCAGTGGAAAGCGCAGACGGCCATCAGTGAGGGCCTGGCCCACGGGAGCCATGGAGGTGCTGGGCCTGAAGGTGCAGTCCTGGCTTTTCAGAAGGGAACTGCAGGGCACAGAATGAAGTCAGAGCGCCCACTCAGGCTTTGCTGACCACCCCGATCCTGCCCTCATGCATTGGGGGAGATCCTACAGTGTCACTTAAGGCTGAGCAGGCCGACTTAATCCTCTGCTTCCAACGGCGACGTAGTGGGTCAGAGGCAGAGCCGGGTTGACTGTACCAACTGTTGCAAACAGCATCTCTGTGAGCCAGGGACAAAGGAACCTGCCTCCACTAGGCAACACCAGGCCCACGAAGCAGCCCTTGTGGAGTAAATGCCAATGTTCTGCATTGCTGAGGACCCCCACCCCAGGCAGGCCCCAGCTCTAGGCGCGTGGGAAGGAGAAAAGACAATTATAGCTCAGCAAGCCTGCCCCGTCTCTAGATGTGTGGTGTAGGTGTTAACTCGCGTGCCTTGCTCCATGGATCACTGTCCTTATGTCTGTGTTGACCAGGGTATGTTCCTCCTGGAGGGTAAGTTCCCTGAGGGCAGGCCCCGGTCTTCTTCGATTTCGGGATTGTGCCTGGGGCCCCGCTGCAGGCACTGTGTGCCATGCTGGCTGCCCCACTTCCCGTGTTAGACCAGGAACCCGGGCAAAGCCTGGTAGTGGTGGTGATGTCCTCCAGAGGGTCAAGCTGAGCCACACCCCTGAGTCTCTGGTCCCCAGACAAAAATGGAATTCCAGGGGCAGAAGCATCCATTTTCTTGCAGGGACAGGCACGCCTCCACCCCGCCGTGGGGCCAGTGAGATGGAGAGGCAGAAGCAGGACAGTAGCTGACCCTGGGCGACGGAAACTGCCTGTTCCTAATCCCCGGTTATGTGCTGAGAGCTAGAGCCAGATAAAAATGTCACATGCCATAAACCTGTGTTTTCAAAGGTCTTTTCGGATGCACATACCTGCACCAGCCAGCTTGAGCAGCCATCCAGCTTGCATGACTCTTAAAACAGAAGTGAGTGTGGTCACAGCAGCAGGACTTCACACCAGTAGAACCAGAGCTTATTAGCGTCTTGCTATAAAGCAAGCTTGTCCAACCTGCGGCCCCCTGGCCACGTGCGGCCCAGGACAACTTTGAATGCGGCACAACACAAATTCATAAACTTTCCTGAAACATGAGATTTTTTTGCAATTTTTTTTTTTTTTTTAGCTCATCAGGTATCATCAGTGTTAGTGTATTTTATGTGTGGCCCAAAGCAATTCTTCTTCCAACATGGCCCAGGGAAGCCAAAAAGTTGGACACCCCGACTATATAGGAAGATATGGGAGGGCAGTGACGGGGACGGGGCCACCACCCCAACATTCCCCCCATGCCACCTCATCAAAAAGGCCCCAGGCACCCTCTTCACCCAGGACCGTGGAGGAGGCGCGCAGAAAACTCCACCCCCGAGAGGCTGCAAGTCCCACAGGACTGAGACAGAGGAAGAGAAGAGAGGAGCCGTGTGGGTCAGAGCAGAGGTGCCACAGCCCCCCTTAACAATGATGTCACCAGCACATGTCACCAAGCCACGGTTTCCACCTCCTAAACCCTGCAAACAGAAACACATTTAAAACCAAAGGACCCAAACAGTGGCTTATCACGGCATAAAGAGGTGCTGAAACAAGAGGAATGGGGAAATCAGCATCGGGCCAAATCTACAAGCATCGTTTCCTGGCAGAAAACGAAGTGAAGCTGGTCTTGAAGAATGGAAAAGCGGAAAAATCAGAGAAGAGCTTGGGAAAGTGTTCACATGGCGGGTGGGGGGTGGGGTGAGTCAATATTGGTGGGATTTCACTTGGCTGAAAATGCCTGGGGTCTGGAGTTTAAAAAGAAGCAAAAGACAGCAGGACACCCCCAGGGTGTCAAGGATTCCTAGTCTCCTGTCCCAGACTCAATAAGTCTGTCTGCGGTGGGCGGGGAAATGCAAGGGATGAATGCTTCTGCTGCTCCCAACCCCTTTCCGCTTGAGAGAAAAATATGGAAGAGAAACACTCTCTAGACAGCTGAGATTTCTCCCTCGCTGGCCCGATTCAGTTACTTATCGGAACGCTTCAGCGAGGTTATTTTCAGACTTCCACATGACATAGTAACACTTAGCACTTCCAATTCATCTCCCAAGCAGTTTTCAAATGTCAGCTCGTTCAGACTTGTCACCCTCGAGAAACAGCGCTCACCCCATCTCTCAGGCTGGGAAAACTGAGGCAGAGCTGCCCCAGGACCCCTGCCAATTTCTGCAATGACTTTAAGTCACTCTGGCCCAGAGGTACTCTCCCCTGGACCCCGGGGACCGTTTTCCATTGAAGATGCAACGCTTAGGATTCTGGGCTGTTCTAAAGGGCCAGGGGCAGCCCTGAGGCCTCTGACCACCGTGACATCTGCAAGGACAGCTCCTGAAGCTTCAGCCAGCCAAGCGCAGGCCTTGGCCCCCAGGACATCACAGGTGCCACGCATCTCCAGGGTCCTGTCCCCCAAGCCCGGCATGGGTTCCACTGGCCTCGTTAGCCTATCTGTGTGAGCTGTACGCTTGTTTCCCATGCTATGCCACTCTCACACATCTGATACCATTTAAAACGAACACGTCCCTTTCTGGGGTGAAATACAGGCTTCACGGGAGGCCTTCTGAAAGAGGACTTCTTTCCTATGGCTTTTCTTCTCCCCCCAAAAGAGATCACCCCAGACTTCCTCACAGCCAGCACCAAGCCTGTCCAAGCCCTATTGAGGACCCCCACCTTTAGCCCTTAGACGGATTTTGCGTTGGTCACTTCAAAATGAGATTTAAGGTCCGGGCCTTTTGAATTTTCACCTCGTTCGTTAGTCATTCAGGTAGCAAATGGGTTGATTTTCCTGGGGGGCAGGATGAGCAAGACCAGGCTGTCAGTGCAGATGCTTCAACTTCTGTGCAGTGTGGGAGCCGGGAGCCTGGGGACTCTGTGTGGGTGGGGGCAGCAGATGAAGGGGCAATGAGGTCACTGCATGTACCCCAGGTGGCAGCGGATGCCAATCAATGCAGAACTGCACGCCCAGCCCACTGGCGTGAACTTCCTAGGCTGCCAGAGATCCCCACAGGGGAGGGTACATTCAGGGCAGCACCCCAAGCTCCCAATAAAGCCCCTGCTACCCTGTAGGCAGAGTTCCAAACAGACAATTTCTGCTACCCACTCAGAAATGACCCTGCCCTTCATGTAGTGTCAAATGGCTGGGTCCGATGCTTAATGCACAACAGGATAAAAGTAAAATACAACCTCTGTCTTATTGCTTGATAAACAAACACACCACAGTGGACACCAAGGGGTCACTGTCCCTGTCCAAGAACTTACTATGAAAGGCCCTGTCTTTATCGACTAAAACCTCCAATATTTTTTTGAGATTTTATTTTGGAGGGTAGAGCGAGAAAATCCCTCCTAGTCAGTTCCCAAGTCATGCAAGACAACTAGTCTTATTATTTTATAGTCCTGCTGCATTTTGGTCCAAAAACAGCATAATCCATCCTGGCCACAAGTCACTTGGAGCTGAGGCTAGTGATAGTTTCCAAACCTCACATCCACTTTCAAAGGCCAAAGATTTATCACCAGTGAGGATTTTCAGGAGAAAATGCCACAGAGTCTGACTATGAGTTCACAGTGAAAGCTTTGAAACCTCTCTGAGCAAAGGCAAGATCTTTGGAATAAATACACAGACTCCCACTTTGAAGAGGACACACTGCATGTGTAGGAAAAAGCCCCCATCTTACTGCTTCTCGTCACAGTGGCGGGGATGGGGACAGGGGTGAGGGGGAGAAGAAAGTGGTGGTGAGGAAGGAGACGGAGAGATGCAGACAGAGGGAGACTGACAGAGAGAGACACACACACACAGAAATACAAACTGGACAGATAGAGAAACTGAGAAAGACTTGATTCATCATAGAATCTTGGAGGTGAAATAAAGAGAAGAGAAATAAGAATTTTCCATAGTCTAATACCAAATAAATTATGGATTCAACTGTAAGAAAACATTTGCCATCTCAACGTACAACATTCGCATCCTCAGGAGGTTTATGAGTCTGGGCAGGACCCACACTTGGTTGAAAATCACTCTGCTGATCCCTCCTCACCCCAATACACATCCTTTCCATGCATTTCTTAACTGTCAGAAATCTGCTTTCCCCTGCCTAGGCGTCCAGGCTGAGCCTCATATCCCTTAACATGTACGTGGAGGAGGGCAAGAGAAGTTTTCCCTTCAATAGGCTTAAAAAACAAACTCTGGTTTTGCTCAACGCTAAGCAAACAGGCTGAACCCACCCAGATGTTCCAACAGCTTGAGACAGTATAGCAGAGGTCCCCAGAGCCCAGAGCCTGCACCCACTCCCCGCAAGGCCAGGGAAGACCTCTCCCTGCAGAATGGCCACTGCTCAGGACATGGCAATGACAGCTTGAGCTCTCAGGGAACAGGGCATGAGGCACAAACCAGAGTCCTGCTAGCTAAAGGCAGAAGTGATGTTGGTCCACTCTTGTGACAGCTGGAAAATGAAAGAGGCCCCAAGCCATCTTGATCACATCTCCGTGCACACAAACACACAACCGACAATTACAGATTTCTCTTATCTCCCAAATGCGCCCTGATAACCCCACAGGTTTTCTGCAAGTCCTCAAGGCAGTCTGCCTGTGTTGTTCCTCACGAGGCACAAGAGTCCAGCCCCCATGAAACGCCTTCAAAGGGAAGGCACCAGGTGAGCCCTGGAGCTCTGGGCTCAGTGAACTGCCCCATCAGGGCCCTACCCTGCACAGACGCAGGTGAGGAGGTCTCAGAATAAAACGTCCAACCTTCCTGCGTGTGGCGGTATCTAAGGCTCGCCCACTGTCCTTTTGTCAATGCCTGCTGGGTACGTGGGAAGATAAGAAGAGTATTACATTATGATGCTTCCTCATGCATGAAAGTCTATTTTAAAGAGAATCTAGAGGATGGGAGGGCACCGGGCGGGAGAAAGATGAAGCTGAGGAGCCGAGGTTAAAAGGAAGCTCAGCTACAGAATAAAACTGCTTTCCCTGGAAAGGAAAACTCATTTGAATTTCTCTTTGGCTCCAGTTACAGCCACAGAATTTCAGAGAAACTGTTTTTATTTTCTTATTTGCTTTCACTTTGTCAATCACACACCACCCCCACTTATACAGTAACACCTGAATAAAGACACAACACCCCCACCCCAAGCCACAATGCCACCCAACCGCACCAAGTAAGTGGTCGTAAATTCTACTCTTCTGGGTTTTCCCTCCCCATGCAAAATAATGCACACAGTACAAAACTGCACGAGTTCTTGTTGAAGAACCTCTGGGGAGGTAGGTATTCTTTTGGAAGGCAAGGAATATCTGCATGGATTAGGGAAGCCTTCATCCTCCTGTATATTAAATCCAGGAAAACTCAGGATGACTCCAAAGGCCATCCTCCCCCATCATGCTCACCTGCACACTCTTGCTCCCCGGCTTTCTAGGCACCACATGTTCTGCTCCTCTCTCTGTGACCTTCCCTGGGTCCTCCTTCTTCTCCCAGCCCGTATACCTCCAGGTTGTCATCCACCCTGTCCTGTGGCCAGCCCACTCTCTCTCCCCATCTGAGCTCATGCAAGAATGAAACTGCCAGTCACCCACCTCTCCAGAGTCACGGCCTCCCTGCTTGGCCTGCTGCTGGTCCCTGCCACACGGATAAGACCCAACAGGTCTTCACAAGGAGGCATATGCCTCCTCCGAACCCTCCCGTTCATTGCCCCACCACCTTCCGTGGGCTGAGCTCTTCATGCCACCACGGGCCCCTCCTTCTTCCCAGCTCCTGCCCATTTCTTCCTTTGATGTGGCCTTTATCCCACTCTTCCTTAATTCTTCCACACGCCTCTTACTTCAGGACCTTGTCACTTGTATGTCTGGACCCACCCGAGAACCTCCTTCCTGTGATCAGTGTCACTCCTGCTCTACTCCAGCACTCCCTCTCAGTACGGCCTGGCTACTTACCCCAAAGGACCGCCGTGAGTCATCGCGTGTCCCAGTGCCCACAGGGACATGTCCATGCACTCCAGGCCCACCCCCAGCTGGCCCTGACCCTGCCTCCCAGCCTAGGTCTCTCTGTCCCCCACAGACACATGTGCCTGGTGCAGCCCCCTGAATTCCCTCCAGCCCCTTTGCTTTGGGGGAACAGAAGACTGCGAGGAACTCCGTGAACAGGTGGCTGGGAGACTGGCTCCAGGGGCTGTGTCCTGAGGCTATGACAGGGGTCACACAGACTTGGGCGCTTTTGATGAGGAGGCTGGATGTGAGCTGACAGGAGGGGAGGGGGTGGTGCAGGAAGCAGCAGGACTGAGAGGCCAAACCCCTAGCACCAGCTCCCTTTGCAGTGCCATGGAAGAGAAATCAGAGTCTGGGGAACTACAGGGGTCAGAGTCATGGTCAAGGGAAGAGAAAGTTCCAACAGAAACCTCTCTTCCCAAGACATGAGCAACTTGTGCACAGAAACCACATCTTATGCCTTTTCCGCCCCTCACCCCAGGGAGCAAGGGCTCAGGGCTATTTCTTGATTGACAGACAGACAAAGGACAGCTCAGGGGACTATGGATTGCTCTGGAACATTTTCAAGACCTGGACTCCTGCTGATGTGTGGAGTGACCTTGGGCTAGTTGACAAATGCACCGTGCCTAATCTGTTCTAAAGAAGGGCTTGCAAAACCTTTATTTTTAAATACACGCATTACATGTATGTATCAGAAACTGCCAATGAGCAAAAGAAGAGAATACAAATCACCGCTGTTAACATTTTGGTGTTTATTTTTCCTAGCCAAATGTCTATGTGTCTGTGTGTAACAACACTTTACATTTTTAAAAAATAAATTAATGGGGAAATAGAGTAAAGGGTACTTATTAATCTGCCAACTCTCATGTTCTGAATTACTGAGATTTCATCCCCCAGTGTAACAGCTGCCTGCGATGAAACTCCCAGTCAGCTCTCTCTGATTCCTTAGACTTAACGTCAGAATTGAAGTCACCCCTGAACTGTGATTGATATGACAGCTTTGGAAAAGCCAATTGGGGACAATCAATAGAACAGACAGAGACAGGCCTGGAGAATGTGCATGAATTAAAAGGAAAATTCCATTGTAATAGGAACAAGATTCTAATCACTACACCTAATTACAAAGAGGAGTAAATCACTGAAAAAAAAAATTAAGTGTCTCATACAGAACAAACAAAGCAATTAGTCATAAACAGAAGCTCAGGGTTTGGCGAGCGGGAGCGCGGACCCCAGCTCCCAGCTGCGTGTCTGCTCTTGAGACCACAGCAGGGTGGGCAGGTCGGAGCTAGGGCAGGGGGGAGGCAGCCTCCCCAGACACCCACGCCACACACACAGCCTCATCAGAACCACGGCTGTGACCCAGTACTAGGTGCTCACAGGCCTAAGCCCAGGGGCCAGTCTTTCCTGGTGGCAGAACAATGACGGGTGATTCATTATAGGACACAGCCAACTCCTTCATTCTCTGTCCCCATCCCTCAGGTTGTTAGTAATAGAAACACCACGAATAATCGCAGTTAATTCTTATTACACAATTACTTTCCACACAACACCATACTAGGTATTTCACAGCATAATGTGCCTTAATTCTCACATTAACCCTATCAAGGAACTTCCATTAGCATCACCTCCACTTATAAATGAGGCAACACAGATCTAGAAGATTGACCAATTTAGCTACATTCACCTCCCTTTAGGAGAAGCAGAGCCTGGATTTCAACCCCACAGTGGACTTCAGGGCCCTCATTCAGGGCCCTATAGTCTCTCCAAACCACAGTAAGAAACAAGGTCTAGGGTGCGGAATGCCCCGTGTACACAGAATATGCAGCAAGTGCAGACTCTTGATTCTGAGCCTTTTCTTCTTCCTGCCCCATCGCTCTCTCTCTCCTGAGATCCCCACCCCCACCCCTCAGAGGCCATGGGACAGCCCCAAATCCACTCTGCAAGGATCCTCCCTGGAAAAACTGTGACATGTGATGACCGTACCGCAGGCTTTCTTGAAGCGTCTGTGGCCATTCGAGATCTGTCTGGTTGCTAAGAAGCCAAACTCAGGCTCACCTGAACAATAACGGGAGGGGGAGTGACTCAGCAAACAGGTGGCATGTGCTGTTGAGTTGGTCATTCCAAAGGACTTCCCCCAACACAACAGAATCTGTTTTCAGCAAGGAGACAGGGACGATATTGAAAGCTCAATCTCAAAGCCCTGTGAGCACAGGCTGAGGGGAGGGCGGGTGGGGCAGCCAGCAGGCAGGCCCCTGAGCGCTGGGGGAGGCCGGGCCTGGGGCACTGGGAGGGAAGGAGGCGATTGGAGGGTGAGGCAGCTCTGCGTAGATGGAGCTTTCTCCCCTCACTTCAAACTACATGGTAAAGCGAGCGCTTCTGGCTGAGTGTGCGTGGCAGTAAACACGTAAAAACGTGTCTGTTTGTGGCAAAGGAGCACGCCTCAGTGCAGCACACACTCCTGCGGATGCCTCAGTCCAGCAAATGAAAGGAAGCGGCATTTACACCTGGAAACGCAAGGTGGTAGCTTCTGATGCTATTACCGGTAACATTAATATTGGTTAGTGTTTTCATTTAAAGGCCACAGTTGAACTTGTCCTCAATTGAGCACACTTGCCAAAGAAACTGATGGGGCAGGTCAGAAGAAGCGCAGCCCCTCGTCCTGGCTGGCTGGGACACCGGAACTGCTGTCTAAGGAGTTCAGCTGTCCTGAGGCCACCATGACATGAGGAAGTCCAAGCCAGCTCACGCAGAGATCACAGGAAGAAGGCCCAGACATGCTCGGTCAGCTCCCATTTCCTGTCCCCCCAGCCCCCGTTTAACTGCAACCACAGGAGCGACCACAGTCAGAACCGCCCACTGAGCCCCTCCCACATTCCTGACCCACAGAAACCACGAGAGATAATGTAACGATGGCTGTTTGAAGCCAGTGAGCTTTGGCACGATTTGTCATGCACCAATAGATAAGTGGAACATCATGCATACGGAAACGTGCTGTACACTGGTGGGTAAATATTAAGAACTACTAATGCTATAGTAAGTTTTGTGATTACTTCCTCTTCAAGTCTGCCCTTGGTTTTGTCTTTGGGAAAATGTGTGTTGTGGATGGGGTGAGAAGCATGCATACAGATTAGCCTTTAGCTTCTGAGAAAAAAAAAGCCCAACTGTCACCAAACGAATCGTGTCAATATGCAAAATGACATCTCAATTCACACAGTGGCATCATTTAGGAATAAAGATTCTATAAGCGGGTTAAAAAGTGACTTGCAATAGGAGGATTTTCCCCCACCTAGCCAAGCTAATCCTATCCTATGCAAAGATCCTCAAAACCCTCATGTCCTGTGCTCTGCACAAGAGCGGGGTTCCCTGTGTGACACAGGAGGAACCCATCTCATCTGCTCACAGGCAGAGAGGAGAAGCCAGGCAAGAGTGTAAAAACATGGCCTTCCACCCCGCACTTGGTACCTGAGTAGGGGAGACATTCTCCACCGACCACCAAACGAGGGCACCCGGCGTGGTCAGATGCCTCGCAGCTCAAAACCACAGCGTTTGTGTTCTCATCCCTGCAGTTTCTGGGAGCAAATTGAGATCGTAAGGCCGTCAACGGCCTAGGCGCTCATCATCTTGACAGATACTTAGCTATTCATTTAAAAACAAGTGAGAGAACATGCGTCAGCTGTATTTTTTAATTACTCCTGGATAGGACTGGGAATGCTTTGGCATAATTGGGGTATTGAGGGTTTTTTTTTCCCCTTTGAAGGCTTTGTTGCAGTAAGAAAAATACTGTGTTTATTCTAATTACAAACAGCCTTCTTCTAAATTATCTTAGCAGTGGAAAGGCAAAGGGTGACGGACATTTAGTTTTTCTCGGATATTGGGGGTAGCATTATCAGGGCTGGCTCTGCCACAACGTGTGTCCTTAGGCATGGAACTCTCTTATTTCCCGTCTCAGTTATCTCATTTATAAAATGGGGGATGTGAGGAAAGTTTCACACGTTCCCTTTGGCTCTAACGTAATGTGAGGTCCTCACTCCCACTTCCTGTCAGCCCAGCCCAGCGGCATATGAAGAGCATTTCAGGGCACATGGTATCTAAACTCATCCCAGTCTCCACGGCCAGCAGCTTGTCTAACAGTGCGATGGTTCCCAACCATCTGCAAGTACATGGATCAGCTGGTGCCCCTGCTGAAGGCATAATCCCAGGCCCCTCCTCTACACAGCCTGGTTCTGTAGTTTTGGAGCAGGGCCCGGAAATCTGCATTTTGGATAGTTAGCCTCCCAGCACTGCTGGGGAAAATGATGCAAAGTCCTGTCTACTTCCTGCCAGACACAGCGGCCCAACACAGGCCTTGCTCACTTCTCACTCTAACTGTGGGGCACCTGAGAGTGGCTTTCCACCCAGCACAAAAGCAACCACCTCTCAGAGGACAGGTCGGGGAGAAAAAGACCATCCTGCCTAGGGCCACGGCAGCACTCTGACTACTGAATATAGCCGCGTAGCTCACAGTTAACAAAGTGAGGGTGAGAGCTGAAGTCAGCCGCCAACACTACGAGTTGTAATCATACACCTGGTGGCTGGAGAATAAAAAACAGAGAGGATCATGGTCCTTCTAAACAGCGTTTCTAAAGCCTTGGGTGCCCTGTTCAGTCAGTTGAGAACTCTCCTGTTCCTACCCCTCCCTCCTCGGACCTGACTCCACGCCCAGAGCAATACGAATGCCCTGACCAGGCACAGGAGTCGAGGGCAGAAGGGCTGTCCAAGATGCCACTGCCCCCGGCCTCTGTCCTCCAGGAGCAGATGGGCAAGCGGTTCACCTGAGCTGCCCAGGTGTAGCCAGACACCTGGGCTCGCCACAGCCAGGCTTTGCGACCAAATGGCTGACAGAGCACATTAGCTCACCTCCTGCACTTGTCAAAACAATTAGGCTCTGGAAGGTGGCAATGACATAGCGGCCGAGAAATGCAGTGTGTCCGCCTGCTTGTAAGCCTTGAGGACAGTTCAACAGGGGAAAGAGGGCAGAGGACCCAAACGGGGGGAAAGGGACCAGGCTGTCCACCTTGGGACAGGAGTCATTAAAACCATCCGGCAGAAACATTATAAACCCTGGAAGCGCCACACAGCCACGCCAGCACAGGTCTCAATCCCCGTGGGTCTGCGTAACAAGCACTATGCTCAAGAGACGGGATGGGACTCTGGGCATTTGCGGAGTGATTGACAGGCTGGCCCTCCCGCACTTCTACCCTGCTCCAGTAACTACCCATATTATGCCAAAGTGACACAAGCGACAATAATTAAGCCCAGATCTCTGTGGATCGTTCGCAGTGATAATTCCACCTTTGTAATTCAGCTTCAGATAAACCCCTTTTGTTCTGCCTTATAACACAGATTCTAGTATCATTCAAGTATATTAACTGTAGCCTATTACTGTCACAAAAAATGCTCCCTGAGCCATAGCAAAAGACTCCCCAGACAAAACTTTATGTCATGTTAATCCAAGCTTTAATAACTATGAGGATATATAACTGTATTCTAATTGTGCTCTGCGTTCCTGCATACAAAAACAGAAGATATCAAAAATGACAGCAGCAGATCACTTCAAATAAAAAAGCATTAACTCCCCGCTCAGAGTACTGGGGTGATGGGTGCGTGTTCATATGGGGAAAGAAGTGATCGGGGGCTTTTGAGGATTGGCCAGACTTTGGGGCTGGTGTGGGGCCGCCAGAAATCAATGCCGCTGAAGGCTGGGCTCTGGAAGACGGTGGGAAGCAGTCACGGCAACTTGGGCGTAGACACTGGAGACTTTCAAAAAAACAAAGTTAGAGACGCGCAGGAGAAACAAAGAAGCTGAGCGAGGCTTCGTGAGGCAGCTACGAGAACCCCTGGTTCAGGACCTGGTTTGGACCCTCAGTTCATGTGTGACCTTGTATTAGCCAAGTCATTCCCACCCCTGGGCCTCCGTTTCTTTTGGAAGAGAGGGCATGAGGTCAGAGTTGTGTGAGAATCTGGGATGACTCCCCGGCTCACCTCCTTCAAGCCCTCTCCCGGGGTGGGTCGCTGGGCCCAGCTGCCCTGACACTGCAACCCACCCGGGGCTCCCAATCTCCTTTACCCCGCTCTGCCGTGGTTCCTTTTAAAAGGTTACCACTTCCTAACATGCCATGTGACTTTTTTGAGGACCGAGATTTGTGTCTACTCTGTTCGCTGATGTGTCCCCAGGGTCCAGGATGGTACCTGGCACCCAGCATGTGCCCAGTGACTGACTGCTGAATGACTGAGTGGCACGACCACTGACCAGTGGCCTAGGACAAGTTTTTTCAACTCATTGAGACTCAGCTTCTCAATTGCAAAAAGAGGCAGACACCTACTTCTAGATGTTGCTGAGAGGATGAAAGAGCAGAGGCAAAAGCGCATGGCATGCTGACTGGCACCTGGAGGGGCTCAAAGCGTGTTATAGAAAGACAAATTAGGGGGTGCCGGGATAGCTCAGCGGTTGAGAGCCTGCCTCACAATCATGAGGTCCGGGTTTGGTTCCAGGCCCCAGCCCCTGCAAACCCACGTGCTGAACTGCAGCACAACTAGTGAGCACCAGGATGGGACGGCTCAATGGTGAAGGTTCTCACTTCCTATGCTGGAGGCCTCCAGTTTGGTCCCCGCCCCACGAAGCCCCACATCCACCTGTGTGAAATGAAGCCACGTCATAACTAATGATGTACAACTATGAGGACTGCTCTGGACCCACCCACCCCTTCTCTCTCTTTCTCCCTCCCCCTTCTCTCTCTCTCACCTTCTCTCAAAACAATAACATAAATCTTAAAAAAAAGAAAACAAGCAAATAAACAAACAAACAAAATTCCCTCTGAGACTTAAAAGGCAATTTTCACTGCTCAGACCAAAGGCAGGTCGGGTGACATGGGATGGGTCCTTCAGAGCCTGCCAATCACTTTCACAGCCACATGCACAGGCCTGAAAATGCCCTTGGGGGAAGAGACAGCAGGGCCCACGTCCTCACTGCCATTTGGGAGGCTGTCGAGGCTTCACTAATCCCAACCGGCAGACTGGAGGATCTGATCTCCCTCCCTACCCGGCTTCCCTGAGGAGACAGACCTTCAGGCAGGTCAAGACTCTTCCCTGCCTAACTTGGGATCCTGGCTGCCTTCATCGGATGGAAGGGATGAGACTGCAGGGGAATAGAGATCCTGTCAAACAATATGACTCAAAGTGCAGGCGAAGCAACAGCGCCCATCGGGGCCGGAGCTCCCCTGAGAGCACTATCTCCTGCAACCCGACGGAGACCTGAACCACCCACCAGCCGGCCTCTTTATTGATACTTGTGCTGCATTTAACCACCAAAGAATAAAAGAATCAGAAGGTGGCAAGTGAGAACAGAGACTTCATTTAACTCTTTCCCGTAGATGAACTGCGCAACCAGATTTTATTAATATCAGGAGGCAAATGAGAAATCCCCCCTGGAACAAACCATCCCTCCTTTCACCTTTCTTCTGACAGGTGCAAATGACATAACTAACCAAACCTCCTACTCCCAGAACTCCAGAAAGACAGCAGGCAGGCAGGGGATGGAGGGGAAATGGTTGCTGTCCTCTCTCATCCCCACAGCACACCCATCGGCTTCTAGAGTCACTGGCAGTGCTCAGAATTCTGGGGGAGTTGCTGAGACAAGAGTCCCGGAACCCGCCTCCGATTCCCTTCTTTGAAACAGGAGCCTGGTCTCCTCAAGGCTGAACGGCTCTACAGTGGGCTGTTTCCCAACCCACTTGATGCGATTATCCCATTCTGCCTGATGTTCAGCTCCCCAAGTGGAAGAAGAACAAAGATACTCCAAAAAAGACTGAGAGGGTCTACATGGGCTGCCCCCGCCCACCAGAGACTGGTCCCAGCACAAGGCACCGGGACAGGGGCACGCCTTCCTCAGCTGCACCATGATTTCTTCAATACCTATCAAAAGTTATGTTTTCTCTTGTCCATCCAGTATTGGCTGCCCAAGACTTGGATATCTATTTGAGGACCCTCAGTATTGATTAGGTCAAATACTACAAGGTTTTTATTTCCTGGTTTCTTGACCTTCAAGGCTCCCAGAAGGCTTACCTAATACTGTAATGCCACAGTGAAAATAACTGTGGGGACGAAAGAGACTCAGGAATTCGTGCGGTCCTGATTTTACTTGTCCATCACCTCCAATGTCCATGCAGACTGTCTCATAAATCCTTTGCCTGCTTTTCATGGGGATTACTGAGACCCTGACAACAGAACAGATGCCTTGCTTTCCTAGAGAAATACGGTTGAGAAATACAAATGAAAAACTGAAGCAATTGAGAACATTATAAATCAGAAATGATCTTTTTCATCTCTGCTAATATGCGAACTCCAGGCGGCAAACCTGGTTTAAAAAAAAAAAAAGAAAAAGCTTTAATCACAACAGGTTTAGGTGGTATCAGGAACAAATTACAAGACTAATACAGTCCTCAGAGAAAGAAAAATAAATTTTAAAAGAGCAAAACGACGACTTTCAGAGCAATGTTCATGCACGTTCTGGCCAGAGTTATGAATCTGTCACCCAGGGAGAAAAACGGAGACAAAGCCACCTGGCTACAAGGGCTGACTGAATGGCAGAAAGGAGGCCAACTGGGGCTTCCTATTCCTGTCATTAGATCAGTCCTTTAAAAAAACCACCACCATCATCATCGCCACCATCACCTCCTCCTGCAACCACCACCACCACCATGGTGTCTGGTCTTCTGCCCTGGAATGCGCAGTGATTACTGAATAAGCAGTGAGGACTGGGAGGCACTGGTCTCCCTTCCTCCCTTGCCCAGCCAGAAATACGATCTCAATACCCCCCAGCCCTTCCCCCACCAAACACACACCTTCTCTGACGAACTCATGCGCAAGGACATCCCAATATGACCCGCAGGCTCTCCCAAAGAGACCCTCTGCCCAAGACCCTCTGGCTGCTGGAGTTCAATGTCAGGAGATAGGCCACACCTGCATTCAATTTATCCAGGCCCTATGATCAACCATCAACATTTAACCTCAGGCTGGCTGCCTCCGCTCCAAGCACTCTCCTGGCCTGCTTTCTGGGACCTCAGCTAGTCTGAAAGTTACTTTTGCTGCCAGGGTCAATGTTCTACTGAATTGCAGTGACGTGGGATGTGGTATTCTAAGAGCTAACAATATTCTAAAACAAGCTTGTCCAACCTGCGGCCCAGAATGGCTTTAAATGCAACTCAACACAAATTCATAAAGTTGCTTAAAGCATTATAAGGTATTTTTGCATTAAAAAAAAAAGTTCCTCATCTATTGTTTGTGTTAGTGTATTCTATGTGTGGCCCACGTCAGTTCTGCTTCCAGTGTGGCCCAGGGAAGCCAAAATGTTGCACAGCCCTGCCCTAGAATCTCAGGGTTCCTTCACCCATTCATTCCATGACCCAGCTTTTCCAACTCCCCTGCTAAGCTCTGTGCCCGGGCGTGCTCCGAGAGGCCACCAGCCAGGTCTTGTGCTAGAAAAAGGAAATAGGAAGAAGCAGGTTAACCCCATCCATTGCAGACCCAGAATGCACTGACCAGTGTGGGTGCTTGGCAGGAATACTCCCGAGGTCCCCAGGGCGTCCTTCATCCTGGCACTAGGGCTGCCACCAGCTGTGAGCTCGGAGGTCTCTGAGGGGCAGTGGGGCACCTCCCATCCACACACCCTCCTACCCTGGAGCCCTGGCCAGGTGCTTGGCCGACGCTGCTGGCATGCACCTTGGCTCCACGGAGTCTGAGCCATTCTAAGTTACGGGTTCCAAGTACTAAGCTGCTGTCGCTGGCTGAGAAGAAAAAAAATCAGGGGGCATAGGGGTAGGGGGGTGGGGGTAGAACTAAAAGGGAAGGCAAAACTCCCCCTAGAAGACATTTTAGGCACTCAGAACAATCTGGAAGACTGGAGTTGGGAAAATGGGACACACAACACTTCCTTAAAGTTCTTTTAGGATGTGCCCCACTTCTCTACAGAAAAAGAAATACCAAGGCATCTCCCCAAGATCATGGTCACTTCTGGGCCTATGCTATCTTGAAACAAGAGCCATGGCATTTTATTCCATGTGGCTCCTTTGGCACAGATAACCCATTTGCTTTGGGACCAGGACACAGGTGCGAGTCCAGCCCAAGCCCCATGGCCTTGCCACTCCCTGGCCTATCCAAAGCCCTTCCTGGATGACTGGTGGCTCAGATGCTGAGTGCTACTTTCAGCGTGAGAACATTTTTAAATGGCCCCCAATTCTCCAGGCTCTAACGAGAGGGTGTCTGCAGAACTTGTCAGAGATCAGAGAAACTGAAAATAGGGTTCATGCCAAGAACAAGGATTTGGGCATGGTGGCCACCCCAAGACACTTGGCAAATTTCATCAGGTTTCAACAAAGATTCCAACATTCCAGGCTTAAGAGAACAAAGGGGAGGTCCCCATGGTGCCTTAAAGGATAGTCTGTTGCTAAACATGCTAAGCAAGCCAAACAAAGAACTAGAACAAGCTTGTCTAACCCACAGCCCGTGGGCCACATGCGACCCAGGATGGCTTCGCATGCGGCCCAACACAAATTCGTAAATTTTCTTAAAAGATTGAGGTTTACTTGTGATTTTATTTTTTTTTTCTTTTTAATGTGTGACCCAAAACAATTCTTCCAATGTGGCCCAGGGAAGCCAAAAGGTTGGGCACCCCTGAACTACAGCTTACTGAGTACTGTGCATTTGCATCCATGATTTCATTCACATCTCTACCACAGCCATTTCAGATAAGCTTCATGATCCTCACTTTGCATATAAGGAAACTGAGGCTTGGGGGACATTAAACAGCTTGCCCTGGGAGAGTTCCAAGGTCCATGGTCTTTCTGCCGGGGCTTCTGCCCATAAGGTACATTCTTGTTGGTCAAAAATGGCAGCTGAGAGAGCTTCTCCAAAGAACTTAAGTCTTTGAGTCTCCCTTTAGATAAACTCGGCTGAACTTAGGGCAAATACAATTCATTCGTAAGTTTCTATCACCTGCCCTCTCTTTGTCCTCCTGCTCACCCCAATTTCGACTCCTTCAAAGAGGATAAACAAATACACTGGTTGCCTTTGTCCTTCTTCCCCCAAGTCTCATTTCCTAGCAGAGGTTTATCATTTGCAGAATGGAGCTGCTGGAGAGCACAGGTCTACCAGCTCTGGGTGTCCACTCCCGCTGGGTTCACGGCCTCCCCTCCCCTGAGCAGCCAAACATAAACACAATTAGAATGACAGGTGTGGGGGGGTAACCAGGATAAGGAATGAACGATGGCTGCAGTCACTCCTCCTAGCACACAGTTGGCTCTTTATTGATGCTGCTGCTATACATATTTGAGAGGGAGCTGCACCTTCTAGGGAAGAGTAACAGGACAGGAGGTTCGGACGATGCAAGAAGAGAAAGCACCGCTGACGGAGTCTGGCCAGGCGCGCAAACCACAGCGGTTCTGGGAATGCCACGGGGTGGTACCAGCTGGCTGCACAGGACAGGCACGGAGGCTCTGTCCCCAGGAGACCAGCTGTACAGGAGCCTCCCTAGCCAGTTTGGAATTCCAAAGCTCATGCACAAAAAAACCCCAGCACTGTTAGGCTTGCATTCGGGGGCTGCTTCTTCCCGGTGGGGCAAACCTGCTCTTGTCTTCCCCACCTCCCCACCTCCCTACATTCCTCTCAGTCCACAAGCGCCCCTGAGCATCTATTCCTGGACCCCTGTAGTCTCCTCCCCGGGTGCCTTGCTGCTGCTTGCCTCTCCCAGTGGCTCTGACTTCTATGAGAAGTTCCGCCAGGTCCCACTGCCAATCCCACACCTTGGGTTCTTCACAGATTCATGGAATCGAGAAGCTGGAAAGACCCAAGAGAGCTCGTCCAACTCCCTCCTTTGACAGATGAGGCTACCTGGGCCCCAGCAGCCACATGGCTTGCCCACGGCCACTCAGCTAGTTGGCAGGAGAGCTGGGACACGAACCCAAGCTTCTTAATGACCCTTAATAACTCTGATGACGCACAAATGAGCACAACGAGGCTGCATCTCTGGGCAAGAACTGAGAGTAACGACCTCAGGCCACTGCGTGGCTCCTGGCAGTGTGCTCCTCTGCAGAGGGGGTGCCCGTGTGGGAAGGGCACTGTGGAGTTCTCGGCCAGCACATCTCATTTTCTTCCGGCCATGTTTGCACACTGCCAAGTCTGACGTGTGCCATTGTTTTGCAGGATCTGAGCTTGCTTCTAAGCTGCCTTCTGGTTCCTAAAGGAGCAAGGCACATACCACTGTACCCCAAAAAACTAAAGGGGAGAACAAGCAAGTCTCTTCCACAAACAACCTCCAAAGGCCCCAACGGGTAAATGGAGAGTTAAATATGATAGTAGGAAAAAAGGATCTGCCCAGGGAGAGGAAATTTCAACCCATTACTGATTATCTTTCATTATTCAACTGAGCTTCCGCAGATGCTGAAAGAAGGGGGATGTTTAGGATGCAGGGAAATACGGTTTCCTCCTGGGACAAGGAGGGAGGTAGTGTCATTATACATGAGTGGGTTATCCCCCTGGTGTTTCTACAATAACCTCAGGACCACGCTCAGGAGAAATGAGGCAAACCAGGATCAGTGAGATCATGGACAAATGCAGGTGGCTTGGGTTGCTGCCCTGGGCTTCAAATGAGTCCTCTTCTCTCAAGCTCTCTCCTAATTCCTCCTGCACACACACATTGCCTGGGGGCTGACCATGGGCCTGGCACAGAGCCAGGCACTGGGAGGAGCTCAGTCTAGTGACATGATGAACAGGCAACAAAATAATGATAACACATTGGGCTGTGCACACAGGAAGGGCACAAAGCACTATGGGAATGGAGGGAGGGACACACATAGCCAAATGCATGGGGTTGGGGAGGGGAGGAGGCTGAACTGGCACGCAGATGACTGTTGGCCAAAGGATGGGTAACGGACGTATATGAAATAAGGAGGAAAGCGCCAACCAAGGGACACGCTCTAGTTAAAGAGATAGGAGAGAAAGTGCACAGGACATCCAGACTGCTCTGGTTAAAAGCTGAGCATGTGAGAAGGCAGAGGCAGCGAGAGCACGTCTCGAAGGGCCTTGAAGGATCTCATCTGCCATCCCAAGGAGCTTGGGCTTTGCTCAGGGAATGGCAGGGGCTGCTGAAGGGTGCTGAGCAGGGGAATGACAAGGCCACAGGCCAGATTTTCAGAACTCTCCTCTGGCAGCATGGGAAGGGTAGACCTGAGGACCAAGCTGAAGGTCAAGAGAAGAGTTTTAGAACTGGAGGAATCGTGTAGATGAGTGATGAGGGAATAGGAGCCAATGGCAGGGTAGCTGAAGACAGAGGCAACAGTTCCAGTGGTATTTTTTGGAATGGAAAGAGTGATGACTGCATGTGGAGGACAGGAAAAAGGGAGGTGTGGAAACAACCCTCAGGTTCCTGGTACCACTGACATGGATCTCACCTTGACCCTCACCTGCTTCACTCAGAACTCCCCAGCTAGACACCAAAGCCCACCACTTTCTGGCTTTGAAGTTCATCCTTCTCCCCATATGTCCTCACATACCCTGTGAGCCAGCCCTCATATGTCCTATGCACTAACCCATCCCCACCGCCCACAGGCCTATCCCTCAAGTCAAGCTCAAGTGTCAACCTCCCACCCCTACCCCGCCACCCTCGTCCATGAGGGTGTATCTCTCTCTCTCCTTTACTTTGCACACACACAGTACTCTCCTTGTTGCACGGTGCCTGTTACTGTCTCCCCCACTAGACTAGATCCCAGCATGCAAAGACATGGCCTGCTTTATCTCTGAGGCCCTTGTGGACTTTCGACACACCAAGTACTCAGTAAGTCTGGCGATGCACTGAAGGATCAGCGGGCAATACAAAATCCAGGTAGCAGAGATAAGAGAGCTCTTTCAAACTAATTCTCCTATCTACGCTCAGGATGGGCCACCATTTATACCCTCCTAACTGTGAATGAACACAGAGCTTTGAGTTTATTGTCTAGACAACTCACGAAAAGGAAACATGAGAAGTCTGCTCATCAGCGAATAAGCTTTCCAAACACACATATGTGGATGAGTTTCACAAAAGTGGATGATGTAAATCCCACATAGGATTTGCATATAATATAAGGAAACCACTTTCAGGCTCTCTGGAAGAGAGAGGTTATACAAACACCATTTCTTTCGTGACTGCAGCGACACAAACTATTTTCAGAGCCTGACTTGGGCTGTTAAAAAGCCCTGTGTTTGCTGGGCTGGGTTTTTGCTTTGTTTTGCCCTTCCCTATAGAAAGGAGACAGTTCATTTGGATTAACTGGAGTGAAAAGAAAGCAATCTCTCTGCTCTAATTCCGCAAAGCTAGGAGAGCCCCCTTAGAAATTCGCTTCTGGTTCTCAGACGAATGCTTGTGAACCTGTTGATAGAGGAAGGGTATTAACTGCACTTGCTAGGAGAAAAAAATGCATCGCTATGATGCTCCTCCCTCACCAACTGGGCACTGTCCCCAGCCACGGGGCGGACGGGGGGGTATAAGTCAGGGAGTCATTTGCATGACTGAAGAGAACTCATTTCAGAGGCTGAAGCTATTGTTCTATCACTGCATTCTCGGGAGGTGACAGAGGAAATGAGCCTGATCAGAGAGAACCCCCTCCAGGGCTGACTGAAGGAGGCAAGGTCTGGTGCACCCCGGGGCCCAGGCAGTGGGGGCCAGCATGCCTGGAGAGGGCTTAGAACGCGGTGCAGGCTTTGTTCCCATGTCCTCTGAGGCCGCCCTTCCACGGCTGCGGGAGGACGGCTGTGTGGAGCAGGTGGCATTAGAATTAGGTCTTCAAGCAAGGGAGAGAGAGGGGGTAGAAATGGTGGTGTTTCTGACATGGGAGCGGTGGAAACAGCCACGGGTGATCTGGGAGTTGCCAGCAGAAGTCAGAAGAGCCATGAATAGCCCACAGGCACTGGAGAACTTGGACCTATTAAAGGCAGGGGACACAGGAGATCTTGCCACCAAGGGGTGAAGCTCTCAGCTCCAAATCCACCCGTTTATTATACTCGGTTCTGTGGCTAAAGCCAGGCCCCTGTTAGGCTCTGCTGATAGTCGGCGCTGGAAACTCTAAGGCTGGAGGAGGAAGAAGGGACTTGCCCCTTTCGCGTGCTTCCTGGCAGCTTGTGGTTCCTGTGAGCATCACCGCAGTCACATTGCTTCATCCTGGCGGCAGAAGTGCCTTCGCATATGCACAGCAAGATCCAGCGTGCAGCTTCTCCCCCTGAGAGACACGGGCACCAGCGGCCCAGACCCGTCCTCAGAGGTCTGGGGCTTTCCTTCTCCAGACATCCAAGTTTTAGTAATTCCAACCTCGTAGGTCCTAGGGGTGGTGGCTGCTTCCTACAGTTGCTACCTCCGTGGTACCTTAGCGCAGTGGTTCTCAGAGTGTGCCCCCCCCCCCCCCCGCACCCCAAACCAAGATCAGCATCACTTGAAAACATGTTATTAATAGAAATGTGAATTTTGAGATCCTGGTCCAGACCTACCGAATAGAAACTCTGGAGGGGTCCAGTGATCTGTGTTTTAATAAGCGCTGTAGGTATCTGCTGTATGCTAATGTTTGAGAACCAACGCCTCAGGACCTTTTCAGTGACCTAGTTAACGTTATACCCCACGAACAAGTCTTTAACTCTCTCTGCACAAATAACTGGTGTGGTTTCTGTCCCGACTAGAACATAACTCATGCAATACAATAGTATCTTCCTCATAGTCATAATACTTATTATTGGTGTATTAGGTCACAAAAGCCAAAAGCAGAATTAAGAGATGTTATGGTCAACAGAATCAAGTATGAAAGGACATTGGATTAGGTTATGGTTATGGTTATTACTCTTTAAGAGCAGAATTTTAAAATTTGATTGAAGGGAAAAAACACCTTAACACATACACATAGCCTGAGTCTCTCAGCAAACACTTCCTTTTCAGTCAGTTCCTACACGAATGCCGTGAAAACCACCCCATCTATCAAGCTGTCAAAATGAACTGCAAAATTCTTAATAGGCTCTCACACAAAATGTCCACAGTCCAATGCATCTGGGGGGTCTGGCCCTAACTTTCAAAATGCAGGAACAGTCAGATGGCCTTCAGATGTCCTCATAACAGAGCTGCTGTTCACAAACAGGGAACCAAGACAAGGTATAGGCACAAAGTCTCAGGGAGTTAGAGAAGGGACCACCCAAATCGTCCAGCGCAAACCCCTCACACTTCAGATGAGGACGCTGAGACCCCAGGGGTGCAGGGATAGGTCCAAGGTCAAACGGCTACCAATGAAGGCCCAGTCAACACCAGTACCAACTTGTCCGACTTGCCCTGCACCCAAACTCCCGTCAAGTCCATCAAACATGAGCGACAGGCGTGGCCAAGGCATTCAATTTCATCAGTCCAGTAATTTTACGAGCTGTAGGAAACCAAAGTATAAGCGGGGAGAGGACTCCACAAGTAATGCTGGGAGAGCTTAGGAGGAGGCATGACTGCCGGCAGGCAGTTTTCTTTGCCCATCAAAATAATAAATGAAGTCAGGCATTCACAGTAGTGTGGACGCCAAAGTAACTGGGGGCCCACAGTGTTTCAGCATCTAGGGAGACGGACGAGTCACTCCAAGACAATGCATTCTTAATGTGTGCTTAAACAGGTTCTGACTCAAACCCTGAGACCGCTGGGCCTCTTCCAAGAAATATTAGCCTCTGTGAGATATCTCTTCCAGTTCTCTCTGTAGATCTCCTTGGAATTTGCCAGATAAAGAGGCGATTTATCATGTGGCTGAAGGTTGTACGTAATGCATCATCTGCCTTCCACCAGGATGTGTGCGTCTGTGGAAGGCCCCTGATTGGGCTGAACGACTGATTCGCCTCCATCTTGAGGTACCATAGCAACATGAAATCAACAAGGCGAAAACTGTTAAATGAATAATGTACTGATTTCTTAAGAACCTGCCTTGCCATTTATAGTTCTATTATCTTTCCTACCCGTGTCTTAACTCCTCTGTATAAAAGCCGCAATCAGGCTGAACAACATTTGAGAATCTAATGAGCATCTATAGCCCTGTACTCAAGCTGACAGGTATAGATTGGGTCTGACAGCAGTTATAGGTTCCTTTGAGGTCATGTCTTAAACCACTGCTGCCTTTTTCTTGCTTTTTCTGCAAAGGGGTGACAGTTAGGGAACAGATGATCTCCAATAAGCTTTACATTTTCAAATGAAACATTTTTCCCCCTTGGGATATCTAGAGCCAATCAAGTCAGAGCTGAGTGGCATTAAGAAGTATGATGTGGGGGAAGCTGGGATGGCTCAGCGGGTTAAGCGCTCTCTTTGTAGCCCTGGAGCCTGAGGATCGAATCCCGGCTCCAGCCCATGCAGACCCATATGCTGAACTGGGGTGTGCCCCCAGTTCAGTTCATGCTGGGGCCTATGCGGGAGGCTCCTGGCCCAGTTTCTGCCCTGCGCCCACCTGTGGAGTGAAACTGTATGGAAAACTAATGCTGTCAACTGTGGAGACTGCTCTGGGACCTCCCCCTTCTCTCTGTCTCTCTCTGTCAAAAAAACAATAAAAATAAATCTTAAAAAAAAAAAAAAGAAGTATGACGTGGCAGAACTATCACTGGTGACAATCTACCAATTGTCACTTTAAAAATTCCCCAAAGAGACCTAGTTACTAACAAAGGAGGGGAGTGGGAGAAGCAAACTATAGTTTCAATGACAATTGTGTTTTAAAGCTCATTTAATATCATCAGTGATATCATTTTAGTGGCAGAAGCACATCTTGTCACTCAGCCTCAATTTAAAGGATATTTATGAAGACAACAATACAATGAAAGCAGGCTTATTTGCTGACTTATTTATTTGTATGGAACAGGTTACAGATTATTTTGGTTCCGTGCTTTTCAGCAGACCAGATACACGCTTTTGAAACGCATTCCCTGTGACACCTGCTTCTCTCCTGTCTCCTCAGGGTATCAACTTGAGAAGCAGCGACCACTAACTACAGGGAAATGCAGGCTTTACCACCTTGTCACCGAAAAGCCAGCTTCCTTTCACCCAGTGTGGCTAGCAGCCTTGGGGGGATCAGTGCAGAAGCGATAATCATGAACCCACTGGAAATGGGTCTCTTTCTTGTTCTCCAGGGCCTGTTTGTGCACATTACCAGCTTTTACAGTAGCCACTGAAATCAGTTTCCCTATGGATGGCATCGCCTGCCTTCATATCCTACTGGTCACTGGCAGTGCAAACCCACCTGTTCCTTTTAGCATGCTGCTTAGGAAGACAGAGCATGTCTTCAGGACACGGAGGGCAGAGAGTGAAGTCACCTCCTTGTTGACACTCAACTACTACTACTAAGGAGCGATGGTTCTGTGACTGGAGTGTGGGCTGGCATGAAAACAAATGCAGGCAAGTTACTTTTGCAAACTTCATGGTTCCAAGACTAGGACAGTGTGGCCTAAAAGGTAGAATGTGGCAGTTCTGAGAACACAGAATTTTTGTGCTAAATCTCTTCCCCATGTCTATTTATAGTGCATCAGCTCTACAGCTGAGGTCTGAAACCCAGCCAAGCACAGGCAGAGAGGGGTAGGCCTATTAAGTCCTGCTCCCATGATTCAATCTTGAAATTCTGAATATATTACTTAAGGGCTTAGGATAAGGCCGATACGCTGATAAAGGTGACAAGAAATCTCTTTCCCAGTTTCAGAACCCTCATGCCAATGGCTGAAGCCACAACCTCAGATAACATCACTGTGAATACTATTCACTGGCTTCAGAAATACTAAGGAAGTTATACTTGTTTTTGATTTTATGTTGATTTTTTGCTTTTACTAGTTACATTGATAGATGCTAATGTTAACTCTTTATATCTTAAACTGTTATTTTTTTTTAAAGATTTATTTTATTGGGAGGTGAGAGAGAGAGAGAATAGAGAGAGAGAGAGAATGAGAGAAGGGCCCAGAGCAGTCTCCATAGTTGTGCATCATTAGTGGTGACATGGTTTCATTCCACACAGGTGGATGTGGGGCTGCACGGGGTGAAAATCTAACAGCAAAGGCCCTTTGCTGCCATCCTGATGGTTACCAGTTGTGCCGCAGTTCAGCATGTGGGTTTGCACAGGCTGGGCAGGGATTTGATCCCGGACCTCACACTTGCAAGGCAAGTGCTCAACCTGTTAAGCTATCCCAGCATCCTTCTACTATCTTAATTTGACTGGCTGATATTTCAAACAGCCTTTCTCCTGGCAACTAGACCTCAGTGAACTGCTAATGTGAAGGGGAAGAATCATTGGCATTTCAGTTGCCTGGCCTGGGTTTGAATGCTGACAGGTCCTTGGACACATTACTTGACCACTATAAGCCTCAGTTTCCCCATGTGTAAAAAAGAGGTCTGGGAATACTTTAGACCAATCAACAAGGATCAAATATGCAAAAGGTGCATATGCAAAAGGTCCCTTATGCAAAAGGTGCCAGCCCAGCTCAGGAATGGCAGTTCGGATGTGGCCACAGAGGACCTTGCCGTCCTGGCGATGCCACACAAAGGACACACAAAACTCCAAAGCACAGGGGCCCTGCTCAGCACAGATGGGCCTGAGTCTTTCGCCACTGCTTTGCTTCACCTGGGAACCAAAGTGTCTAATCCTGATACTTTGGATGTGGTCTATTTTGGAGGGAATGTTGAAACACCCATTATTAAATATAATACTGTTTGGGATGAAGCCCTAAGTGTAAAAATGGAGCGTGTGGGAGGTTTTGCCCAAAGCAGAGATGGGGAACAAAACCCCTTCTGGAAAAAACCGATGTGCTCAGGAACATGAATTCTGGAGAAGGAGGGCTGAGACCAAAGGCCAGGGTTCAGGGGCCGAGGAGCAGCCTGCAATACAGGGAAAGCCCCCTCTCCCCACCTCCACATCCACAGTGCAGGAGTGACGAGGGGCTGCCTCTCCTGCCCCATCCCCATGCAATGCAGGGCTAATCTCTGAGGGCCCTTTATCCCCGGTTGCTAGGTTGCTATCCATCCTCCCAGGTCCCTTCACAGGGCCCCAGGGGCGGGAGGCGGGAGGCGGGAGGCGGGACCCACCAGGCACACACGTCTGGCTGGCACACCTTCACCAGAATGGAGGCTTCCTGGAAGCAGGGTTTTGTCTATTTTGTTCAGATGCATCCCCAGGGCCTAGGACCCTGGCACCCAGCAGGTCCCAAGAGCCCCTCTTTCAAAGGATTAAGCCGTTGGGTCCTTGCCTGTTTTCAAAAGAGAGGAAATCTGTATTTCAGTGGTGAGAAGAGAAACCAAAGCACCAAATGGCTTGGCCTCTTGTCCCCCTGTGCTGAACGGGACTGGGTTGCCCCAGATCCAGGGCAGGACCCCTGAATCCCTTCTGCCTCTGAGAACCTTTGCACGCTTCCCCAAGGCAGGCGGGGCCTCACAGTGGCCTTCCTCACATCTCTGGCTCAACATGAGAATTCAGAAACCCAGTGACATAAGTCCTGGCCTTGAATGTGACTGAAGTACGTCAGTAGAAATTTATCTCACTGGGGTTCTGCAGGGCAGATAGTATTAGAATACATGCTTCAGAGGCCTGTGGCCTTTTCTTTCCTGAAGACAAAACAACAACAACAACAACAACAACAAACTAAATATTTGAACTGTATCCTAAAAGCTTCAAGTCCTATAATTTGAAACAAAACACAAGAATTAAGTAAGAAGAAAAGGTTTCGCCATTAGAGGGTGAACCTGTGCTCTTGTATTGGGAAAATATCTTGAAGGACATAAGTAGGAGCCAAGAAGACACCAGAGGGTTCTAGAATCTGGGCACATGAGGCAACATTGGTTCTGACTGGCTGGTTCTGATAAATGGCTCCTTCTCTCCAGCAGAGGCCAACCGCCCCTTGCTCAGAGGGAACGTGTGGATGGCCTTTGTGGCTTCTGGCCTGCAGCCCACCCTGGATGTGCCCTGGTATGACGTGCCCCTGCTAAGAGGCTGCAGAGCCAGCGAGGAGACAGGCCCCTCTGGGTGGGCGGGCCCTCAGGGCCAGGCTGGGCCATAGGCTCTGGGGCCCTGTGCTCTCTATGCACTGACCCTCCCTGCTGAGCTGTATTAGCCAACATCCTTGCAGGGAGGAGAAGGGAGCAGAGCTGTGGCTCCGCCTACGCTCCAGGCTCCTCGGAGGAGGTCCTCACATGGACTAAACCAGAACCATGACAGTCTCTCACTTTGAGGCCTCTCAAATGCCTCCCACTTATGATGGTCATGAGCTCTTGACCAGGAATCACCCAGGCTGGGACACGCACGCCCAGTCCCCAGCAGCTACAGAGAGACGGCTTCCTCCAAGAGCCCTGGAGCCCTCCCAGGCTATTCGTTTACCAGCCCCACCTCCAGCCCCCCAAAGCGCATGAAGCAGAGCTTCCTCTTGGGGCCCTCCCTGGCCAAGTCCACTCCCCTAGGGTGGGTTTACATCAGTGCACAAGCAAAAGCCAAATTCAGGGGCCTCCCGGAGGTTCTGCAAGAATGTGCACAGCCTTGCAGGGCTGGGGGGTGGGGGTGGAGGGGTCCGTAGGAGCTGCCCGGGGATAGACTGTGGCTCACCACTTCTCTGTTTGGCCAAGGCATCTGCGCAGCAGTGCCGGCTCATGAGGAAACCCATTTCTGATAAGCAGCGTCAAGCGTCTGGGACATCCTAGCTCACAGGCAGGCCGCTTTCTGTGGAACTGCTAAACTCTGAATCTATTAAGGGCAGTTGTGTCAGGAGGAAGCCCAGCCTGTCAACAGGACTCCTTCCCTGGAGCCCACATGCTGTGCTGACCTCTGCAGAGTTCACATAAGGAGCTCCCCCTTGCCCACCCCCAAACACACACACCTGAGGCCACGGGAGGCTGAGTTTGGTGGGATTCCTCTGCCCTTCCCATACCAAAGACCTGCGACACCAGCCAAGAGAGCCGCCAGTCTGAGGCCACGCTGGGAAAAGGAGAACTTGATTTGCAACCTTTAAATGGGGAGGAGAGTGAGAACAGATTAGTCTGCTACCAGAGTGTGGAATGCCTTGATCGTGGAAGTGGGGAGAACCAGGTGTTTCCCAACTTGTTTCCCGACCACCTGTGGTGCTCCCAGGATACCAGGAAAACGACTTAACCTTTCTGAGCCTCAGTTTTCTCACCTGTAAAATAAGAACACGATCATCTCCTAAAAGCGGTTGTGAGGACTAAAGGAGATCATATAGCCGAGTTCTCAGTTCCTGGCTGCAGTCACTCTGAAGCCTAAGAGATGGCGCAGCCATGAGATGGCAGGAACCTGGGTCCTTGACCACCGTGTAGAAGAAGGAAAGTCAACGGCAACCTCCGTGCTCTGTGAGCAAGAACTAAACTTCCCTGTGTTTACACACTAAAATGGGGGAGGGGATACTTATTTCAGTAGCTAGCATTAGTTTAAGTAATACAGGTAGCCAGGACAGCTTCTGGTTTGGGATCTGAACGCAGGTAGGCAACTCGAGGTCCCTCACTCTTAACTCCTACCAAACAGTAGACTACCAATAGCTGAAGGCTTCTACGTACATGAGGGTCCCAACCTGCACCCTCCTCCAGCCATGCTGTGCTCAGGGGAAGGTGCCAGGAGGTTCTAAATGCTTGGAAGGCAGTGTGGGTACCCAGGAGGGGAGCCTCGTCTTCCCGTGGCTTCTTCTGCTCAGGGTCCCCAGAAAACATACCAGGCTATTAACCAGAGGGAGCTGCTGATGCAAATCAACTTGGAGAGCCCAGTATGTTGTGAGTGGCAGGTACTAACCGTTTGCATGATAAACCTCCTACAAGATGCCGGCTAAACTGCCCTTTTGTGCCAATTAAAGATTCTCCAGAACACAAAGATTACACACCATTCTGCAGCACTGACAACAATAAAACAATTTTAAAGGCTATTCAGATCTTCAATTCACAGCTGACACTGTCGGGAGGGGGACGTCGGCTGTGGCTTTGTTCTTTGTTGTTGTTGAGTCTTAAGATGTAACCAAGGATATTTGGGGGAGTAGTGGGGACTGGCAGACAGGAGAGGTTTTAAATGCATTCTTGGAGATTTTTAAAAAGAAAAATGAACAACCTCATGTTCTTTTTCATGGGGGTGTGTGTACACAGCCGAGAGCAAGAGTACGCGCACTCACTCACTGGCTCCTCCGGGGGGGGCGGGGTGTCCTCAGACAGGACTCCCATGGAGCCCTGTTCTCTCCAGGGATCTGCTATACCCTGAGATTCGGGGGTGGTGGAGGGGCTCGCTGATGTTCTTGACATCAGCTAATTGAAACTACAAGGGCAAAGGCCCAGGAGCTTTTCCTCATGTGTTTGTTTTAAAGGCAAATTTCCAAAATAGCGAGAGGTTAAAAAAAGAAAAAAGTCAAGTCTGAGGGTTTTCAGACATGAGAAATCTTTTCAGGTCCTTAGATACAACAAAGGCGGGGAGTTTACTTTATGGACCTATCAGGTCCCAGTGAGGAATGACCAGAAGCACCACAGATGTCACGTGACATCATTCGTCCCACTGGTGTACATGTGCCCAACACTCACTGTGGTTCTCCCCACCTGCCCATCCAAGAGCAGGAAGTGAGCATCTTTTACCCAACAAGCCTATGAGTATCCCACTCACCTGGGCCCTCCATGAGGTCAGGGACCCTCTGCTATCCTTCTGGTATATCTGCCTACAGCTTCACTCAGCCCCAACACCTTGCATATAACAGATGCTCAATAAGTGGTAATTGTATATTTTTTTAAACATGTGAAGCAAGTTTGGACCAGGCACCTCAGATATCCATTGGTCACCTTCAATTCAAGGATTCAAGGCATCTATTCCCACACAGAGCAATAGGACATGGGACAGGCACTGGGTAGAAGAAAGAACATATTTCCAAGAGGTGGTTCTTAACCAGGGGCAATTCCACTTCCCAGGGCACTCTGCAACGTTTAGAAACATTTTTGATTGTCATGATGGGGGTGGGGGTGCTATTGGCATCTAGAGGGCAGAGACCAGAGATGCCACAAATCAGCCCCCACCACATAAATTACCTGCCCCCAAATGTCCCAAGTGCTGAGATGGAGAAACCCTGGCTTGGAGTCTGGCCTGCCTCCACTGAACAGCTCTGCATGAGCTTTGTCACTGGGGTGGGATATTTAACCTCACTGTGACTTGGCTTTCAGGTACCGTATCATACGGAGATGCACAAGTACGGGGCCGGAGGATTAAGTGAGATGCTGACTATGTGACCGTTCTGGCACCAATGCGCCCAACTGCTGTTCTTACTAGGACATTCTAGAGGACTCAGAAAGCACTCCTGTTGGCCTGTGTCAAGGGGAAGGGTGGGAGGAAACAGCTTGCCCTGGACACTACCAATCAGCAAATACCCACAACTTTGCGTGAGCGCCCCTATATCTCATCATCTGCCTCCATCCTGAACTCTGTCCCCTGAAGCAAATTCATTCATAAGAGAAACATCTTGCCCAGAAGCAAGAGGAGGGGGAAAGAAAACACAAAACCAAAAAACAGGCAAATCATAGTAAGTCTGGGTCGGCTCCCATCAGCTGGTTATGATCAAAACCACATTTCATTCTGTCTGCCAGGGCTAAACAGAAGGCTTCAGATGATCTCAGGAATGTGAGCTCCCAGCACCGCCAACCGCCTCCCCCCGCCTCAACTTTTACAAAGAGGGGCTTCCACAGGGCCAGGGAGAAGGCACTCTCTCCTTGCCTCCCTGGGGCGCCTGACCAGACTGGGGGGTCGTAGCTGGAGTACAGGAACACCCAGCCATCCTCCATTCTCCAACAGGCCCTTCCTCCCATGCGTCAATGGCCAGAGGAAGGTTCCGGAAGAGAGGCCAGTACACAACTTCTGCCCATACCCTCCCCACAGGAACCATTAAAGAGCTCAGGCCGTGGCTGCCAAGTTCCTCCATCCAATGTGGTGGATATTTTAATAAAGGAGGAGCATTCCCAGAGGCCCTGCAACGGAAATGCCCCATGTCAGAAAACGTTTGTTTTCATTTCCTTTTGCTGTCAATGAATTCTACTCATGGCTACGGCTGGGGGCTGGATCCAATCCACACAGAAGCTAACCAGAAGCATTTGTTCCCTGAAATAAATCTCTCTTTGGGGACTGAGTTATATACACATCTGGGGTGGGGGTGGGGGGGTTACACACGTACTCACACACGCATATAAAGCATGCGTAACAGACCAAATGTACAGCGCAAACCTCAGAAGGTAGCCCGGAGTCTCTGGGAATAGAACGCAATATGCTGGTGAACTTCAAAGGACGTTTAGAGAAAAATGCGCTGATAGGCAAACTCAGTGATGGATGGTGCCCGTGAGCAGGGAAAGGTTCGTGAAAGCAACCACAGGTGTCACAGATGCCACCTCACACCTGCAAGGGACCAGGCAGCACTCCATAATGGGACAAATTAAATCACCCAGAAGCATAGCTGGGTAGTGCTCACCAGACTTCATGTTCATTCCCTCATTTCAACCTCACAACACCACAGACAGAATAGATAGTATTCTTACTACTATTATTTCCATTTTACAGATGAGCAAAATAAGGCTCAGAAAGTGCAAGTCCCAGATCCACTTCCCAACCGCGAGGACATGGGGATCGCCTTCCCATCGCCTTCCACTGGAGGTCGGAAGCCATTGGGTCGCTGGCCTGCTGCGGCTGGGTCACTTGTCTTTTGGGAGCACATCACTCTCTCACTACCGGTAATTCAGCAGCCACACTCCCTCCACCACAAGGTCTGTCCCCAGAAGGAAAACAGGTGCTCTCGCTTTGGATACTCGCAGATGGATGTGAAAAGGCATCCGTCATGAGACGTAATCCCCACCTGATTTGTCTTTTGTGAAACTCGGTCATCTCTGCTCTTCACCTTGCTTAACACCAGGTTCACTCACAGGAACAAGCTGCCGATCTGAGGCCCTGCCGGGAGTTACCCTCTCAGCCACCCTGCTCCCAGGGCTCACGGCCGCCTCTGCCCGTGAGGCCGATGGCCTTGTGGGAAGCCCATGCTCCTCCCTTGAGTCCTGCTGCAGTCAGGGACTGAGCGGCCTCCGTCCCTCTGGACGAGACCAGCACGATGCTCACCAGCAGACCGGGCCGGGGGCCGGGGGCCCGCAGCTGCACACCTCCAGCTACTCCCAGCAGTTTCTTCATAGGAAAAATCAAGCAGAATAATGCCACCCCGTTCTCCTGCATGGAGTTAGGGAGCAGGGCGCATGTGCTCCTTAAGTCGGCTGGCCAGATGCCCTGTTTTAAACGGCACAGAAAACGACAGTACTGTTTCGTTTTAAACAGCACATATGGATACCTTGAGTTAGCCTAGTGAGACTAGGCTGACAGTATGTACGGTCTGAAATGGGTAAGCACCACTGTTTTCTGTGCCATTTAGAATGGGACAGCGGGTCAGCCTATCCTCACAGCATTATGACAACCTGGTCGTCTGGTGTGTGAACAGTGCTTATATGCAGAAGGTGTCCCACACGTGCCCCCGATGAACTGGCTGTGGGAAGCCAGCTTGACTCAAGAGGCCTTGACCGAGTTCAAGGTTGATACAGAGGCCACACACTCCAGCGGCTCGCAGGCCAGGCATGTGGCGTAAGTGACAGAGCAGGGTGGTAGGACCACTACCCAGAGGGCCAACTGTGTGGCCAGCACTGGGTGTAAACACAACCCAAGGGAGGTCACTGACCTCTGCTCCAGGCAAGGCCCTGCGAAGGGTATGAAGAAAGCTGGGGCAGCCCCGGGAAGAGTAGCAGCAGCCCCGGGAAGAGTAGCAGCAGCCCTGGCTTCTATGGTGGTTACTGTGCCAGGCACTGTGCTAGGTGCTCACGTGGACTGCCACGGACTGTGGTAACACACTGAACCTTCGTAACTACCCTAGGGCTTTGGTGCTATTATTAGCCCCGTTTTGCAGATAAGGGAACTGAGGCAGAGAGAGCTGAAGTAACTGCCTAGTCATAGTGGTGGGGCTGGGATTTGAACCCAGGTAGTCTGGCTCCAGTGCCTATATGCTTCACCTTGTTGCTGTGTTGGGCACTGGGATAAAAGGAGGCCATGGGTGCCCTCAGGTGCCTCGACTTGACTGGAGAAGACAGACTCGCAGTGGGAGCTGGAAGAGAGGAAAGCCAGGGTGCACACCCAGCCTTGGGGTGAGGGTGGGCTTCCTGGGGGAGGCAGCCTCTGAGCTGGGTCTCCTGAAGGGGAGAGGTGGGGAGAGTGTTCCGGGCAGAGGGTAGGATGCGGCACGGCACGGGTCAGGGCACTGCAAGAGGGCTGGTGTTGGAGGGGCAAAGAGGTTCAGGCGGGTGCGGCAGGATAGGAGCCCAGAGGCCATGGGGGCTGTCTGGATTCTATCCCATGGCCCCAGCAGCGGATGCAAAATCAGATGTGCACTTCAGAAAGATCCATGGGCAGAACCACCTGGGGGAAGGACGAGGCTGGACATGCACCATGTCCCACCAATTTAAAGTAAACTTTGAGCTCTGGCCTCTCATCTGGTCCCACGAACTCTTCCCTAGTCCTTAACCTCCCAGCTCCGGATACAGAGGTTCACAAGCCAGAGCTTAAAGATTAACAGAGGTCTGGAGCCAAAGAAATGACCCCTAAGTGAGAACCCAAATCCCCTGCAATCCTTAACCCCTTCCTCCCCTCTGGTCACGTGCTCCCCATCAACTAAAACCTGCTCAGGGAGACCAGGGACAGGGCACCCTCGTCACTTGTGCCTAAGTGTAATGGGAAAAATTGACTGTTTGCCTGGTGCAATAGGGCATGACACTGTTTACACAGAAATAATAGCCCAACTGTGATGGAGTCTAAATCTCCATTACAGTGAAAGATTTGAAGGAGCAAAGCAGTTAGAAAAATAATTGGTTTTCTTGTTTAGTTTAAAAATCCTTTATGCTCACAGATCATGGACTTGGCACCTCCCCTCTTTAAAACAGAAAGTAGGGGCTGAGGCAGAAAGTCCGGCGCTTCTGTTTTCTGGAAGGTTCTTTGGAGCCCATAACGCTGGGGTTGCTGTGGATTCTGGAGCACACAGGGTTGGAGCCAGTGCAGCCTCTGAGGTTGTGACCCCCCTGAAAAGCAGCCTCTCTTCAAGGCAGACAGGGAGGCAAGAGCTGGTCCTGGTGGCCGCATCGGGGTCCACCCCCAGGGGCACATGCCAGCTTAGTGCAGGGGGAGCGTGCAGGGACTCTGCTCTCAAGGGAGGAGAAACCGTCAGAAGGTTGTTTAAAAGAACAAGAGAAGGGAAAACACTGCCGCCTCAGTGAGGGAGAGGTCAGGTAAGGACTCCTCTGAGCCACCCTGCAGTATCTTTCCAGAGCTCTCGAGCCTCAGCTGCCCCAAGCAGCAACAACAGAGACACAGAAGACACCCCGAGGAGGCCCAAGAGGTCATGTTCTGAGCGCTCACTGTGCTAAGCTGATCGCGTCCCCTGGCACGTGAGGACACTCCAAGGTACCCCGGCAAGCGGTGCCTGAACAGGACTCGAGGGGCTGACCCTTGGCACCATCATCTCAGCAGCCCTGACCCCTCATGCCTCTTTCTTGGGAGATGGCAGCCCCCTACCCTCTCCCATAACAACAATGTGTGCTGCACATACTGCCTGGGGCAGGTGCCACATGCTGATGCTGCTGGTTTAAGAACTCCACACGGCATCTCATTTAATCCTCACAATGCCCTTAGGCACAGATGAGTTCCTGCATTTTACAGATGAAGAAACTGAGGTTCCAAGAGGTTACTTCACCCACCTCAGGTTCACACAGGTAGCAGGAGATGGCACCAGGAATTCAAATTCCATTCCACCTGCCTCTAGAGTCTGAACTCTCATCTACTTTGTCTTACACTACTTTACTTGAAGCAACTGCGTTAGTTCAGAGATCACCGTGACAAGGAGGTGACATTTATTGGCTGGATCCGGAGAGGACACATCTATCTGGCTCTTTCGCAGGGGACCACCAGATACCCCAAGCATGAGCCAAAGAGTGTCAGTATGCAAGTCCTAAAGAAAAAAGGTAACGCCAGACGGGGATGAGGTAGTGTAAGTGCAACACTACCCTGTAGAGGAAAAGAGACTATGAGAATGACCTTGGAGGATCAGGCAGGAGCAGCATCCATGGGTCTTAAAGGAGGACAGGGCGTTGTAAGGATTTCCTAGCACCAGTGTTCTGGATCACCTCTCCCCATGAGCACAGCATGAGAAAACTCACAGGGAAGCTATCCATCCATCCATTCACCCATTTTCCTATCCTTCACCTTTCCTTCTATCCATCACCTCTCCTTCTACCCATCTATTTGTCCTTCCTTCCTTTAATCTATCTGTCTACCCATCCATCCCTCATCTGTCCTTCCATCCACCCATCTCTCCATCCATGCATCTAACAATTGTCCATCTATCCATCTGCCTGCCCTGCCATCTTTCATCTATTCATCTACCCATCCATCCTTCAACTCTCCTTCTATCCATGTGTCTGTCCTTCCTTCCGTTCATCTATCCATTCACTATTCTTCCTTCCCTTCCTTTTATCTATCCATCCAGTACTTATCAAAAACCCTCCATGTCTCCAGTACAATTAACTCCTCCTGGTCCTAGAACTTCTGGGAGACCAAGAAATGCATCTCCAAGTGACAGTTCTACTAGGAGAGGCACTGCCTGTCTTCTGGGGTGAGGAATGGGTAGATCTGAGGACTTTCCAACCTGTGCACCCCCATCCCAGTCTAAGCTCCTGGCGAGCCAGAGGCCTGCCCAGCTCTCTCCCTTCTCAAAGGGAGCAGGTAGAAACTGAAGGTCTAGTCCTGACTGATCAAGTTACAGGAAGAAAATATGCAGCGACTCCGTATATAAGATATTACTCCCCCTGCTCACAAGATAAGAGACCCCTCTGAAAAGAAAGAATAGGATGGAAAATCACAGTGGCCAAGATTCACACCACCCTCTCATTAAACTAAAGAGCAGGGGGCACAGAATGCAGATGAACGAAAAAGATCTTAGGTTGGTCTGACTTAAGACCAATATCTCAAATGTGATTTATATTTGAAATTTGGACCTAAATGTTGCCGACAGCTACCTTTGAAAACATTCAATAAAGAAAGGGGGAGATGAGAGTCTAGTGAGAAAAATGCAGACGCTTATGAGTTCAAGACCCTGTGGGACACTCCTGAATATTTTAAGTATCTTAGAGGAAAAAAAAGAAAACCGTTTCTCCCAACTTAACCAGAGAAGAGAGTCTCTTTCTAGTCTGAAAATCCTTTGAGGCAATTCTTTAAATTATTTACTAGCTTTTTGATTATATTTTATGGTGGGGTGGGCGGCAGGGGAGAAAGAGAGGGAAAAGGCAAGCAGGAAGTGGGAGAAACCTGCTGCTGACATTTTCAATATCTGTCTGGAATATTTTAAAAGCCGCGTGTCTGTTTGAAATCGCACAGTCTCCAGCAACAATGGGCCGCTGTGTCGGTACTTCTTTAGGTCATATTTGCATACAAAAGACCAGCTGCTGAGCAGCTATTCTGCTGGGAAGCCACAGTGCAGTGGCAGAAGCCAGGTTACCAGCAAGTGTTAAGAACCCACAGAGACCCCATTAATTTTTCAAGAATTCTCAGGCCCTGGCCTTTTAAAGGCCAGTGGGGAAAAATTCAGTCAGAAGTCTCCCCACAGTCACTGCCACTAAATGTTGGGTCCAAATTGCAAAATGAAGAGTGACAGGGCCTCTTCCCTATGTAGGGGAGGCCCTCCCTCTCTGTGGCTGTGGTGAGCAGCGCCTTGGCAGGTGTGTGCGTGGCTGGGGAGGGGCCGCTGTGTGTGCACCCACGTCTCCCTCCGAGGTCCAATTTCATGAGATTTAGTCCAGTTGTAAGCCATTAGGTGCCCGTTTTTCAAGTCAACCTTACGATTCCCAAGCTATGAAAGCGTTCGCCGCCTAATAGACTTTGGAAACCTTCTCCGGGCTCAGTGCCGCACAAACCGTCTCTCAAAGCACCCCAATAAACACTCATGTTCTTGCACACTCTCAGGTCTGAAGGAAACGCGTGCCCTGCTAAGTGCAGCTTGGGTTTCTGGGCTGTTCCAACCTCACAAAGGCAGAGAGGAGGGCAAGAGCAGGGTGAGCACAGGCCGGAATTCAGGAAAGGATGGGCACTCAGGCTCAGAAGGGCGGGGTGCAGCCGCCTCCACCACCTACAGGGCATTCCTAGTTTCCTCACCTGCTGGTCCCCCCCAAAAGGGCCAGACAACACCCGTCACCCACGGGCTTTGGATAAGTTGAATGATGTGTGTAAAACTAATGCCTGGCAGAGAACAAACCCTCAGGGAATGTTGGCTCCTCCCTCCCTTCCCCGGCCCTCCAAACCCACGCCAGGCCCCCAAGTCCAATATGCCTGTGGGTCAAGAGCAACTTATTTCACGGGAAAGAAGCAAAGCAGCTCCTGATGAAACCCAGACAGGGACCCTTCTCACTTTTCCTGTGGAAGAAAAGGAGCTCAGGAGTCAGGAGGGTGGCCATCATCGCAAGGGGAGTGCGTAAAGGGGCTCGGGGCTGGTCCTCATCCAAGTAAAATGCTTTCATTTAGGTTTTCAGAACAAGTCAGCACATCATGTTCAGCAGGAATATGACAGTCCTGGAAGGAATAATCACAGTAGAACAGAATAAAACTAGTCCAGGTGGTTCCACGACACACAAAACAATGTGTTTCGCCAGTCTATGAAAACATCCCCATGGTCTAAGATGGGGAGGCATCTCCCGGGCAGGTATGAGATGGATATTGTCAGCCGGCCGCCACGCTGGTTAACCGTGAGGCTGCAACATGCTTTCCTATGCAGTACTTCAAGCCAAGTGGGTCTCTGTCATACCTGACAAGGCAGAGGGACTGTTTTTAACTCAGAACCGAGGACCTTTCAACAAGGTCAGCCGTCTTTCTGACAAGCAGGGAACCTGCAGGCTGCCCACTGGACCAATCTCAGGAAAAGAGGAAGGGACAGGAACAGGGCAGCCTACCAGAATCTCCAGGGCTCCAAAAACCGTGTCAAGGGGCAGGAGTTTGGCAGGGTGGCCCACCTGCCCCTGCCTCCTCCTTCCAGCTAAAGAGGCGGGTCCTCCCCAGTGGATGCATCAGCGGTCTGCACACTTCCTTCCTTAGAGAAATAGATTTAACCATGGTCTTCCCCTCTGAAGGCTTGAGATCTGACCACTTCCAGAAAGACAGCCTGTTTCTCAATCCCACTTCTACTTCTAAGGCAACTCGGCGCTGCTTCCTCAAAGTCACTTCTTCCTTCCTTCCTCGCCCACCTGCCCAGGCCAAGTATCAGCCGAGGAGCTATAATCATATGGAGTCCAGAACATGTTTATTGAACACTACCTGTGTATTAAACTGAACCAAACTAAACATGCCGGGAGACAAGATACCTCAGGGGTGACAAAGAGAAGACAGTCAGGACTTACCCTATTCTTTCTGGAGTATTCCATTCTAATAAATGACAAAGCCTGGCGCATCCTGGCTGGCCTTGGAAGGATGGGTCAAACGTGACTGGACAGGAGGGGTGGGAGGACACTCTAGACTGGGCACATGGGGTCTGGAGCAATGAGTCCAACACTGTGAAACCAATGGAGAAGATGACGAAAAAGTGGCTGGACTAGGCTGAGAAGGGGCTGGCAGTCCAGGGAAGAGCTGAAAATGCACTGGGACTTCTGTGAAGGTGGTTCGTGGAGATGCAAGGCTGCAGGGGGGAGGCCCAACCAGCCAGAAGGCTGGGGCCGAAGCCCTGGGGTGGGGGCTAGAGACAGCCTCAGTGGGAAAGAAGAGACCTAGGCTGAAGGCAGGGAGGTTTCACAGACAGGAACTGCTGATGGGGCTTGACAGCTGGTAGCTTTCTCAAAACCCTGAGAATCCTCTAGGTTTTACTCATGCTGGAAATCCCCAAGAGCAAATGTTTTTCAAGTCATTTCAAAACTGTTGGTGCTAAATTCAGACAAAGGCCCTCCACACTCTGCCTACCACCCCACCCACACCCCTACATACACGAGGCCGAGAGAGTCAGCCCCATCCCAACCCTCTCACTGGGAGCTTGACACTCCAGATAGAACATAACCCACCCTGAGGAACTGAACCAGGCAGGGTTTCCACAGAAGGGAGAGAGCAGGGGGTCAGGTTCTGTCTCCACCAAAATGCAAGGAGGGAAGGAGGCATTCCCTGCTGTGAAACAACTGCCCCTAATCCCGAGCCCCCTGCTGGGAGGGCCCTAGTGGCCTCCACTGAGATGCAGGTAGAGAAAAGCCCCAAGACAGAGTCCCAGGCTGTTCCCCGGCCTCTGTTATCCACGGGAAGGGAGTGACACCAGGAGAACATGTCTGTGTGCTGGTGACTATGACGCCGAGGAGGAGGGTGAGGCATCCCGCAATTAACAAGGAAGGCACTTGCTACCCAGAGGCCTAAGCTACATTACAGACTTAATGGCCCATAATGCTTCGGGGGCCAACGTGCCCCTCTGGTTGAATTGCAATGTGGCTAGCTCTGTCTGCACTTGGCTTAAACTGATTGCTTGGAGGAGGAAACGCTTTACAATAAGGCTCATCCAGGGGATGGCCCTGTCCTGTGCTAGAATCTTCTCTGATCAATAAAAGGAAATTCTCAAATGCAGGCTCACGTAGGTGCCTTTTTTTCCTGCCCCCTCCCACATACTCCCTACTTGGAAGTGAACCCTGGACAGGGGACTTCTTCAACCTCCCGGAAGAAAAATTTTGTCTGAGGATGGCAGGGGCCTGGCAGCTGCATGGTGACATGTTCTGAGCTCATGTGGGCACAACAGCCACCAGTGCATACAGCAGGGGAAGGAGTCCTGGTGAGGGCAGACATGCTGGAATGCATCCATCCATCTCTCGTAGATGTGTGTGATGTAAACATTAAGGTGAACCATGAGGGACTAAGGCAGGAGAGGTGGCAACAGGGGGGTGTAGAATGAGACAGAAAGGTCAAAGGGAACAGAGAGATCAAAAGAACAAGAGGGTGTCAGGGCAGGAAGAGGGGTAAGACAGGGGAGAGGGAAAGGAGGCGTTACAGGTTGAATCACATCCCCCTAAAATTGGTATGTTGAAGTCCTGCCCCCCAGAACCTCAGAACGTGACCTTATTTGGAAACAGGGTCATTGCCGGTGTAATTAGTTTAAGATGAGGTCCTACAGGTAGGTAGGGGTAGGGTAGGTCTCTAATCCATTACAGCTGACATCCCTATAAAGCAGGCAGGCAGATTTTGACACAGGCCGGCACATGGGGAGAACGCCATGTGAACACGAAAGGAGAATCGGGGTGATAAGCCTACCAGCCAGGGCACCCCAAGGACTGCCGGCAAGCCACCAGAAGCCGGGGAGAGGCGTGGAACATCTTCACCTGCTCCCTCTCCTTGCTAGCGGAGCTCTAGCCTCTAGAACTGTGAGACAGTAAATGGCTGTCATTGAAATCACCCCATCTGTGAACTTAGTTACCTAACGAGTATAGAGGGGAAGGGAAGAAGGAAGAACAAAAGGAGGAAATCTGCCCAGCACTATCGGCCTCCTTCTGACCGTGACTGTGGGGGGCTGTTCCCCACAGCAGTGGCCCAAGAAGGAGGCGGCCTGGGTGTCCTTGCACACTCCCTCCACCTGCCTTCCCTCCAAGCCCTTCTGCTTTCCCTCAGCTAGAGCTACCTCTTAGGAGGATTAATTTTTAATAAATCAGCATTCTGTTTTTCTGTACCTATTAAAATGTAAGACAATGAGTCATGGAACCTGCAAAGCCGGGGTTGACTAATTACCATGGCACAGCTGCTGGGGATGACCGAGCTGCCCTGGGGAGTGGGCAGAGTGCTGTCACTGTGTGGCTCTGCGAGAGGCTGGGTGACGTGCTGCAGCCGTGTGATCAGTGCCAGTCACTGTGCACCGGGTCAAGGGCAGGGAGCCGTCCGCCAGCTGCGGGCACAGGCATCTCGTGTATCACCAATCCCAACACTCCAGAGAAAACGGGGCACTGAGATGAAGGGGAGACTTCAGCCCCTGCCACCAGCACACAGGGTGTTCACAACGCTCATGGGCGTACCCAAAAGAGGGATGTGGCCTCTGCAAAGAGGCTCAGTGCTGAGCAGGGTAAGGGGCACGGTACAGGAGGCACACAGCCCCCCGTCGCACCTGTCATTCAACCAGCACGTGCCCTGCACTGACCAGAGATGGCCGTCTTCCCTGGGACACACCCTCTCAACACCACCGCAGGCCTAGGTGTCCTTTTCTCCTTCCCACCTCAACGGCGACCTCCTCTCCCAAGCGTTCCTCCCCTACTGGATAAGGGACAAGTTCCCACCTCCAGCAGCACCTCTGAGATGGCTCCAGCCCCAGTGCCATTGTTTTTTATGACCCTTTTGTAGGCTCTCAGCATTAGGGAACTGCTGTGGGTCTCCAAACTTCTACACTGGGTCGCCCCTCAAGACCTTTCGGGGTACAGCTCCTTCTGTCTGGAACCCCAGCCACCTCCTCTCTGCCTGGAATCTGATTTGTCCTTCCCACCCCTGCTCAGGCCTCACCCACCCCCCAGCGCTCTTCCCCAGATGCACCCCTCCTCCTGTGCCCGATTTCTGTGCCTCACACATGCTTTTATCATAGCACACGGCACACTGCACTGTACTTGCTCTGCACAACCTTGCTCACCAGCAATCCCCAAGCGTACAAGCTGTGTCTCATCTCCAGTCCCAGCACACTGACCAACCCCGACCGGCATGTGCATGCGCACAAGCGGGCACACACACACACACACACACCCAGGACAACATTTACTAAAACCCCTCTAATCAAGTCTGAGGGCTCCAGCCTAATAGGCCCACCTTGCCCAGGGAACCATGCGACATTTACAGACCTAGAGCCAGGGATCAAAGGCCCAGGGTCTCACATCATCCTGATGTGGGAGAAGCAGAGGTCACATGAGAGGGTTCAGATCTCGCCTCCCTTCCCAACACTAGATGCCCTTTTCCAGAAAAGTTTGACCATGGGCAACGGTCCTGAGTTGTATCCCCCTGACCTGTCTCGCCTTCTCACCTCACTCCTTTCCCATTCCAGTCCCCCAAATAAAGCAGGGAGCACTTCACAAGTAAGTCGACAATGACCCAAGTGGAACACAAAGGCAGTCTTTAAGATGTCACAAAAGATGTTTGTGAGAAACATTTAACCCACATCCCAAAACACTGCAAACAGTTTAACTTTTGTGCCTCATAAACACCCTGAAACTCCAGTTTTACTCAATGCTAATTCAATGCGAAGAAAAACATTAAATAGTGTCGACCTGCCTCGGCCAAGGTTCGACCCAGCTCTGACAAAAAGGGATGCATTCTTCTGAGTGAGGCAGCCAAACAAGCAGCACTGAGTCGGGGCTGAAATTATTCGGTGGCCATTAAAAGAAGCTGCCATAGCTACCCCAGCAAACAGCCCACAGGCTGCCAGGTGCCCAGCCACCACAAAGCAGGGATGGGTGAGGGAAGGGTCACGTGACCCTCCCAGGGCCAGCCAGGGCACCCTCCCCACATACCAGCCTGGTTCAAGGCCAGGGATCAGGAGCAATTACCAGCCCCGTTATACAGGTACCCATCAGTTTGGGACTGAGCAGCCAGGCTTCCTGCTGACCCCTGAGAGGGAAGGGACACAGAGACTGTCAGGGCCAGACTGGGCTCCCCACCCACTTATCCGGAGCTCCCAATCAGAGCCCTTGTATTTCTAGAGATGACATCCACAATGAAGCTTTGCTGGCTTCTAGAAGTCAACCAGACCCAAATGTCTTTGCTTTTGACTAAAGCATAGTAACAGCAATTGACCTGAAGCTCTGGTGGCAATTATATTTATATGTACAGTAATATGTATTTATTATTTATATTATAAATTATAATTTGTAGCTTTATTATATACTATAGAACATTATATTATATACTATATATCACACTGTATAACAGTTATATATTATGTATAAGATTGTATGTATATACATATATGTATGTATACATAAATATGAATATATAAAATATCAAGTTGATACATTCTTATTTGAAGATACACATTTATATATTCCATATATTTGACAGACACAGCTATATCAGCTTGCTATATAATATACATCTGACTTGAATCTATCAAGTCAAAACTCATTTGACTTCCCAATATTTATTAATTAATTCTTAAGAGAGAAAAATATTCTTTCAGGACATAGCCATGGAGACTATGGGGGAAAAACAAAAAGAAGTGAAGGTATTCAAGAACACTCTAACAACTCCCATCATTTCACAGCTGGGGAATCTGAAGTCCTAAAGGGGAAATGGATCTAGAAAGTTTCTCCAGGAACATTTGCTTCTAGAGACATCGAACTATGAGATACTCCTTGAAATAAGTTCAGTGGCCAAATGATGCTGTGCACTTTAACCTGATCTTAGAAAATCAGAATACTTGTGAGCAAAATAAAGGCTCTGAGAATCCTGTATGTAGATGTTTATGCACCAGTTGCTAAATAATAAATAAATACATGTGGGTAGAGTCTCTCTGTCTCCTAACACGTCACAATGCCTTGGGGAAATGTGGTCCCAGGGGAGAATGCCTAGTCTTCCATCTGGACTCCAATCGTAACCCAGAGAGGCAGGGAACTGCCAGGTGGTCAATCTGAGCACACACTGAAACTGCAGGCCTTGGAACATGACAGCCAAACTTCTCCTCTGCCCTTCCCTCCCAACAGCCGACAACTTTCCAAAGGAGAAGCCAATAATAACACAGGGCCCAGGGTGCACGGGACTGGGTGGAGAAATATCATTCCTGTTCCCATCTCAAAGAGCCTTGAAAAGTTCAGGTGAGTCTCCCGCCAAGGATACTTAAATGGATGAGAATGACCTAGAAGGCAATCATCTGCCTAAAATTAACTCTAAGATGATGCATGTCTGAGAACTACATCAACCTTCTGCTGTAAAGATTTGGGGACCCAGTCACAGCCCTTGACCAAGACTGTAACTCTGCACCCAATCTCCAAAGCAGGGACTCAGCTTGGGTGCCCTGTGCGCCCTCTTCGAGATGCAACGAGGCTGAGAGGAGGGGCAGCCATCACAGGGCTCTGGACGCAGCCTCTCATCTGTGTGTCCTGTGTGCCATCCTCACATCCCAAGGAGCAAGCTCAGAAATGTCTAGTATTGCTACTGTTAGCATGGTGGTGACTGACAGTGTTATTCTGCTGCCTAGAAACCCCTCCCGTCTCCCCATCTGCTCTGGGTGAGGCTTCCACGAGCGAGCGCTGTCTCTTGAGGGCAGCCAGGGTCTCTTCCCATGCACTGTGGCGCATAATACGAAGCTTCCCGGTGATGTTTCTGCCACATCTCCCAGTTCCCCTCCAGAGCTTTGTCCAAAGAACCCAACGCCCTTTCAGACCTAAGCTTGTACAGAGCACCCACAAATGGTCATTGGTTAGGATGGGGTGTATGTGTGCCTTCCACATGAGCGAGTGCTCTGAAGAAGGGGGAAATCCAAAGTCTTCCCAAGGTCACTCAGCAAATCACCATGTGGCAGGTTCTGCTGGCCACTCCAGGCTGCCCCATTTCTGAGAATACAACCAGGAGGCCAACAATGTGGAACTGTAACCTGCCACCCACCCCTGCTCCCCACGCCGTCCTCATTCTCCTGCTGCCTGGGGTCCTGACTCACCACATCTCTCCAGAACATCTCTGCTTGTTTTGGACTCACTCTACAGGAAAACTTAAAACACTTGGGGGCACGGGAGGGGTGGGGGCGCCTGGGGAGAGGGAACTGTGCTTGTTTAAAGATGATCTCTCTTTCAGGGCTGTAATCTTTAATTCATAACAGCCCCATGATCCAGGCAAGCTGTGGACAAGGGCTGGGGCCTTCCCCGTTCTTAGGGTTTTTAAACACAAGCGGCTGTACAGGAAGTGAGTGTGCACAAAAGCAAAAGAGAGAAAAACATGCTAATTTACAAGCAATGGCTCCAAGCCTCCCACTTGAAGTCTTGTTATTGTTGTCATGTGTTCCGACCATGACCTTGACAACTCCCCGTGTATGAGCCTGGGGCAGGGGCTTTGCTACATTACTCAGGGGTGATGCAGGCAGATGAGGAATCCGGCTTCTGGCTTTGCCCATCGACGGTGTGAGATGAGCAAACGAAATCAAGAATGTCATGATGCTCCCAACCCCTCACCCCACAGCCAGCGATAGGGATACAGCCCAACCCCAAATGATCTGGGGTCCCCATCACCAGGGCAGCAAGCTTCCCAGTCGATCACGAGAGGCCCTGAAAAGGACGGCAGCACCCAGGGATTACGTGCTCCGGGGGAGGGGGCCCTAGGCCAGGCGCTTCCGGTCCATCTGGGGTGGGGAATGCCCAGACAGCGCTTCGCTCAGTGCCTAGCACGTTGTACGTGTTCAGTAAACACCAGCTTCGTGGTGTGAGCCCGTGGGAAAGCCAGTCTTCAGGAAAGAGGGGACAAGGGACATCAGTCCTGGTCATGGTCAGCGAAGCTAGGAGGGGTCCAGGCTCCTCCTTTTCACAACCCCTTGATCCCTCAATGCTCTTCTTCCCTCCTATTTGGGGCCAGACAGCAGGTAAAGGAGATGACCGACCGGACCCTGTCCCTTCCCTCTTGCTGAAAGGCCCAGAATGCCGCTGCTGCCTAGCAGCGTTTTAAAGATGGCAGGCTCTCAGAGAGGTGAGGAGGAAGGCTGACCAGGCTGGATGGCTGTGCCAATGTCACAGTCATTCCTGAATCACGCATCTGCCTTCCCGAGGCCCTGCCGCCTCCCCGGCCCACCTTCAAGCTCAGAGAGCAGCAAAGCGCCAAAGCAATTTTCTCTGCCGGTCTCCAAGCAGAGGTGCAAGCAGGTGAGAATGAGATGAGGGACCTGTTCTCTGTGGAGATCCAGCAATAGCTACGGGGCCTCTGCTCTTGGGAAAAGGACGAAGCGTCCCACTGTCCAGAGACAGTCGTGTCATAGGACGGGCCGGGTGGTGGTAACTACTTTCAGAAGGTTTTCGGGGGCCCACCACGGGCAGGTCAGCCCACTACTTCAGAATTAACAGCCAGTTCTTTGATGGTGCCTTCCTCCACACCATCACTATGTCTGGGGATTTATTTAGCTACGGCTCTCATTTGTACAGCGTTATCTGCTGTGGTGAGGGAGGCTTCTCCATGAATGCCCGACCTTAAATGCGTGAGCTTGCGCCCCCCCCTCCACACATTGACACATTCAAAACCACACAATAGATACTAGTGTCCAGCAGACAGTTTCAAGCATTCCTAGTTCAAAAGAGGGTTGGAATCGAGACAAAGGAAAGTAAGCTCAGGTCTCAACTCCCCACCCCCAGCCCCAGCACCTGGCTCCTTCTGGCACTCACCTGCATCCTCCATCCATCCATCTTCCCAATCTTAACCCAGATGACTAACAACTGAGTGAGCTTCTGGAGCCCAAGGGGAACTAAGAGAGGAGAAACACCCCCACTATCTGCCAGGGGACCTATCCCTACACAGATCCATCCAGCCTCCCTGTTCTCCCAGCTAAATCTCAGCCTAGAGAAAAAGGTGAAAAGTTTTGGGAAAGTGGAAAGCCTGTGACGACAAAAGAATACTCCATTATTTCCTCTGACTATACAGGGAAGTATATAAATGCAGAGAAAAAGCTCTGTATGAATATTCACCAAAATGAGAAGACCAAGGAAGGGAGTGGGGTCCGGTGGGACACCCGTAGGAGGGAGCTTTCCAAAGGGACTTTGCCTTTTCTATAGGCTTTAGTTTTCTCCGAAAAGTCTGTCTTCCTGTATTACTTAAAGCAATTTAACAAAGGCTTTTTTCTTTTTTTAAACTGGGAAGTGCCATTTCCAGTTGCTGCTCTAGGTACAGAAGGAAATAAATTCTGTTCCTCCTCCTCATTTTTCGTTTTGAAGAAGGAAAACTCTGTTCCCCTCCAATGTTGAATTTGCTGAAGGTCAAATTCTAGTGCCTATAAACTTTGATAATGTCTCCATAATTTAGTATTTTTTACAGGCTCTACAGCTTTTAATAGCAAAAGCAAGTAATTTTTCACTGCTCATTTGCAGCACGAGAAGGGGAAAAAAAAATCTGTCGCGTCTGAGTGAAAACACTTCATTTTCCTTTCTACTCAGTAAGTGAACTAAAAATTACTTCCTGGGAATAGACGCATGTGTTTCTAATGGACATACAACGTATGTGTCTATGATCAAGCCTGGGGCAGAAGAGTAAAATGAAGATAGCAGCCCAGTGAGGGACCACCACCATCCACTCACAGAAGTTTCTTTCATCAGATGTATCTGTGTTTGAGAAATTGCTGATCTACTAGGTCGGAGGGGTCATCAACCAATTACAAAACCAAATTCCTAGCAATCCCAGTCCTTTATACATGTGAAGACAATTCCAAAATGGGGAGGATCTGTTACTCTTCGGCCATAACCCAGGGTGTGGGTAAAGAAGATGAGACCAGGAGAAAGCCCGACCCTCTACAGAGGGGCCCCACCCAAACCTGGAGTGCATTTCAGCACTCACCCAGGGCTTTCTGCACACAGTCCTGTCCATCAAGAGCTGTGCTGGGGAGGTGCAGAAGGTGGGTGGGTAGACATCGGTACATCACAAAAAGGGCATGGGCCTTAGAGTTAGATATGTGGGTTTCCACCCAAGCTTGGCCTTTAGACAACCACCCAATAAGGTGCCCAACCCAATGAGGTCCTTAATGATGACAAAGACTAACACCAACTAACTACACACTTACTACACAGGTGCCAGATGCCATGCAAGTGTGATGCTGAACAAGCCTCACTCCCATTCCCCACTCACCCCTCACCATCATCCCTATGTAAAAAGGGTGTCCCAAAATTCACGCAAGAAGTAATTTTGATAGAAAACACAGGTTTATAATTACAAATTGTACATTTTCATTGCTCAACAATGAAAACACGTTGTTCTTTTGTGTAGCGCTCCATTTTTAATAACCCTGAACTGTCAGCTGTCACGCTCTTTTTTTTTCCGTTGGCAACATTTTATCACACAAATGATGCAAAATTCAAATCTTGTGTGAATTTTGGGACACCCTTTAGTAAGTGAGGAAGCTGAGGTTCAGACAGTGACACAGAGGTGGGCCCAAGGTGCAAGCTAGTAAGTAGGTAATGGTACCATGACAGTGTCCCCCTGAACTTCCCTGGGCTTCCTTTTCTGCCCCTCATCTGGTTTTGAGGTTCCCAGAGCCAACACAAATGAAAGTCCTTACTAAAACCAGCCAAGGGATGCTGGGAGAGCTCAGTGGTTGAGCACTTGCCTTGCAATTGTGAGGTCCAGAATTCAATTCCCCACCCAGCCCATGCAAACCCATACGCAACCGGTAACTGAAGGTTCTGCCTCCTAGCAGGAGGTCCCCAGTTCAGTTCCTGCCCTGCATGGCCCCATATCCACCTGTGTGGAATGAAACCATGTCAAAACTGACAGACAACTATGGAGACTGCTCTGGGCCCTCTCCCTTCTCTAACCTTCTCTCAAACAATAAAATAAATCTTAAAAAGAAAAGAAAAGGAAACAAAACAGAAAAAAACCAGGCAAGAGAGGGGACTGTCTCTTTGGGCCAAGAGTCCTTGGAGGTGAGGTTTAGGGAAGCACACCTATGTTCTAAAGACGTTAAAACCCAACTCGTCACAGATGGGGTCCTGGACCCCACAGGGCCATGCCTTACACTGCCACACAGCCCCCAGAGGAAGCCACACAGAAGTTCTGTCATTAACAGTTTTGACAGCAGGAATCCCTGCTCCCTGCTGGGGTGTGCTGCTCATGGGAGGAGAAGCCTGCTCCTTACACACCCATTGCAGGCTTCCTGCCAAAATCCTCCTCACACCGTCTTCTTGTTCATTTTGCCTCGTGGATGATTTTTAAAGCTTTTTAATTGTCCTTAATAAATTACCTACATGCATGCGATTGCTACAATAGTTTCATTAAGTTTTCTTGCTGCATCTAAGGTGTTTATCACAGAAGTGTTAATGGAAAAGCAAAACATGTCAGGTAGGCTCTTTCTTACACACTCTAGGCTTGGGCAAATGAATGCTTATGGGGTCACTTTCCCACACCATAAGCATTGAGGGGCATACTGACTTCGTCCTAGCCAACGGTCTTTCCACACAGACAGAGGAGTGCATCCTCAGAGCCCTGCAACTGCCCCGCATTTGGTAACTTGTAACTCCATGCTCCTTCAGCCAAAACCTAAATGGATAGTTCTGGGTGCTCACAACTTGCCCCACACCAACTCGGAGAGAAATGTCAGTGATAATATGTCAGCTGACATGCATCTTGGCATTTGAAGCTTTCGACCAGGAGTAAATTACCAACGGGTAGGGAGGGTAGGAGCACAATGATGACCAAAAGTGATATCCTGGAAGCCAAGTGTGTGGTTCCAAAACAACAAGTGGCAGGGAATGCAGGCCCCGGGGTTGAGCAATCGACAGGGGATTGGTTGTCTGGCCTCCCAGGAGCTGGAGGACAGAGTGAAGGGCTCCAGGAGTGTGGCGACAGAACCTGGGCCTGCCGATGTCATCCCATGTACTACCATCTGACCAAGAGCTTGACTGGCAGCTGGGTCAGCTGGGCCTTACTTGTGATAGGAGGGGCCTGGGCTCAGACAAAACAGGGCCCAGGCCCTCAGGAATTGGGCCACTGTGTCTAATGCTAGGCCTTCCAAAGCAGGAAGCTTCAAAATTTGGAACTTCATCTGCCACAGGTGGCTTCAGAGTTGTTAAGGAGGCTAGTCCATCTGCTTGGAGCAAATGGATCTTTTGGATTTAGCTCTTATGAATCAACCTGGCATCAAAGTATACAATCAAATCCAAAACTTTCCAAGGCCTGCCCCAGCCTGACCCCAGGACGTCTTCCCAATAAGGCACATGTCTTGCCACATCAGATTCTTTACAATTCCTCTAACACACTCTTATCCAAGTGGGTTCTGTTTGCCAGAAAAGTTCTTCCCATTTTCTTCTGTCCTATCAAACTCCTACTTCTCCTGCTTGTTGGCCCCAGACGCAGCCATTCAGAATCAATGGTGCTCCACAGCATGTGGGTGAATCTCTTTTATAGTCCAGATGGACACTAAAAGTATATTCCCCGAGTAGGATGGCTGGTCAACCTTTTCTCCACCTAGTGTTCCTCATGGTGTTAATACTCCACTAACTGTCCGGATCCTGAAGAGGAGCCCCAACTGAAGGCACCTGTGCTGGGCCTAAAGGTCTTGCCTCCATGGAAAAATGCTGTCCTATGTGACTGGCACCTTTGACATTGACACCAGGTGTCAGAGAGCCCCAAATGGGGCCACCTGGGCAGGAACTGTCATCCCATCCTCCTCATAGCAGGTCCATTCACTTCCATCTCCCCAGGGCACTGAAAATAAGTCCAAACTCCAGGCAGTCTTCTACCCATCTCCCCAACTGCATCTCCTATTACCCACTCCTCTGCTTAATGTTCCCCAGCCCCACGTCCTTCCGTCCCCTGAACTCGCGGGGCTCGTTCTTTCCTTGGACACGACCTGGGCCATGTCATCTTCCTGGAAACCCCTGTCCTAGGACAGTCCCATGGCCCCAGAGAAGCTGCTCTACCTCCAGGAGCACCTCACATCCCCTCCCCGCACCCCAGTCCCTCTCTCACCTAACACCCGGGTCGACTTCCTCTTTGCACTGATCAGCGTCTATAAGTAGCTGTTCATTTATTTGTTTTCTGAGCTCTAGTCTGAGCCCCCATTAGGTTAAAAACTTCATGAAATCCAAGAGCCCGCTGTCTCATCCCCAATGCCCAGGACAGGGCCTCGCACATCACACGCACTCCTAAATATATGTCTCACAGAGGAGTGAGACTCATCTTGTTGTGGAACAAAGTCTGGGCTCCTAGGCCCCTGGAGAAAGACTCTGTATTTTGGAACATGGCCTGCTTTGGCCGAAGAAGTCCAGGAAGCACGGAGGGGCTAGGAGTACTTTGAAATTCGGGGAGACACCTCTGGGAACCCTGGTAAACACTTGGCCTGAATTAACAAAAACTAGTTGCATGTTAATATAGGCTGCCTCCTCCTCAAATAGCCTATGAACACTATAATTTTCTTCCTTGCAACACTGTCTAACGGAACCAACTCCCCTAATTACAGATGTTTGTATGCATTACAATCTTGATACAATTAAACATACTTAAAAGAATAAATGATTAAATGCCCCCCTTTGCCCTGTTGCTAACCCAACCCTCCCCTAACCACCACCACCACCAAGAAATAAACAACAGAACAACAACAACAACAAAAGAAGCAAAACAGGTGCTGAGAACACCAAGCTGAGTCGTAGACAGACAAAAATCCCAGGAAATTGAAATTCTGGCTGACATGGAACTTTATAGCTACAGGGGGGAAAGTCAACTTTCAACTTCAAACCCAGCATCTGACAGCTCAGCATCTGACTGCAATGTCAAATTAAAGGCTTGTCTGTATCGTACAAAACGTCTCTTATTTCAGGAGCAAACATCTTCCCTCACACAATTCATCTCCAGACCGTCACACGCGGTTAGGTGACCGCAAACTGGCGGAGGCTTTTCTGGGATCCTCCCTTGAAAATTTCACAAACGCATTCCTGGCCCGGGGGTATTTACCAGGAAGTCGGGCGTCCGCCTCTGGAGTCAGGCAGGTTTAACGATAAATCTCTCTTTGGGACGCTGGATGTGCCCCCTGGGAAAACATCCATCATGGAATTTCTATGAAAAAAGGCTACTTGTCAGATGCTAACACCCCACTTTTAAAAACTCAGCTTTGTGGGGAGAAAAAAAGGGGCATGACAAGAGTTGAAAGGATCCTCCTGTTTCCAGCACTAAAGGGGCACTGAGCACAAAGCTGTGTTATCTGAACCCCTGAAAAGCCGGTACTTGAAAAGGAGAGAAGGCAAGGAGGCTTAATTACAGCCACAGAGAGGACCCAGCCCTGCGGGGCCCTCTCATCGCTTGAAAAGCCCGCTTGTCTGCCCGGGCCACATTCAATGCCAGGCTACCCAGACGTGGCACCTGGAGGGCAAGCCAGGACTCAAGGTCTTCAGCTAATCAGAATCATCTTCCTACTCTCCCGGGGAATAAAGTTCCCGGCACAGAAGCAGGGTGGCCTAGCAGGGAGATCGGGCCGTCCCAAGGTGCACCTGTCTGTGCTGATCCTCTGCGTTCTTGTCTGTAAACTGGAGGTGAGTGCAGAATCAGCCCCCTGGGCTGTCACGGATGTCCTAGGGAAGCCCCACGAGAAATAGCTGAGAATCAGGGCAAGGAAACCTGGCCAGGTCAGGACGTCTACAGGGTCACGCGGGCCCCTCGAGTCCCTTCTACAAGTAGAGCAGTTAGGATAGTGGGGCAGGGGGCAGGAATCAGCCAGCACTTAGGTTCCCGGTTTCTTTCCCTGTCTCATCCCCGGCTCTGCACCTCGCCCTGGCTTCCTCACCGCAGGGCTAAGTGGAGGGCAGCTGCAGTTCCTGGGGCGTCCACTGGGGCACCGCTGGATTTCTGGGGGAGACATGCAGCCGCCCAGCTCTCGGTGAGGCAGGTAGAAGAGTGGCAGTGCGGGCCTCGGTGCCCTCAGCTCTCGTTCTGCCCTCACAAGCCTCTGAGGGAGGGACATGCAGGGTCTTATCTGGCTTCTGAGGAAACGGGAGGCTCCGAGACAGGAAATGATTGGCCCAAGGACACACCGCTAGTGGGCAGTCATGTCCAGCAGGAGACACCCGAAAGACCCCATGACAGGCCTGCCTCCCAAAGGCGGAGCAGCCTGACTCGGACAGGCAGCAGGCCTGGTTTTAAGTGTCACTCAGCCCTTAACCTGCCCTTTGGCCTTAGACACCCTCCTAGCCCGGAGACCTCTGCCCTGCACAATGGAGGTTGGCCCTTCCGATGTGGTTGTGTGGGTCCACGAGTCACCAAGTTCAGGGGCTTCAGCCTCTCTCTACAGTGCAGGCTGCAGGCACCTTCCTTGGGCCTTCTTCGGGTGGCTGGGGCAGCGTGGGCGGTGACGAGAGGCAGTCCCCACAGGAGCCAAGTATGCCCAACGCAGCTGCCAGAAGTCTCATTAGTCAGCCCCAACAGCTGCTGCCACCGAACACAGAGCACCAACAGGGACGCACCCAACTCTGCTGAATCTTGGGGGTGGCTGGAGAGCAGGAGCGGCCAAGGAAAAGCAGATTTCCAGAATGTCCACGGGAATCCATGTGGGCTCTCTCCTCATCCACAGCTCAAGCCACAGTGCCCCCCACCCCACCACGCATGCCTCCCTCTCAGCGCCAGCTATGAGCTTGGTGGGATTTTCTAGTCAGGAGCAGGCCCCGGCATCATCAGCCAGGTGGACAGACAGGGTGCTGGAGACAGCAAAGAATCTCCAAGGGCCCTGAAGCCCCAGCCACCATGCTGCTTCCCAGGGCCATGAAGGAGCCGGTCAGGCAAGGGCGGTGTGCAAGAAGATGAGTCTCCCCCATTACCACCTTTCCTCACCCTCTCTGGTTCTGATGAGAGCAATTTTGGTAAGCATTCCAGGGCTTTCCTGTCTGCGGAAAGAGTCTGAGCATCAAATTTCCGGCGCTGTCTGCCACAGATATCCCAGGCCCCATGAATGCCACAGGAGATGCCATCCTATACACCTGTCAGGATGAAAGGAAGGGGAGTATGGCCCCTGGCCAGCGCTGCCTTCCTCACCACCTCTCTCCCCCTCTGTTCTGGGCCTTCCGGGGTCTTTTCAACATCCTCTCATTTTTCATCCAGTCTCATCTTGGGCAACAGAACCTGAATTGTGGACTATTTCCCAGAAGAAGAAGCACACTAGAGAGGGGCCAGGGAGAACAAAACACCTGATTCTTCTGGGGAGCAGGGGAGTGGCTAACTGGACAAACTACAGAAAACCCTACAGAAGCTGATGAGCGCCATGCTGTTTAAGGAAAATAACCCCCCAAGCAAAGACCTCTCCAAGTGCCGAATCTTACAGCAACTCTCTTTTAGGGGAGTGAGGTTATTCATGCTTGAAAACTGAGAAGGTAAAAGTGTCCAGGAGGCTCATCAAAATTGGCGAAGCTGATGTACAAGACCATGAACTTGGGCTGGAGCCCAGGTTTCAAAGCAGAAACTTCTGGGGGTAGTGGGAGCAGATGCCTCCCTTACGTTCCTCTGCCCGGGCATCCTTCCCCTGAAGCCGCCAAGCTGTTGGCAACAGTGAAACAGTAATAAAAGGCAGGCCTCCCTTTGCCCCAAACAGACAATTACAGAAACAATGACTACTGTTGCTTGTGGACTTACTGCGGGCCAGGCAACCCTGCTAAGTACTTCCTATATCCCAATTAGCCAGCATTACGCCCCCGATGAAGCTGAAATTATATGAACAAGTTTAAGTAAAAAGAAAGAAAGAGAGAAAAGAGGGAAAGAGGGGAGGGGAGGGGAGGGGAATCAGGATGAGAGAAAGGAAAAAAGAGAGCAACCCAGAATGGACACACCTTCTGTGCACCACGTAGGGCCCTTGTCTTACAGGATCCCCCTTTAACAAAGATGAAAAGGGCTCTGAGAAGTTCATGGATATATAAAATTGAATCCTGAAACTGAAATTCAAAGTCAGTTCAATTTGACTGCAGGTCTATCTACATGCTGATGAAACCTTTACAATTCTCAATAAACAAACAAACAAACTAACAAAAAACAAAACAAAACAACACCCCAAAACTCTCCTTCCCCGCAGTTACAACCAGCGGTGCAGGCTGCAGGGTGAGTGATGAGTGACAGTCCGTGGTGTGCAGGGCTCAAAGACACTTCCCAAGGAGGGCTGGGATGCCTTGCATGCCCGAGTCTAGGAGAAGCCAGGAGGGAGGCCAGACTTCACCGACCCTCAAGGGCCTCAGAGCTGAAAGTTAGAGGCAAATGTCTTAAGAAGCATCAGGCTTCGGGCTTTGGAGGGGTGGGTGGCTCTCTTTTGATGCAGACCACTGAGTGTGAAGCTCATGCATGAGAGCACCCATCCCCTCTGAGTGGCAAAAGGCCTCCGGGGATACAGAACACCCCCTCACTCTCCCTGGTTAGCTATCCTGTGAACATGAATCACCAGGACCAGGCAAGGCCGTGGGCGGTTCTGCAAAGCCATCCCCACCAGTGGAGAGAAAATACAAAGCTTCCAGCCTCCCAGTAGTGGAGGACCAGCGTCACTGCCTCCTACGAAGGGCGGTGCGGCCTGAGGCTGGAGCCTGTCCCCACAGCCCAGGCAGAACAGCAGGGGGCAGTGTTGACAGAAGCAAGCTGGTGAGAGCCACAGCCCCCTGCCCAGCGGGCCCCTGACCTGAGCCTGCTCGGAGCCCTGGGGCACCTCCCTGGGCTGTCCTAGGTAATGAAGACAGAGCTCTCTCCGGCTCCCAAATACCAGGGACACCAGCTCTCCAGGTACCTCTGGGCTTCTTCCCCTGAGCCCGTGCTCCCAGCCCCTCACTCGTCACACTGGGCAGCTGGAAAATCACGTCGACACCCACAGCACAGAGGCACATAAATGAACAAACACGCACAGACGTGGTGCACAAAGTGTGTGTGCCCACACAGACTGCCATTCATTAAAGGCCTGTGGCAGCCAGCCAGATTATAAATAGACCAGCTCATTTTTAAGACGACCAGCCCTTCAGCAGAGTTCTCTGGCCCTTAGAAATGGTGTGAGTCCTGCCTCCTCTTAACCTCTTTTAGCTGAATGCCCAACAGAGCACCCAGTTCTGACCCAGCCAGACACACACACACACACACAAACACACAAACACACACACACACACCCCTTGGGTAAGATTATCTGATACACAGGATCGGATTGATGCTAAGCCCAGAGATACAAGGTCCAAAGGGGTCTCTCAAGTCACAGGAATGACAAACACATCGCTGTTTAGAAAGTAATGAGGGGCACAGCTGCTCATGCCCCAGCACGCTTGGCAGCGGGACCCAGCTGGTTCAGGCTCACTTCTCAGACCTCCATTAGCGCACGGCGTACCTATCACCACCTCCTCAGCTCACAGTTCAGAACAAGCCCTGCCTCCCCACCCTTCCCAGCACAGGGCAGCCTGCCCTGCACGGCTTCTAGCCTGAGAACACCCAGAGGTGATCTGCGGCCGAAATAACCCCTACCTTGTGGAGACCACACAGCCGGTCACTTCCCCTTACCACCAGCCATAACCAAGGAGAGCCTAATGGTATTGAATCTTGGCCAGAACAGACCCCCACCCCACCCTACCCCAAAAGCTACAGGCACGAGTTCACCATGTAGCTCTAATTAACAGGAGAGGAGCAGACACATCTTCATTCGGTCATCCTCATTCAACCACATGGAGGGTATCAATAACTTATGACCAACATTTCTATTCCAGGGAACCAGCCATGCTAGGGTCCCTTTACCTGCTGTGCTATTATGGATTGAATGTCTGTGTCTCCCCCTCCACCCCAAATTCGGATACTGAGCCCCTAACCTCACTGTGATGGCGTTTGGAGGTGGAGCCTCTGGGAGGTCCTGAGGTCATGAGGGTGGAGCTCCGTGTCAGGATGAGTGGCCTTATAACGAGAAAAGGCTGGCGCTGAAGCTCTCTCACTGCCCTGTGAGGACACATGGAGAAGGTGGCTGTCTGCCACCCACACAGAGGTTCTTTACCAGAACCCAACTGCGCGCCCTGAACCCAACTGCGCGCCCTGAACCCGACACCCAGCCTTCAGAACGGAGAAAGAAACGGCTGTGGTTTAAGCCACCAGTCTATGGTACTTTGTTTGGCAGCCCGAACTGACCGAGACAGTTATAAACCTCCAATTTCTCCTCATTGTTTCAACTTCTCTCTGGCCCTCAAACACTAACCCAGACTTTGTGCAGGACGTGTATTCACTCATCAGATTCTCAGGAAATGCCCAAAGTCGGGGCCTTCTCTTATGCTGTGAGCTTCTTCAGGACCAAGACCATGCCCCACAGTGCCTAGCACATGACTTACAATTGCCACCCCTCAATAGTGACCAGAAGTTACCTCAGGGTAGACATTTGTGGTCCGGAGGAGGAAGGCTTGGGCTGGCCCAATCCTTTCCTCCAAAATATCTAATTTCTATCATCAGCCCAGGAAAGTGTTTCTGCAGGGCCCTCCCACGTCCTCTGCGTCCGGCGAGGCCGCAGTCTGACCAAAAAACTCTACAATCCATGCTGAGTGCAAATCCTCATAAGGATCTACAAACACCTGGTGGCCTCCACTCTGTAAAATCCAGCAAATCACATAGGCTTGACCAGAGCAACCATGTGTCGCTGGAGAAGCCGGGAGCCCCGAGGACTAGGCCGCAAACGGTGTTAGAAACTGACATCTAATGTCAACTCCCTGACATTGACAGCTAATGGACACCTAATGTCTACCTTGACAAGTCTCGAGCGATTCAACTGCACTGACTTACCACCCAGTTCTCGCTAGGGGAAGAGCTAAACTTCACAGGTCCCGGGTCCCACACTGGATGGGCCCTTCCACGGTGTGCTGACTTACTCTCTGCTTCCCCGGCTGGCTCCTCGGATTAAACCCCTCACCTGACCCACCTCCATTTCCCCCCTAAGAGGCAGTCTTCGGTAATTCCTTAAGGGGAGTGTTTTGTTTTCTTCACTGAACTGTGGCTTTCAAAATAGTCCTGACCTTCCTGCTCCCCATTCCCCTTGTCACGGAGCAACCGAAATTAAATTGATTCCCGCTATCGGCGTTCTGCATCTCAGAGATTACACCCAGCCACCAGAAAAGTCAGCTGTTGGCTCCATCCCATGAACAGGAACCCTGTTGCTAAATCCAACCCCACAGGCTCAGGAAGGAGGTGATGGGGGAAGAGGGGGTAACTAAGGGGCGCAGGTAACAATTTATGGCCCCTTTGTCACTGCGGTCTTATCTCTGCGGCCAGCCCCTTCTGAGAAATGGTGCCGTTACTGAACTCCCGGGAGGGCTGCCCCCCACCCACCCTGGGACCCAGCCGTTTGGGACAGGTGGCCCAGCTGGGGAGCGGAAAGATCACTGTGGAGCCCAATCATCACCCCCCGCCCCCAGCATGTCGCCACCCAGGCGTCCCAGCTCAAACCGCCTCTCCTAGGACACAAGCCAGAGAGGGAGAGGTGCAGCGAAGGAATGAAGGTTGAAGGTCCTCAGAGAGGCCCTTCCGTGACCACCCCATCCAGATGAGGGCCCCCTGCCCCTCTCAGAGAGCACACGCACTGTCCCTGCGAAGCACCTATGACAATATGTAATTGTGTGGGTGTGTGAATGTGTGTGCATCTGTTTAACGTCAATCTCCCCTACGAGGGCCAGATGAGGTCCCACGAGGGCCAGACCACCACTACCTTCTTCCCCACAGTATCAAGCACTCCATAAATATTTATTGAATAAATAAGTAGAAGAGAGAAAGACTCTACCGCAGGCTACTATTATAGAAATAGGATATGAACTTATTTTTGGTTGGGCCTCTTGGGGAATCATTTTGGTCCACCCTGCAATGCAGAGAATACACTTTAGGAACTTACAGAGCTCTCTTCTTTGCCCTTTTCTGGTACCTCTCATATCTGACTAGTGACACACCAGAAAAATGTATCCCTGCCCCATGCCAAAGAGATGACGGAGCCCAGGACAAGTCTCAAAACTTCATTGAAGTGAACACTGGAATTCTACCTGGCCACCTGTGAAAACACCCTTTCTCTCCCCAGGCTCTTGTTGCCTCCATTCATTCCACTGCCATGCCATGGGATCACCAAGCAAGGCAGTCCCACTGCTGAGTCCCTCCCTGTGAGGGACTTCGAGTTGTGACCTGACCCACATTCATTACTGGCATCTAATGGGTTTGGCTCATCAAGTCTCCCCTCTGTTGACCCAGGAGCAAAAGGCAAGAAACTTCATTTATTTATTTCTACCTCCCTTTGTTCCAAAAGCGATTGGAAGTATCTTACAAAAATACCTACCATGTGATAAAAGGAGATAAAGAAATGAGCAGGGATGGGAAGTAAATCTGAAAGGAAGGCTACTGCTCAAAAGCATAAAGACATTCTGAGACATGAGATCTGAAAGCCTCCTTCCTCAATTTCCATCCTCAACAGGAAGATGGGAAATATTTCCACCGATATTCGGCAGACACTTTACCCACCCTGCGAGTGTCTGGGCTTAGCCGTGGGGATTCATCAGCAATGCACACACCAGGCCCCAGGCTGTGTCTCTGATGTCCTTGAATCCTGTGTCAAACGCTCCCAGGTGGGGAGAGGCGCACTGCTGGAGTCAACCCAGGAGAAGGGACAGAAAGGATAGGGGAAACATTTCCTTCTAAAACCTGGGCATGTCAGCACTCGTCTCTGCTTGCAAAATAAACCCTGTCTGACCTTGGGCAGAACTAGAGGCTCTCCTCGGTCCTTCCCATTCTCAAACTTCTGTGATTTTGTGATTCACGGTTGTCACAGTCAGAGGGGTCATTTTTATTGGAACACCCTGGTATTTGGAAATCTTTCTCTTCCACATGCAAGCGTGAATTCAGCTTTCTGTGTCTGCACGTTCTCACTCCTTTGCCTCCTGGTAAGGATGGGCGGGCTGCCCCTACCCTCAGCGGCTCTCTTGACTGACAACTTCCATCCCCATGCCTGCCTGACACCCATCTCAGCAGCGCACGCTGGATCACTCTCCCTGCATCGCCCTCAGCAGGGTATCAGTTTTCCTTCATCCATACTTTTCAGAGAACCCAACACCCAGCATACAAGTACAACAGTTCTTCCCAGAAAAATTTGTGCATGTATGAGTGCATTCCTCCTTCTTCTATTATCTGTTCCCAGTCCTTGTCATAACAGGAAATATTTGCTGAGTGCATCTTCTGTAAATTCCCTCATTTAATCTTCACCACATTCCAGTGTGGTAGTTATGTAACTATTATTGTTCCCATCTCACAGATCGACATACTGAGACTCAATATGGCCAAGCCAATCAAGGCCACGCCAGGATTCCACCCGTGCTCATCTCATTCCAAAGCGCTTAACCACTACCCTGTATAGTCATACCTGCTTCTGAAACCCATTAGGAACTTCCCCCATTTTAACTGCTTCATCACTCACTCACAGATTTTTCAGACCTGCATTCATTCCAAGAGCTAAGCCCCCACTTGGGTGTAGGGAAGCAGATGTGGGATTCGTGGTCCTGCAGACGTTGCATAAAGCTCTCATCCTTATTCAAGGTCCCACAATCCCTCAGACTTGCCATTTCCCACATGTATAGTCAACCTAATAATCCCCCACGTCTCAAGTCACAACTTGGTTATCATATGAATGTGACAATTCCTGGACAAATGGACATTTTTCCAGGAGGGATGAACGTACCGTCTATGCTTCAGACAACTCCATGGAAGATGAATCCACTACTTGGTTCTATCTGAAGAGCAATGAATCCATCACCAAGGACCTCGGGGTCATTCCAAAGGAGCCATATGCTCTTAGCCCACCCCCACCCTTAGCTGGGGAAGCCCCTTTAACAAGTAGAAACGATTTTCTAATTAAGTGATGAGTATGCGGTATTGACTTGCAGTGCAAGAGCGGCTCAGGGGAGGAAGACCAAAAAAGAAATCGTGCTGCAGTATCAAGGCCAGAGCACCTCCCATGCCCCCAGCTCCCCAGGCTCTAGTGACGGTTAAAAATGCTGACCATGTCATTTGTCTGCTTAAAACCTTCCCAAGGCTCCCCGTGGCACTTAGAACCACACACAAACTTCTTCCCCTGGCTCACAAGGCTCTGAGTCACCTACCTGCCTGGCTCCGACCCCCTTCCCTTCCTCCTGATTCTTGAAAGCACCCAACTCAGTCCTGTCGCAGGGCCTTTGCATGCTGGCTCCCTCTGCAGGGATGGTCATCCCCCAGATCTGCTCCTTTCAGGCAGAGCTTCAAAACCATCTTCTGAGAGAAGGCTTTGTGACCATCCCCTCAAATCACCCCAAGCACTCTTTCTTACATTAGCTGGTGTTAGTTTCTTCATTGAAAAGGGCACAGCCTGATATTTTTTTCATTTGCCATCTGAATGCTTCCTCTCAACCCTCCACGGAAATAAATACATGCTCCAGAAAGCACGAACCTTGTCCATCTTATAGCCCCCTGTGCCTAACACAGTGCCTGGCAAATCGGACACACTCAGTACACATGTACTGGGAGAGAAGAAGGAACCACGAGCAGCAGCACAAGCAAAGGGACGGGGTCCAGCATGACACACGAAGACAACGTGCTCCTTGGGGGCTGATCAACTCCAAAGGCAGACGCTGGGTAATCCTCACAGTCAAGACCTCACGGGGAATGTTCTCACTAGGGAAGGCCGTGAGTCAGTGGGCTGGGTATAGTGAAAAGATCCCTGTGGACTCGAAACTGGGGATCTGGTTTTAAAACACTATAGTGCTTTCCCCCGCACAGCGTTTCCTAAGGCAGTGCTAACCAAGTACTGTAAACCGAGGGACTTAAAACACCAGAAATGTAGTCTCTCAGTTCGGGAGGTGAGAACTCTGAAAGCAAGATGTCACAAGGCTGGTTCCTTCTGAAGGCTGAGAACGAATCTCTCCAGGGGTCTGGAGGTCCCCAGCAATCCTTGGCGTCCCCGGGCTTGGAGACCCACTATCCTGACCTGTTTTTGCTGCCCACAGCTCTCTCCCTGGGTAGATCCTTCGTGCCTAAATGTCCCTCTTCTTAGAAGGATGCCAGCCACTTCATTAGGGGCCACTATGGCCTCATGTTCACTAATTACACCTGCAAAGACCCTATTTCCAAATAAGGTCTCATTCTAAGGTGCCATGTGGACACCCTCAAGGGAGGTGGCAGCATCAATCATGCCTCCTGTCATATCAGATGGGCTGCGTTGGGAGGACTGTGGATCTGCTGAGCCAGGAAGCAGGGGCCACCGCAAGCTGGGGAGCAAAGGACAATCCAGTGCAAATAGGGCTGAAGGCAAACAAGTGCGTGACAGATCAGAGCAGGAAGGAACGTGGCCTGAGGAAGCAGAAGTGGTGCAGCCTGGCTGGGACGGGGACAGCAGGCGGGGGGAGGGACGAGGGGTGAACACAGAGCTGCTGGGCAGATAAACATCAGTTTCAAGGAATGAGTCAGGAGGAGCCATCCGTAACCCCACTGTTCTCCCAGACAGGAATTCAGAGCAGGAGACTGGATAGGAGTGGGTGGGGTCCGTGTGAGGAGGGGCGTGCATCTGCAGGGGTGGGGGTGGGGAGAGGCCCGGGACTCAGAGGCAGGTGGAAACCAGAGGGAGGGGGATGGCATGTGGACGCGAGCAGGGACTGCACATTAGAGAAGAGACACAGGGCCAGGACAAGGCCCCACGAGCACCTTTTCCCGAGGACAGACTGCCTGACTCCAGTCTGGAAGGAGCAGCCCTTCAAATGACTGGCTGTGACTATTGCCTCCACCCAACCCCAACTCCAACGCTGAGCACCACCCGCAAAAACGCAGATGGCAGAAACCCGAGAAGGGCTATGCCCGAGGGACAGAGCCAGAGACAGAAGGCAGTGGCCAGGGAGGCCGGGGAAGAGGGGTGGCCTACTGTCGTACCCTCCCGGGGCCCCACACACCCCGTCACAGACGAGGAAACTAAGCTCCTTTCAGACGCTGCAGCTCTGTGGTTCTCACCCACCAGTTCCACATTAAGTGCCTGGTAATTCAATAATTCAATTAAGAAAGCTCCATTTTTATATATATATATAAAAGCTTAATATTTAATGGAAGGGTTATGAAGTGCGACACAACTCGGGGTGATTAATAGTTACAATTAAAGGCTGGACGTGTTGAGAGGAGAAAGGCAGAGCTTAGCGGAAGCACATTTGTGCTGCTAAGGATACAGCAAGTCACCCCTGGGCCGGGGAAGGCTTCTCCCCAAACTGCACACCTAGTAGTGTACCCAGCAGATCCCCATGCGCAGAGTGCCCTGGCGCACCTGCCAGGTGCAGCGCAGAGTGGGGTTCCTTCTAGCCCCCCACAAATCGGAGCTTGTTTGCTGAAGAGCCAGAACAAAGCCCACTCCGACCTGCGGGCCCATCTTCCCACTGCAGTGAAGCCTTCCTGGAGGCAGGGAGGTTGGAGAAGGAACGCGGGCCGGGCAGGGGGCGCAAGGGCTGAGCTCCCACCTCTCCCGGAGCAGCAGGGGGCTGTTGCGGCATCTCAGCCTTCTCAGGTCGGGGAACTCCTCACTCCTAGAACACGGATGCCTCTGGCCTCCCGTCACCCAGGTGGAGGGTTCATGAAAGGATGGGCCACACCGACCGCACCACAGCACCCCTGTCACCAAGTCCCCCAAGCCTGGCCTCTTGCCCCCTCTGGCTGCCTCTACCTGTCCATTCCAAGGGAGATGGGACACCCACAATGCACCACGCTGGGGCCGATTCCACGGGTGACCCACTTCACATGGAAGGAGCCTCCCGGCCCGGATGCCAGCCCAGCCCCAGGTGTGGCGCCTCATCCTACGCGTAGCCACTTCCAACCACAAGGCTCTGATTTCTCGTCTCAGGAGCACCTGCCTCTGAGCGTCAGGACAGAACAAAGGCTGACCGCTCAGTGCAGCCTGGGCTGCCAGGCTCTGAGCCTGTGCCAGTTACGGAAAAGGCCAGGCCCTGGAGCGGCCCGCTCTTTTAAGGCAGGAGAGTCACAATGAAGAAGTGGGGAGCAGACACCCAAACCAACTAGGAAGCAACACTGACTTTCACGTAAGTAATACAAAAATGTCTTCCCCTCTGAACCGATGGGAGAAGGCCATATCCATTCTCTGGATCACCTGCCCTGGGCCCACTGGGGACAGCCTGCATGCAGACCAGAAACTACAGTTCTACAGGGATCAGATGCCCGGAGTCAGGGGTGAGGCCTAGTGCAAAGCAAGGTGGGCAAGTGTAAATACTGCCTGCAGCTTGGATGCTCGCAGATTTCAATCTTTGCACCTTCAATGAACTAAGAGTGATCAGTTGACATTATAGGATCAGGGAGGGCAATTCTAAGGGGTGAGGAGGCAAAGCCTCCCCTCTCCATGTGAACCAAGCTTAGCTGGAACTTTCCAGGAAGATAGTAGGTATCATCAGGCATGCTAACATGCTCTCATGACATCCTGATCAGAAATTAACCTTTATTGAGCATCTACTATATACCAGGAGCTGGGACAGGGACTATATAAATCCTTTGTTCTATAATAAGTCTGATTCCAGCCCTGGGAGATAGGGGATTATTACCCTCACTTCTCAAAGGGAGGCAACTGAGCTCAGAGGAGTCAAGTAACCTGCCCAAGGTCCCACTGCCCGCAAGTTCTGCTCCAAACCCAGGTCTGCTGACCGTGGAGTGTGAATTACAACAGGTGTGTTATGAAATGAAGGGATCCAGGCCCAGAATGGCCCAAAGTGATGTACAAGGGTTCTCATTCCCCCGTCCGCTTCACGGCGGCCCTTCTGAGCCTTCCTGCTTAGCATCCCCCCTTAACCCACAGGGCAGGGGACTGCTATTGGTTATCATTGCTGTTGCATGAGTTTCAGCCACTGGGAGTCTTTTTATCTCTGCCTCCTCTTGAATTTTCTGGAGTAGTTTGAGGAGGATGGGCATTAGTTCTTCTTTGAAAAATATGGAACGCTTCACGAATCCTTGCGCAGGGGCCATGCTAATCTTCTCTGTATCGTTCCAATTTTAGTGTATGTGCTGCCGAAGCGAGCACATCTTTTTATCTCTAACAGTGAAATAAAGAGCAAGGTTTCCAGTTTAAAGTTTTACAGACAAAAGCAGAGCAAACAGAGTTTTCATTCGTGGTTCTTGGGAGACGCCTTCTCCAGGCTCCTGAAATGATTACGTAAGCAGGACAACCACCACCAATCCCCACCCCCTCAATAAAAACAAAGGTACGCAGGGCAGCCAAGACAGACCCTCTAAACAGCTAAGCTCTCCACCTTCCTGGTCAGAGACCAGAGCCACCTGCTACTCTCTACTCTGACCCCTCCCCCAACCACCACCATGGCCTTGCCCCACTTCCCCCACCTGCCCCAACGTAGCACAACACCCATGGGAGAGGGGGTGAGCATCAGGGCTGCCAGCAGGCAGGCCGAGGAAAGGGGTGAGTGGGTGCTCAGACCCTCAGCCTGCAGGAGCAGACAGACAGAGGACTCTGTTGAGTGTCCCAGAGTCTCTCCCATGGCTAGGTGAGGAGTGACGAGTGGGAGGAAGAAAAATAAACCCAGTGGAAGCAAGACGGTTGCCATTACAAGTAGATGTGTTAGGTGAAGGCTTTGAATGAATGAATGACCAAAGGGACAGCTGTCCTGGATCACTAACATATCTTGAGTCCCAATGTGCTAGACAGCTGTGGGTGGGGTGGGGGTGGGGACCTGCCCTCGAGACATATGCCCACAGGGACAGCATGGACACTGTCACTATTAATACTTTGGAGAACTACGTGCAGAGAGACAGAAAGGGAGCTTGGATTTGCCTTTAAAAAAATATTTAAAAGAAATACTAATTAATTAAAATTGTTGATGTGAACTGTTTGCCATTCATGTCTAATTACTGTGCTGCAAAACAATGGTGTTTACCATTAAAATCAGATCACATTAATTTGGGGGTGAGTTTTCTTTGGTGGCAACAGAATGCCCAATGAATGGGCAAATGTGTAGATACTTCTATTCATGGTCGCCTGCTAACAATCTCCAGGCATTGGAGGGAGTCCCATTCTTATAAATAGTAATGGATGTATAATTTAAATGATTACTGTACCAAGCACTCGCCGTGTGAGCACCACCACTAAGGATGTGCGTGCAGCTGTCTCCTTGAAGATTCCCAACCCTGTAAGATGTGTTCTACGATGTCACCATTTTACAGATACACTAATTTGCCCAAGATCACGCGGTTGGGAAGTGACGGGGCCAAACCTGGCAGCCAGGCCTGCCCAACTCCAGAGTCCATGTTCATCACCAAGGTGACAAATGCAGAGCGCATGCACAAAAGACAAGTCTGGGAGGGCACCCACCAAAACGCTAACAGTGATGAGACTATAATTCTTCTTTTGCGTGGCTATGTGTATGTAGCTCTTAAAAATGCTATGCTCAATATGAATTCCAGGGGAGGGGGCTTTACTGTTTTGTTGGTCTGTTTTTTAAGGACTTCAGCTCCACTAGTTATGGCTCTCCCTGTCCAGAAGCCACATCAGTGGTGGGACGGTGGGAGTCCATGCACGCGCGGCATGACACACCCTGGCTGGCCATCTAGACCAACCTTCAGTGTGCTGCAGACGTCCTTGCTCTCGGGCCCTAACAGATGGGCCTCACTTCATGACAGCCTCCCCAGATGCCAGAGGAGTGGATGGAAGCTCCAAAAACATCCAGCTAGGAAGGCGAGCAGCAGCAGGAGCCACCGGCCAATTTGCACAAAGATCGCCCTATGAAAATGCCTTTCCAGAGTCTGACAGGAAGCCAGCGGCTCCTCTTCCTCTTATTAGGAGGACAAAACTACTGAAGTTCATCTTGAGATACACACAAAAACAAATAGGTTCCAAAATCAGAGCCAGCCTCTTTTCCCAGTGATCTGAGAGCCATGATGTGTATTTAGTGGCTGAGAGGAATCAGGCTGACATGCAGGGCTAACTCAGAACAGCCCAGGTGCCATCTGGAAGGTTCTTCCCAACTGCAGCCAGCTCTGAAGGTGTCTGCCTTGGTTAGACTGAGGAAACCCTCAGGTCCAGGAGGGACTGCTTGCCCTTCGGGAAGAGCCAGAAATACTGAGAAAGGCCTTGATGGCAGCAAGGACAAGGGCTATGTCTAAGGTATTATGCCTAGCTCTGTGCCTGGCCCATAGAACGCATCGCAACTGATACACAAATAAATATCGAGTGGCAAATAAGTCTTACCTAGAGTGGAGGGCACTGGCAATCGAAGAGTAGGAAGAACTGAAGTAACTGCATAACACTTACCTATGGCAAGGTTGGAGAGCATAATTGTGCTTATACAATTAAACTTTCCAATAATGTAGACAAAACATGAGACTGGAAATCAGAAGATCTTGCTTTGAGACCGGTGTTTCACTACTTAATTTTGTGTGACTCTAGAAGAGTGACTGCATTGTAAACAGAGAAACAGGTGACTAATAGTTCCCAACTCTAGCTACACATAAGGATTTGTAAAAAGAGATGTTCAGGGGATGGCAGAATAGCTCAGCTGTTAGGCACCTGCCTTGCAATTTCAAGTCTGGGGTTCCATTCCCAGCCCTGGCCCATGCAATCCCACATGCTGAACTGCGGCGCAACTGGTAACCACCAGGATGGCTTAGCGGCAAAGGTTCTCGTCTCCCATGTGGGAGGCCCCCAGTTCAGATCCCGCCCTGCACAGTCCCACATCCATCTGTGTGTGATGAAACCACGTCATAACTAACGTACAACTATGGAGACTGCTCTGGGCCCTCCCTCCTTCTCTCTCTATCACCTTCTCTCAAACAAATAAACCAATCTTTTTTTAAAAAAGAGAGAGATGCTCATGCCCTACCCCATCCTACCATCTAATCCCCAGAGATGGATTATTTTGTATTTTTTTAAAAGCTCTTAAGATAATCCCAATACATAGCCAAATTTAAAAACCACTTACACAGAAATCAAACCACATAGCTATATAAAATATAGCTATGTTTATAGCTCTACTTATATGTATATTTTAAAAATTCATCAAAATATATTAGGTATAGAGATATTCCACTGCAAATTTCAAAAGCCAAAATTAGAAACTATGTGCTCATCAAGCAGGGAAGCAGAGTCACTTCTGGAAAGTTCTTCCTTAAACTACTAAAGCCAGTAAAAAATGGAAACTGATGCCTTGGAAGGTCAAAAGAGATAACCACCTAACAGACCAAATGTTTTAGGCACATTGCAGAAGAGATTTCCATACGGATTGGCTAGACAGGTTGGGCTAAATAACTTTTTAATTCATTGTATTAATATTTAACAACACCGTCACTTTTATTAACCCCTACTTTGTGTCTGGCGGTTTGCACAAGTTGTTTCACTTAATCATGAGACCCACATGATGGGGAAGGTGATTGTAAACCTTCCACTCATCAACTGCAGACAAGCTGGGTCCCCACCACACCCAGCACTCTAACTAGGCTGGCTTCCTCACATCTGGTGAGGTTCCCATGCACATTCTTGCCTTTGCACCTGCCAATTCCACCCGGGAGAAATTCCGAGCTTCTCTCTATCAGAATCCTGCCAGGCAATCACCGGGACCTTTTCTGGATCACGCTGGTTACACTGTGGAAGCAGATTTTAGCATTCAGGAGCCCTGAGCCCTGGACACATCTGGTACTGCTTGCTTTCTCATTGGATAGAGAATCCGCTTCCTCTTAATCCCTTCCCCAAACACATCTCTACTAGGCCATGTTTAGGTAAACCTTCACTTCAAGATGGAAGAGCAGAAACCTCTATTAAAATAAAAGTTCTCTGGGCCCATGGGCCTTTCTCTGGAAAAGGTTTAAATCAAATGCAGATGTAAAAGGTAACAAGAGATGAGAAAGGCAGTGGGCTGCAGCCATAGGCCTGCACCGCCGGCTGCTCACAGCACTGCTGACACTGTACTGAATCCTCTCTGCTCTGTCTGCAGCTTCCATGAGGGCGAGGACCCTGTCACAACGCGGTCATCTCAGCACCTGGTACATCAAAAGCACTCGACAACTATTTATTGAATGAAAGAAACAAATTAAAATGGGCAGAAGATCAAAAACCTGTGTACAATGGGGAAACTTGACTCTCAGAGACCTTCCAATGCTAAAGCTTTGTGATTGGAGAAAAGACACAAAATGTGCACTGGGCGGGCGTCTCCTGAGTGCAGGCACTGTACCACGGGCCCCAGGGCCACACACCAAAGTGGCAGCATCAGGCCTCACTGAACTGCAAAGAAAAGATAAACAAGTAACAAGCTGAACCTTTTTCTTCAAAGAGCAGCGCAATATTTATATGACAATGGTAATGCTGCTTTCACAAGGCTGGATGTAATTGTCACATGTATTAGAAGAAAGGAAGTCACCATCTGTCCAGTTATATCCTTTTTAGGACAAAACTGGTATGGGGCTAGAAACAGTGATCCAACTCCACTAAACATCACCACTGCACACACCCACCAGAAAGCACCTCACCTCCCGGCATTTCTGTTTCAAGATGACAGCCTGAAACGTGAAACTCATCTCCAGGGCTATCCCGAAACCCTCCTGACGCATCATACTTGGTCAAAATAATTCAAGGCTTCAGGGAACAGACAGGTGGTATAAGGTGCGTCAAAGTCACAGTGAAACAGGCTCCTTACTCTGCATTCTGTATTTTTTAATGTTGCAAATGACAAATTTCAGAAAAATATGTAAGTTTTAGAAAAACCTGCACACCACACTTAGACTGCCTTTCACTGGTAGAAAAGTAAATTAGCACCACCTCCCCGTGGGGCAGTTTGGCAACAAATAGCAAATCGTTAAAATATATTATTATCTCCTTATTATAAATTTCTAAAAGTAGAACTGCTGGGTCAAAAGAATAGTGTAAGCAGGAGAGAAATGTGCTCACAAGGGCAGTGCTGACAGCACTGGTTTTAAGACCAAATAATGATAAGGATACTGAAAACAAGCTAAATATCCCTAACTAAGAGTCTGAGTAAGCCAATCATAGTGCATTAACATCAAGACAACAATGCAGGTATCAAATAGGATCGTATAGAGCACACCGACTTGGAAAGATGTCTGCCATAGCACTGAACGGGAAAAGCAGTCTGGCAAACACCACATAGGAGTCCATTTATATGAACGTGAACACAACCATGTGTTGTGTGTGCAGACAGACCTCTGGAAAGCTGCACAAAACGTTACCGGGGGTTATCTCAAGGCGATGAAATATGAGGGGAGTTTTCCTTCTTTGTTTACTTCTGTATTTAATTTTGTCTAGTGTGCCTTTTGTTTTTAAACAAAATCACAACACTTCAAAATCATCTTGGGGATGATGGGATGGCTCAGCGGGTTCAGAGCTCGTCTCGCAGCCCCCAGGGTCCAAGGATCGTATCCCTGCCCCGGCCCATACAGACCCAATACTGAACTGGGGTGTGCCCCCAGTTCAGTTGTCGCTGCGGCAAGCTTCCCATATGGGAGGCCCCTGGCCCGGTTCCTGCTCTGCATGGACGACCCACACCCACCTGTGGAGTGAAACTATATTGAAAACTAATGGTGTGCAACTGTGGAGAGTGCTCTGCGCCCTCCCCCTTCTCTCTGTTTCTGTTTCTCTCTGTCAAAAACAATAAAAATAGATCTTAAAAAAAAAAAAAATCATCTCCCTTCATTTACAGATCACCCGATTCTGTGCCAGGGTGCACTTACCTCACCCATTGAGCCCAATAGCTGATTCTCAACTCTAGTTTGGGGATATTCCAGAACACCTCCTCGTGACCCAACTACAATCCTGGCTCCCCCCTCTTCAAGATGTTATGTGGGACTGGGAAGATAACAGAAAGAAATGCTCAGACTAGTCAACCATGATTCTTCCATCCTTGGTGAGTGCTTCCTGAATCTTGCCCCACCTCCTGCAGGGCCACATCCTGCTGGATTTTGCCCCAGGAAGGAAATGGGGCTTAGCTGAACCCCATTAAATTGCAAAGATCAGGTGTCAGTTTCCCGGCACAGCCTCAAAGACATCCCAGAGGCCCAGACCTGCCCCTTGGTTCTAAGCCCCCGGACCTCCAAGCTCAGGGATGCTGCTGCTGAGCTTGAAGTCATCGGCACGGAGGCCAGAGGCAGCCTGAGGAGGGAGGCAGGGCCAGCAGCCCCCACAGAGCACCCTCATCCACATGGCAAGTGCAGCCTTCAAAAAACAACAGTGAAGCCTCTACCTCTGGAACGTCCCGCTGGCTGGGACCCTCTCTCTTCAAGGTGACAGGTTAATAGTTCCCAAGCCTCCTAGCACAGTCTCCAGGAGGCCCAGAGGCAGCTCTCTTCCAACTTCTGGAGCTACATGAAAGGTCTTCAAAGGATCCTCAGAAGAAAACAGTTCAAAATGGAAGGGGGCAACCTACCCCGTGCCAGGCACAGAGACCCATCCTCCCTCATGTAGGAAGCAAATGCTCAGAGAAGCTAAGAGCCGGCTCAAGGGCACAGAGCCAGTGAGCAGAAGAACTTCAAGAGCATGTTGATTTTGATTGTCATCCCACAAGGCTACCCCGCTGTACTGAAGGGACAGTATGCTTCTCCTCCTGAATCATTTCGTCATTCTTGGGTTTGAAGAGTTTAACACACACGGCTCTTTCTTTCTGTGTAAAAATGAGCTCTGAGAACATCCTGAATAGTTCAGGGTTCATGCTGCCCCACAGGATCTGCAAGAACTGGCCCTTGACACAACCAGCTGGAACATCACAATGATTGCCCCTGCAGGAGATGTATATAATAAAAATTGAATGCTGCAGCATGAACTTCATACATACTTGTCCTCTTGGTTTATTCATCAGAAATAATTATCTGTGCTTGCTTTCACAAGAGCACATATTTTATAGGGTACATTAAAATTTAATGGATTTTTAATAATATTGTAACTACCGCAAGAGAAAGACTGGGAAGCGCCACACCACATGTCTTTGCTGCATTTTAGCGGGCTGGCCCCTGAGTTGCAAAGGAGGGACTCATTTGGTGTGGAGGGGCAGGTGGGAGAGGAGGAAGAGCCCTAGGGAAGGCAGGAGAGGAGAGGGAGAACTAGGTGGGTAGAAAAAATTTTACAGCTAACTGCTGGCACGGGAGATCTGCGCTTAGAGTCAAGGAACAGAAGATGCTACATTAACCGACTCCCCTTGATGGTCAATTCTGCTTGCTTTGACCTGCCTTTGGGCAACGTGGGATCGAGCTCCAACACAGAAAGCAGCCAGCATAAAACAGACATTCGATTGTGGAAAATCACAAGCAAGTCCCGGCCAATAGAATACAACTCTAGGGCTGGAACAGATTCAAAATGTAATTTAGTCCAACTCTATAGATGGGATCGCCAAGGGCCAGAGAAGGTAAATGTCCAAGATCACAAAAGGAACTAGTAGGTAGGTCTTTAAATTTCTGTACAGGACTTTTCCTATTATTTCAAATTAAAAGCATATACTGAAAGCTAACTCTGATGGCAAAGATAATGTCCTCAGTCTTCAATAATCTGCTAATTTCAAGTTCCACATTCTGAGCCATTTCCGAGAACCATTATTTTTCATGAGTCGCCCAATGACTTTTTTTATTTCGCTATGCATCACAAAAGATAACTCCACTTTTATTTGGTAAGGGGATTCTCTCTCTCCCTAGCAGACTCAAACCCACATGTGTAAACAAATCTTCACAGGATCGTGTCCTGTCCAGCAGACATGACGACCCCTCCCTTGGTGCCTCACAAAATGTTCTTTCTACACCAGTGCCCAGTGCAGTTGTCCAGGGCCTGCTAATGTGTCACCAGCATTGACACCGACATCTATTTCTGGCCAAGGAAAGAAACACGTGGTGTCCTGCCACCAATGATACATCCACAGCCAGCTGACTCACCCATTCATAAGCCCATGGTCAAAAATAACACCTTGCCAACAGTATGTTTCCTAATCTTTGACAAAGTAATATCCAAATTAAAATGAAAACAGGCTTAAACGTCAAGTGATGATGGTGATTTCTCTTGCATTGATTTATAAAATCTGCCCATCCGGGATGGGCAGATTTTTCCATGACATCAATTCAGACACCAAGCAGGTTTATGATGACAATAACAACTGGAGAGAATGAGCATGGGATAGGCGTTCACTGGCCCTGGACAAAGAGCTCCCCTGTCCCTTGGCGGCACATGTTCATGCCCCAGCCTCATTTTCCTCATCTGTAACAACAGGTGTAAGAATACCTAACCTGGGGAAGCCAGGATGGCTCAGCGGGTAAAGTGCTTGCTTTGAAGCCCCGGGGACTGAGGATCGAATCCCAGCCCAGGTCCATGTGGACCCAGGAGGCCCCCAGTTCGGTTCTCACCTCTCCCCGATTTGGTCCCAGCTCCCGGGACAGGCATCCCATACGGGAGGGCCCAAGCCCAGTTCCTGCCCTGCGCGGCCCCCACCCACTTGTGTGGAACAAACAAATCCATGTTGAAAACTGATGACATACAACTATGGAGACTGCTCTGGGACCTCACCCTTCTCTCTGTCTCTATCAAAAAACAATAAAGTAATAAATCTTAAAAAAAAAAGAGAAAAAGAACACCTATCTGACAGGGGCATTGTAAGAGTTACATATTTATACATTAATAAAAGCAATCAGCATAGTGCCTAGTACACAGCAAGAATCCAATTAATCATAGCCGTTATGAAAAATACTAAAGTATTTACTATCACTATATATAACTTGAATGGGTTGATCGTTGCTTCTAACTTTCCTGTATGGAGCTTTAATATAAAAAGGTGTAATACTGAACAATATTAAAGATTACACCACTGTATAATATTAAAGCCCAAAACCCTGCAGCAGTACTGCCTGATGGCCTCCATGTGCCATTGTTTATTTACTGTAGTTTATCTGTGCTACTTTGTAATTTATTTTGTTTTAGTAGAAGTATCCTATGCCTTCCTAGGAAGTAGGAGGAAGAGTAAAAGACAAATGAATGGGGAAGAGGGAAGGAGAGAGGAAGGTGAAGGCCACCAGCATTCTAGAAGGCTCTACATGTCCGGGCCTTGTCTCTTGACTGCTACCTTCAGGGAAAACCTCTTTCCCATCTATTCACTGTCCTGTGCATGCACCAAGCCTCCCCCATGGCCCATGTTCACGCCCTGCAAATATACACAAGCTACAACTGCCTCCAGATGGAGACAGCAAGTCAAAGAAGTCACGTGACCGCTCAGTGTCCACATGCACTTCGACAGAGGACTGCCATGGGGCCATTAAGTGAGGACATTAAAAGCACTGATGTAGCTAAAACACATTAACCTGTCGAGGAAGCCAAGCTCTAAGCTGCCTCTCCACCGACATCATAAAAAGTAAAGAGGCCTCCGTAATGGACCCAATATTACAGCCATTGGTATAAATTATACCTCAGAACAGGGGAGAAGGGGCTGGGATGTAAAAATGGAACAAGTTCAAACTTCCTTTATTGTAATAGTCTCCAGTTGAGCATAATCACCAAAGCTACAGTGCGATACGATTGCCAAAACTAGACAAACATCTGTGAGATGGATTCATCTCAGAGGGGAGGCCAACAGCTTGTTATCATTAAAGCGGCGATGCTAGCTCTACGATTGAACTGCAGGCCGCCTTGTTACTGTGTTTGCGGAGGCAATTGTACCAGATGTTGGCAACTATCTTCAGATAGATGACAGGCACCTGCTGTGGAAAAAATTTAGCTCCTGGTTCGCCTCCCTGATTTGGGGGAAGGAGGGAGGGGCAAGAAGAAGTGACCCTTCCAGATACCCCACTGTGACACTCTAACCAAAAAGTGACCAAGAAGGCAGGTTAAGCTAGCCAGCTGCGGGCCCACCCATTTGCTCCAACCCAGCTCTTTGAGCCTAAGACCCAAGAAGGGTCCATGAGGTGCTGGAATGCAGGGAAGATGGAGGAATTGAGGAGGCATCAAATTCTGGCAGGAGAAGCACAGAGCTCTGCCGATCAACTCCCTCCGCAGGTTGCTCTTGGTAACCGTCTCCGAGACTTCAAGAGATCCTAAATTTGAAACACGGCTATGGACATTAATCATCATTAAAAGGCAAACAGGCAATTTTCAAACCATGTCATGCTGACTCAGATGGAGACAAAGGCTCTGAAAGGGGGAGAGTGGGGATAAGAGAGATAAATACCACCCATGCCACCATGGACAAATAAAAATCATGAGAGCCAATAATTCACTCTTCAGAGCATCCCGAACATCAGCCGCTAGTTAATGGATGGATATGATTCACTCCAAAGTCGGCAGGGCTGACCCAGATCTACCTTGCTCAGGGGTGGCCTAGCAGAGAGATGCCGATAAAATGCAACCTCAGAGAGCTTAGACCACATCTGTCCAACCTCTGGCCCGTGGGCCGCACGTGGCCCAGGACAGCTTTGAGTGTGGCCCCACATAAATTCGCAAACTTTCTTTAGACATGATGAGATATTTTTGAGATTTTTCTTTTTACTCATCAGCTATCATTAGTGTTAGTGTATTTGATGTATGGCCCAAGACAATTCTTCTTCCGATGTGGCCCAGGGAAGACAAAAGGTTGGACACCCCTGTCCTAGACCCAGGAAGTGCAAGCTGACTTCTTTTTAGCTGAGGGTGATCAACAGAGCCACTAAAGGACTCAGCAGGTGGGGTCAGTTCTGGTGGACTGACGTTCTGCTAATGAGGTAAAGTCCAATCATGCTTGCCTTTGTTCAAATGTTCTAATGTGGCCCCTCAGTTGGCCTTAGGGATTATTTCTAAACACGTGGTAATTCACCTTCGTCTTGGATTACCAGGGTTGAACCAGGACATCTCATACTTGACTTATTCTTACTACAGTTGCTGGGATGAGTCCACCAGGTACTCACAACTGCCATCTGAAAGAGGCAGCAGCTGGTCCTCAGTGGCAAAGCTCAGTTGGGACCTAGGGTATCCTGAGAGAAGTGACCATGGCCACAATGTTACTCTCAGCTGCAGTTTTCTCATCTGTAAAAGGGCCTCTAACATCCCCTTCCAGGTCTAGATGGCTAAGAACCGTACCCTGTTCTAGTCACAGCCAAAGAAACGAAATGGCTCGGTCTAGGTAGTTGAGAAATTTAATACCCATGTTAAATTTAAGTTTCAATATCTACTGGTAGCCCAAATTGGGTTTACTCTAATATTAGTCACAACAATGAAATGGAACATGCCTCTTTAGCCTGTAATTAAGGTCGTTTCATTCATGTCCTTAACCAAGAATGTGAACTTCTTTGCTCTGTTAAAAAAAAAAAAAAAAAAGCCAGGGATCCAAGATGGTAAGTAAACACTGTGCTGCTTCCCTCCATGAACACATTAAAATTACAACTAAATTACACAACAATCAACATGGAGAACCATTGGAAGTCTAGCTGAACAGAAATTTTACAATTAAAAGTATAAAGAAGAAGCCACAGCAAGACTGGTAGGAGGAGTAGAGACACGAAACAAGGGTGGCCCAAACTTCCAGTGGATATCTCAGCCACAGAGGTCTTCCCCGGGGGAGGGAGACACCCCAGCCCCACACCAGGCTCCCCAGCCCGAGCACGGGGGCCAGAAGAGGAGCCCTCACATCTGGCTGTGAAAAACAGAGGGGATTCTCCACATACAGACTCACTCACTCGCGGGCACTCACTCTAGGCTACAGCAGAGGGACAGTGACAGAGCGGGTGGCAGAGACACACAAGGGGCAGACTGAAGCGTGTGGCTTTGGGGCAAGGGCTGGAGGACAGCCGCCATTTTTCCTGCATGGGATCCTCCTCCAACAGGCAGGCACCCTCTTTCCTGTGTTGAGCCCGCCCTCCACACCCATGGCTGAATCCGAATTGGTCTGGTGAGCTCTGCTCACTCCACCCTGATGACTCACTGAGACCCTGCCACACCCAACTCCAATTTTGTCAGAGGCTGAATCTTATGGGAGCCGGCAGGTGGCAGCAGGCCTAGGAGTTTCCTGGTTTTTTATGAAGCTACCCCAGGCAGCATCCTTGGTTTTCAGCCTGGCCTTTCCCACGTGCCTCCAGATTTAGCAGAGGCAGCAAACAACCACGGATCGCTTTGTAGCCCTTACTAGGTGGGTGGCCTGGACTTGTACCAGAGACCCTCCCAGAACCAACATACTTGGAGGTTGGCTTCAGATCACAGTAGACCACTCCCCAAATAGCCCCACAAGCAACATACCCAAAGGTCTGTCTCAACAGGCACCAGAACCCCCTGGAGTGAATCTCATTCTGTGGGGTAAGATCCCTGTACAACAATCCATAAGCTGTGGACATGGCTGAAACCCACAGCCAATCAGCCTGAGGATCAATCAGCCTGAGGTGCCAATAGCAATCAAGGCTCAGCTAGAACAGGAAGGCACACATACCCACAACAAAGGACACTCTTGGAACACCCAAAAGCTGGGGACCACGGAGACTGTACCAGTGCCCAATAGGGCACTGATTATATAAGGCCACCAGGAAAGACTGGGAGACACAGCAGATCTACCTAATCCACACAAGCAAACACAAAAGGCAACCAAATGAGGAAACAAAGAAATATGTCCCACATGAAAGAACAGGAGAAAACTCCAGGAAAAAAAGAGCTAAATGAAATGGAGGCAAAGATCCTACTAGATACAGGGTTCAGAACAATGGTTATAATGATGCTCAAGGAACTTAGTGAGAACTCCAACAAAGAGATAGCTAACATAAAGAACATAGAAAACATAAAAAAGAACCAGTCAGAAGTGAAGAATATAGTAACTGTAATGAAGACTACACTAGAAGGAATCACCAGCAGACTACATGAAGCAGAGGATCAAATCAGTGATCAAAAAGACAAGGTAATAGAAAACATTCAATCAGAACAGCAAAAAATAAAAAAGAATCCCCCAAAATGAGGATAGTTTAAGAGACCTCTGGTACAACATCAAGCGTAACAACATTCACACATTACAGGGGTACTAAAAGGAAAGAGAGAAAGCAAGGGATTTCTTTATGAAGAAATAATGAAAAATTTCCTAACCTGGTGAAGAAAATAGACATACAAGTCCAATAAACACTGAGAGTCCCCAAAACAAGATGAACCCAAACAGCCCCACACCAAGACACATTATAATTATAATGGCAAAGGTTAAAGACAAAGAGAGAATCCTAAAAGCAGCAACTTAAAAGGGAGCTCACATAAAATTGTCAGCTGACTTCTCAACAGAAACTTTGCAGGCCAGAAGAGACTGGCATGAAATATGCAATGTGATGAAAAGCAAGAAACTACAACTAAGGGTACTCTACCCTGCAAGGCTAGCATTTAAAATTAAAAGACAGGGGAAGCCGGGATGGCTCAGTGGGTTAGGCGCTCACTTTGCATCGCCGGGGACCGAGGATCAAATCCCGGCCCCGGCCTGTGCGGACCCATATGCTGAACTGGGAGCTCCCCCAGTTCAGTTCTCTCTCTGTATCTCTCTCTCTCTCTCTCTCTCTCTCTCTGTCAAAAATAAAAATAAATAAAAATATAAAATTAAAAGACAGATAAAGAGTTTCCCAGACAAGAAAAAGCTAAAGGAGTTCATCACCACCAAACCAGCGTTATGAGTAATGTTAGAGGAACTTCTTTAAGATGAAGCAAACAAACAAACAAGACAAAGCAAAATTATGAATAATAAAATGATAATAGCTACATAGCTACCAACAATTACTTTCAATGTAAGTGGAGTAAATGCTCTAATCAAAAGACATAGGAGGGCTGAATAGATAAGAAAACAAAACCCCTACATATGCTGCCTACAAGAGGCTCACTTCAGATGGAAAGACACACACAGAATGAAAGTAAAGAGATGGGAAAAGTTACTTCATGAAAGTAGAAATGAAAACCAAAAATGCTGGGGGTAGCAATACTTATACCAGACAAAACAGACTTTACCATAAAGGCTATAAGGAGACAAAAAAGGACTTCTGGGTATTTATCCAAAGAAACCCAAAATGCAACTTCAAGGGGACATGTGCGTCCACATGTTCGTTGCAGCATTGTTTACAATGGCCAAGATGTCAGTCAATGGAAGAACGGGTAAAGAGGAGGTGGGACATATAAACGATGAAATATTGCTCAGTCATGGAAGGACATGGGTTCTTGCCATCTGCGGCAGCATGGATGGACCTGGAGGGTATTGTGCTGAGTGGAGTGTCAGACAGAGAAAGACAGATGCAATGTGATTTCACTTATAAGTGGAATCTAAACAACAAAATAAACAAATAAAAACAAACTCATAGAAAACATTCTGATGGCTGCCAGATGGGAGCAGTCTTGAGGGTATAAGTGAAAAAGGAGGACGAGATTAAGAAGTACAAATTGGGGGATGCTGGGATAGCTCAGCGATTGAGCGCTTGCTTCAAAATTGTGAGGTTCTGGATTTGATTCCCAGCCGCGGGCAGTGTAGACCCATATGCTGAACTGCAGCACACTGGTAACCATTGAGATGGCACAGCGAGGAGGTTCTGGCTTTGCATTCAGAAGGCCCCTGGTATGGTTCCCACCCTACCCCCACCTGTGTGGAGTGAAACCATGTCACAGCTAATGATGTACAACTATGGAGACTGCTCTGGGCCCTCATCCCTTGTCTCTCTCACACTCATGCACGTGCGCACACGCACACACACATACACACACACACCTTCTCTCAATAAAATAAATCTTTAAGAAAAAGTACAAATTGGTTTTTACAAAGTAGTGTTGGGGTTGTAGAGTATGCCATGAGGAATATAGTAAATAATATTATAATAATGATGTATGGTGTCAGATAGATATTAGACTTGTTGGGGTGACAGTTGGCAGGGGGTTGGGTAGCATGGGTGAAAAACGTGAAGGGATTAAGAAGTACAAACTAGTAGTTACAAAATAGTCATGGGGATGTAAAGTAAAGCATAAGGAATATAGTTAATAATATGTCAAGAACTATGTATAGTGCCAGGTAGGTACTAGACTAGTCAGGGGATCACTTTGTAAATAGTATAAATGGCTAACCACTATGCTGTACACCTGAAATTAATATAAAATAATATGGACTGTCAACTGTAATTGAAAATTTTTAAAAGAGCAGAAAAGGTGAAGAGGAATAAGAGGTCCAAATTTCTAGGTATTAAGTCACGGGGATGATTAATATACAGTACAAAGAGTATAGTCAGTCCTATTGTGACTGTGCAGCACGGTGTTAGACGGTGGCTGGACTTACCGTGGTGATCAGTTCTTTAGGTATGTAAATGTTTCATGACTATGGTGTACCCCTGAAACTAATATAAGATTGTACGTTAGCTCTATTTTTAATAAAATTCTTAAAAAAAAAATAATAACCTCATACTTCAAAGTTGCTAGGATAGAAATCACAAGTTTTCAGAGAAACCCTTCCTAGAGAATAGAAATCAAGGCATCAATTTAATTTCACACTCTACCTGCTTTGGACTAATTTGTGTAAATTACATTTCATACTAAGAACCTCAGCCCACGTGACCACAATGGAGAAATAAGCAGCTTGCATCAAACTGAGTTTTTAAGTATAAATATATAGCTCTTCTTAGTGTGCAAATGTTTCGCTGAAATTTCAATGCAGATTTTATACAAAAATTTCCAAGTGTTAATTCCCACGGTTTCATCGACACATCAATGTCACTAGACTTTTAGAGACCTAAGGAGTGCAAATTAATCCACATGGATCTTTTTTTCTCTGCTTCTTCTTTTAGAAAAATGATTATAACCAAATTCACAGCTCACGATGTGAGTTAGCAGACTAAAGGATCCACTGTATAAAGCTGCACAGAACTTTCCATCTTGACCTACCACGGTCAGGAATGTGGTCGGGCAAGCGCTGCATGACCAACAAGCCTTTGCAGCACACACATTCGCCAGCTGAGGCTGCTACAGCCACACCAAGCACCTGTCACAGAGGAGCATCTGGTCGCCCAAGCAGCAGCAGGACCCCGTGATCGCTCCTTACTTGCCCCCCATAATGTTCCTTGTGTGCTCTGTTCCTTCTAGTTGGCCTTATGTTTGCAGCTACTTATTTAGAAGGCTTTTCCAAATGGACAGGAGGGGCACCATGAGCCCACACAATGTATCTGTGTGATGCATGTCTACAATACAAGGGCCATGTTTTCAAACCAGTATATATGTGCCCCATCCCAAATGTTTATGACTGGCCCACAGTTCTCTGAAATTGTTACTGTCTTTGAAACTCAAGTTGGGGACTGGGAATGTCTACCACAGGGCACAGCAACTTAACCACAAATCCAATCCACTTCCTGTTTTTGCAAATAAAGGTTTGTTGGAACACAACTGCACACTGGCTCATTTACCTGTTGTCTACGGCTGCTGATATACATGAGCGCAGAGCTGAGGATCTGGGACAGACACCAGATGGCCCACAGAGTCTAAAATATTTTGCTATCTAGTCCTTTATAATCAGTTTGTCCATGCCGGCCCCACACGAGCATGGGTGCTAGAATAGAATATGAATAAGAAAGTAGGAGTCCATGATCCCTAGAGAATGAGGAGGAATCAAAATAATGAAAATAAATGGTATTTCCTTTTGTTGCCTTTAAAAATAAAAGGTATCTAGAATGCACACATTTGACTTGGAACACTTTACACAAAGTTTCGCTCCAGTGGTTACAAGTTACATGTTTTGCAGAAAACTAATTTCAACGATCACTTTGTCCCAGGTGCATCTTAGGAGTCATCTTTGTCATTTTCCTTGGGCTGTGAAATCCGTTTACTAGCAGGGCCCAGGTTAAGCGTACCTGGGAAGCAATAGTGAGTGGCTATCCCAGAGATGCCCTGACCAATGTTCTCTGAGGTTCTCTAGCACCGAAAAGATAATGTCCATTGCCCCACCCAGGGGTCAAACCAACGAACTTGGCTTGTAGTTTCTGGCAGGGTTAAAGGGTAAGACCTCAGAGAGGAACTGTGAACTAGGCAAGGGGAAAGTTTTTAAAATCCTGGGGCATAGCCTCAAACAGTTAATACACTTGAGCAAGGTGAACGTAGGCATCCAACTTGAAGTCTGCCTCCCTCCCTCCTTTCCAGCTGATGACAAAGTCACACTCACTTTTTCAAGGTCTACTGAAGTGAGCATTCTCCATTGCTTCTTTCCAAAGTGGGCACAGGCAAATCTGTTACATCCAGGGGCAAAACACATTGTGGGCTTCATCCTACCCTCCATGCCAACTCTGATGGAGCCCAGAATAAACATCTGTCAAGCATCTCTTCCAGGTTAACTAGCAGTTTGGCGCCGAGGCAAATGAAGGCATGACCCACTGTCAAAGGCCACTGTGGGGAACAGGCAAGATGGCAGATGTGACGCATGAGACGCACAGAGGAAAAGTTCAGCAGGGATGCAGGGATAACTCGGCAGCTGAATGCTTGCTTCACATTCACGAGGCCTGGTGTCTGATTCCCGGCCCAGGCCCATGCAGACTCATATGCTGAACTTCGGCACAACAGGTAATTGCTGGGATGGCGGTGTAGGTTCTCGCCTCCCATGTGGGAGGACCCCGGTTTGGTTTCTACCCCACGCAGCCCCACATCCACCTGTATGGAATGAAACCATGTCACAACTAATGATGTATAACTGTGGAGACTGCTCTGGGCCCTCCCCACTTCCTCTCACCTCTCTCTCACCTTCTCTCAAACAATAAAATAAATCTTAAAAAAACAACAAACACATCATTGCTACACTCCTGGCCCCCTTCACAGAACTGCAGTTCTGTTTACCAGCATCTCCACTCCACGACTGTGTGCCCCTGGTGGACAGGGACCCAGTGGGCAAGCATAACATCTCAGCCTTTCACAGCAGCTCATGGAAACCTCTTCCCTCCACCTCCAGCTGGTCCCATGACCCCGAGCCCACCGGGGTCCTGACCGCTGCCTTCTTAGAGCTGTGTGTGCAGTCAAGTCCTGCAGCCTCTCCACCCACTCACCTGAGGTCTGCCGGAGCTTAAGCCTCTGAGGCGGCCAGCTATTCTGGAGAGGCTCAGAGGAAGCAGCATAGGGCACCTCCCAAAAGGCAACCGAAATCCAAGAAGCTCTGCAAGGGTGTGCCATCCAACTCACTGTGACCAAATGTGCCCTTGTTGAGAAGAGATGTCACAAACAGACAATACTAAAAAAATCCCAGTCTGTGAGAAGGGACAAATTTCCATCAAACAGGCCTTTTGAAATAACTTGCAAGTGAATTACAGCGGCTGCTTCCTATGGGAGGGGAAATTATTTTAGGCAGCTTTCCAGTCCCACGTGCTCCTTTAATCTGAGTCAGAGGCAAGAAATATTTATTGAAGGTGGAAGACTCCCCATAGGTGTGTTTTAAGTGCCGGCTGCGCTGGAGCACTCCAGTTAGCTCTATAATGCTGCCTTAAAAGAACATTTGTAAGGCACGGTCTCATTTGCTTTAAACTGATTCCTCATCGCGAACACACTCCCTACAAATACCTGCTCCACTGTGCCACGGGCCTCTACTACCAGCCAGGCCTGTGCCGCGTACCTGGGCGACGCCACCGTTAGACGGTGGTTTTCAATAGAAACTTGGCATTTATCAGACTGAGAGCATTATCTTCTCACCAGAAGCTGACAATTTGTCCTGTTCCTCCCTTGGGAGAATCCAGTAAGATCGCATTTGCTTCCCCTGCATGCTGTTTCTCCTACTACAACAGTTCTTTGCCTGGAAAGAAAATATTGTGACTCCCTGCCATAGTCACATCATTAGCATAAAAGGAAAAAAGCCAAAAACTCCGCTCCGCCCCGCCCCCAGAAGTGACTCCTGCTGGGTTAAACCTAGCAGGATCTTAGACACAGACTCTGTGGCTCAGGATCTGTCTCATGGCTCCAGAGGGATAGAGGCAGAGACTGGGGGAGATCAAGAAAGGAGTCCCTTAAAAACTCAAAACCACCCATTTGGCGTTCAGGAACTGTATGGTGCAGATTAAGGTGGGGAGTATACAGGAGAGGGGTAAACCTGGTGGGAGTCAGCTGTTGGGGGTTTTAGCCAGCTGGGGGAGGGGGTGTGTGTGTGTATGTGTGTGCACGCACGTATGCATGAGAGAATGAATGAATGAATGAATGATGTAGGACAGGGAGCCTATTACTGAGCAGCCAAGAGGCAGACACCAGGCAAACATCTCTTTTAATAGTCACATATCCCCTTTAAATAAAACTGTCTCCCCACCTAACAGACAAGAAATGAGGCTCAGGACAGTGAAGCCAGCAATGCAAAGTCACCACCCTAATAGCAAATGCTGGCAGCTAGATTCACGCTCAGGCCTACCTGAGTCCAAAGTCCAGAATCATCCCATTTCATTCCACGCAACCCAGACAATTCTCAAGGGCACGGCAATGGCATCCCTCTGTTCTTCCAAGAGGGAAAACAAATGTCCTCATGAACAAGTTCTCTCTGTCCACAGCCAGATTTCCCCACATCAGAGATGTGTGTGCTTTGGCTTAGTGTGGCTGGACCCATTTTCATTCCCTAGCCTGGCTGATCACAAAACAGCGAGTCTGGGAGGGAAGCTGCCCAGTGCCCACCTAAGGCTCCCACCATGGTGAGATCTGCACATCTATGAACCAAGACAAGTCAACGCTCCCATTGGCTCCTGAAAACCACACACCCTACCTGAGACCTCCCACTCAGCAAGTCCACAGCTTTTCTTAGACCAAAGAGAGAAGAAGATGCAACATGAAAAGCAGATACCCCATTTTCCCTCTCACGGGCCCTTCTCTGTCCACCCAATACACCAAGACCCCCTTGAGAATGTACCGGCATCAGCAAAGGCCACACTGACCAGTCCACCCCACTCAAATGCCACTTAGTTTCAGTCGGCGTTCACTGCAAGGCTGAAAAACCTCATTTGTCCTGGGCTCGGGGGGAGAAATGGGTTCCACATAAGTAAATGCTTCAGATAACTAAACGTATTCTCTTAAAGCCCCGTTTTTAAAAAGAAAAGTCCTAATTTGACCACTCGAAACTCCTTCTCCAATGACTGACACAGCCCTGCCCTCTGATACAGAGGGTTCATTCATTCCGCCACTATTTACTGAGCGCCAACTATGGCCCAGGCACTGAGCCAGCCCCGGTGCTACCCAGTGAGTAAGCGGCTCCAGCCCCACCTTGGTAGAATTTACAGTCTTTTCAGAGCAAAGAGGCTACATGGATTTGACTTTTTATTTTTTTAATTGTTAAATTTATTGGGGTAACATTGGTTGGTAAAAATTGCATAGGTTCCAGGCACACTATTCTACACCATACTGTTTATGCATTGCCTTATGTGCTTACCACCCAGAGGCAGTTCTCTTTCCATCGCCATATATTTGATGTTCTTTTTTTTTTTTTTTTGGCTAAGCCAAGATTCTCTTTTGCACTCCCATTACAGATTCTCTCAGCTCCTGGTTTGTTTCACTCGAGAGAATTTGTAGTGAATTTTTATTACTTACTTGTTTGCTCTTGGCTGGTCCTCCCCAACTCTGTCCTAAAATGTAAGCTACAAGTAAGCAGGGATCTTGTCTGGTGCGTTCACTGCTCTGCCCTGGGCTCCTAGCTCAGTGCCTGGCATTCAGGAGATAATCAAGATCTGGTGATGAGTCAGTGCATAAGGAACGATGCAGGAGACTGTGGACGCGATGCCTTCTGGACCTAATGAGGAAAGATAGCTGTTTTCCTGCTGTAAATGGTCCTAACCATGTGGTACTTTTAAAGATCAAAGTCTTTTTGCTTTTATAGGGTTTTCTTCCCTCCTGCTTTACACTGAGTTTATTAACATCTTCCCACCACCTTAATGTTTGCTATAAATTCAAAAACCAGAAAACCAAGCTTATCAGAATCATATGTGAAGGGAAAAAAAAAAAGAGGATGCTTTTTTGGCCCACGTCAGTTCAATGTTTTCCACCAAAGCCTGAGCAACCTGAAGTCAATTCCATGAACTGGAAGCAGCAGGGCAGCTGGATTAAACTTGAGGTGCACACCCTCCAAAACTACACAAAACCAAATCTTCATCTGAAAGCTGCAAGGATCCAGGAAAGACAACTTCTGTTATCCACAAGCTGGGTGGAAGAATTACATGGTAAGCCCACCCAGAGTACAGACAGGAAAGATGGAAGAGTTTGTGGAAAGAGAGAGACAAAGAGAGAACAAGAGAGTCTGTCTCAGGCATTCTGCTGGATAGAAATGGAGAGAGAACTCCAAAGGCTGAACCTGGATCTCAGAGGATGAAAATAACAGCAGCTAATGTCCCGAATATTTATTGAGCACTTACTCTATTTCTAGCAGGAGGCTAAGAACTACAGTTTACCTTTGAACAACATGGGGGGTTAGGGAAACTGAACCCACCCCCACAGTTGAAAATCTGAGTATAACCTTTCACTCCTCTAAAACTTAACTACAGTGATCCCTCAGTATCCTTGGGGGACTAGTTCCAGGACACCAGCAGATATCAAAATCCACAGGTGGGGGATGCCGGGCTAGTTCAGCAGGTTGAGCTCTTGCCTTGCAACCATGAGGTCTGGGGATCAAATCCCAGCCCTGGCCCATGCAAACCCATGTGCTGAACTGTGACATGACTGGTAACGATTGGGATAGTGGCAAAGGTTCTTGCCTCCCATTCAGGAGGCCTCCAGTTTGGTTCACGCCCTACACAGCCTCATATCCACCTGTGTGGAATGAAACCACGTTACAACTAATGATGTACAACTATGGAGACTGCTCTGGGCCCTTCTCTCTCTCTCACACACACACACCTTCTCTCAAACAATAAAATAAATCTTAAAAAAAAATCCACAGATGCTCAAGTCCCTTATATAAAACGGGGTAGAACAGTGCATACATTGTGTCTTCCACATCCACGGATTCCCAACTGGTTGATTCCAAGGATGCAAAACCCGGGGACACAGAGGGCCAACTGTACATTTATTGAGGGAAAAAATCCACATAAAAGTGGACCTGTGCAATTGAAACATGTTGTTCAAGGGTCAACTGCACACATGCATTAGTTCATTTACTCATATGACAATTCTTATCACTCTCTGCAGGTAAAGAAACTGAGGTAGAAATTTACATTGTTACAGAGCTAGTAAGTAGATGAGCTGGATTTGACACCAGACAGACTTAGTATTAAAAAAAGAAAAAGAAAAAAAATTCCATGCTCTTATTACAAGCAATATGCTAAATCAGGGGATTGCAAAACTATGGCTGAAGGCTATAACCAACAGCCTCTTGATCTTTGTAAATAAAGTTTTATTGGAACACAATCACAATATTTCATTTTCACACTGTCTATGGCTGCTGTCCTGCGACAACGAACAGCAGGTTTGAGTGGTTGTGAGAGACCATCTCGGCCACAAACCGAAAATAGTTATTGTCTGGCCCTTTAAGAAAAAAATGGTATACCAACCCCTACACTAAACAGTAGTGATCCTCAATGTTTCTACCCAAGTACTCCTAATGGTCAAGTAAATCATGACAGCCCAGAATAACCAGAGACAAGCTAATGCAGCCAGCAACTATCCTGAAATGTCTCCAAATCTCACTGTTTTTTGAAACAATTACACAAATTTGGTGTTTTATGCCATAATATTTGTTCTAATATGATAAGTTTTAAACAGCCATACATATAAAGTCACAGTCAGCTTCCTAGCAAAGGTGCCACTACAATTGTGGGGTGCTGCACACGGCTGGTCACGGCACCCCTAAGGCTAAGAGAGCGGCCG
>PVKE010000044.1:168261-248670 GCA_004027555.1 Craseonycteris thonglongyai | reverse complement strand
ACGGCTCAGCGGGTTGAGCGCTCGCTTTGAGGCCACGAGGACCGAGGATCGAATCCCGGCTCCGGCCCAGGCGGACCCACATGCTGAACTGGGGAGTTCCCACAGTTCGGTTCTCTAGCTGTCTCTGTCTCTGTCTCTCTCTCTATCTGTCAAAAGTAAAATAGAAATAAATATGCACTGAAGATAAAACAATTACTCTCTATAAATATAAAAAGATATAAAAAAAAAAAAAAGGCAAAGCTTTTTTCAAGGGTGCGTGATCCAGTGTGCTCAGAGGCATGGGTGGGGCTTTTGTGCTTGTCTTGTATGATGAAATCAAGAAATACACATAAGTTACTTCCTGGTCTGCCCCTGGCCCCCGTGAATAGGCATGTGTGTTATGTAACACATCTTGAGCATTCTTGACAGACTGTTGGCTGTCGATCAATGGCAACTATTTTACTGGTTGAAAATGGGAAGCAATAATATTCATATGACCAGTTTTCTCCTAAAGTTACTTCCATGATGATCATAATGATGGGACTCAATTATATTTTTTATTTCAGTCACTCCTAATAAATACTAAATTTGAAGAAATAAAAAATACTGAAATATTTTTTTTAAATCTGCTTCCCTCTTACAAGGACATTAGTGGTGGCAATTAGAGCCCATCCAGATAATCCAGAATAATTTCCCCATCTCATTGTCTTTTTTTTTTTTTTAAAGGTTTAGTTTATTTATTTATTTATTTATTATTGTTTTTGACAGAGAGAGAGACAGAGGCAGAGACAGAGAGAGAACTGAGCTGGGGGCACTCCCCAGTTCAGCATGTGGGTCCGCAGGGGCCGGGACCAGGATTTGATCCTTGGTCCCCGGCGCTGCAAAGTGAGCGCTTAACCCACTGAGCCATTCCGGCTTCCCCTGTCTTTTTTTTTAAAAGGTTTATTTTTATTGTTTTTGACAGAGAGACAGAGGCAGGGAGGGCCCAGAGCAGTCTACATAGTTGACAGCATTAGTTTTTCATATGGTTTCACTCCACAGGTGGGCGTGGGGCTGCGCAGGGCAGGAACTGGGCCGGGAGCCTCCCGCATGGGCCCCGGCAAGAACTGAACTGGGGACACATCCCAGCTCAGCATGTGGGTCCACATGGGCCAGGGCTGGGATTCGATCCTCAGTCTCCAGGGCTGCAAGGTGAGCACTTAACCCGCTGAGCCATCCCAGCTCCCGCCCCTCACCCCAAGCTCATTATCTTTACCTTTATATATAATACATGCAAACAGAGGAACACTATTTGAGGAAATGAGGTAAATCTATATACTGAAGAACATGGGGAAATGAGGCAAATCTATACCTAAGCACATGGGAAAATTCCCAAAGCATATTATAAAGAGAAAAATAAAAACTAACAACCAGTTAGAAGATGTAATTATTACCAATCAATGTCACCCCAATAAATTTAACAATAAAAAAAATATCCTTTATGATGAGTATGGGGCAGAGAGAAATTATTGAATGAATGGTAATAGGATAATGGAAGTCAGTCAGAAGAAAATAAAGTTGGATCCATAATTGATGCCTCATGTCAGGACAAATTTCAAATAGGTCAAAGATTTAAGCATCAAAAATGAAACTGTGTAAGTCCTTGAAGTAAATATTGGAAAATTCATTTATAACCTTGTCATGGCAAAGGATTTTTAAATAATGACTTAAATCCAAAAAGCATTTTAAGAGACACATATAAAAATATGCTTGGCAAAATACCCCTACATTACAAGCAACCAATAAACACAAACTGGGAGAAATAATATATATGTGTGTGATATAAGGAAAATATTAATAACAATAGAAAAGTGAGCAAAGAATATATAAACTGACAATTCTCAAAAAATGATATATAAGTGGCTTATAAACATGAAAATATATGCAGCCTCATAAGAGGAACACAAATTTAAACTATACCAAGATATGGGTTTTTTATGCCTTTTTTTTTTTTTTTTTCAAATATCAGACTGGAAAAATTTTAAATGCACTCCCTATCCTGGATCTGAGCAAAGCAACATTCTAGTGGTTGCCAATGGGAGTGTAAATTGGTACAATCCCCATAGTGGACAGTGTGCAACATCTATCCAATTTATAGCACATATACTCTTTGACCTGGCAATTTACCCTACAGGTGTGCTTACACACATGCAAAATGAAATCTGTACAAGGTTATATATTGAAGCAGTGTTAATAATAGCAAAAAATTAACTGATCAACCAGCTTATAGTACCTGCATTCCATGGAATACTACACAGCTATTATCAGTTCTGAAATAAAAAATGGAAACACCTCCAAGATATTGTTAAAATAGAAAGGTACAGAACAGTGTTACCTGGGGGGAAACCGGGGGCCTCCCACCTCAAACCTTCGCCGCCATCCCGGCAGTTACCAGTTGTGCTGTAGTTCAGCATGTGGGTTTGCACTGGTCTGGGTCTCCAGACCTTGATCTCTAGACCTTGTGGTTGCAAGGCATCCCCTATTTACTTTACTTTTTAACCATATAGAATACATGTAATGCCTTTTAATAAAACTAGTATAAAATAAAATATTTTTGAGGGAAGTAAATTGTAAGGCAGTACATAAAATGATTTATTTTCTAGTACATGCATTTAAAAAAGCTATTAACAGTGGTTATCATTACAGGGCTTTAATTTTTTACTTACATAATTTTGCATGCTTTGATTTACACAAGAAAGTGCATTGTTTCTGTAGCCAGAAAGAACAAAAAAATGGTGATTTAAGATTTACTTTCTAATTTAGGGGATGCCAGGATAGCTCAGCTGTTGAGCGTTTCCCTTGAATTCATGAGGTCCAGGGTTCAGTTCCCAGCCCCAGCCCGTACAACCCTACAGGCTGAACTGTGTGCAGCTGGTAACCGCTGAGAAGGCTCAGTGGCGAAGTTTCTGAGGGAGCCCCACCCCCACCCCTGTGTCCCCACATCGCCTGTGTGGAATGAAACTATGTCACAACTAATGATGCACAACTATGGAGACTGCTCTGGGCCTTCCCCCTTCTCTCTCCTTCTCTCAAGCAATAAAATCTTTAAAGAAATAAGTTCTTTGAAGAAAAAAGAAACAGTTTATATAAAAAGTTTTTAAGTTTTGTTTTTATCTGTCTCTAACCTATAATTGATTTTGTAGAGTGTGAGATGGGGATCTAATCCTGTCTCCTCCCTCTCCCTCCCATGTGGCTAACTAATCAGCTCCATGTATGGAACAGCTCAGTCTTTCTCCACTGGTGAGAACTGTACAGTTCTCCAAACATCAAATTTCTATTTTTCCTGGGTTTTTTCAGTGTTCTCTCTAGCCTGTCCCATTGGTCAATTTGTTTATCCTTGCACCAACACTGTAGTATCTTAATTTTTATAGCTTTGGAATGAATCTTTATATACAGTAGAGCAAGTATCCCATCATATTATTTTAAAATGTCATTCATTTTTGTCATCCAGGAAATTATATTCATTGTCATAGGTAATTCACATAAACCTCCAAGAGATTAAGCAATTTCCCCAAGGTCACAAAGCCAGGAAGGAGGAATTTATACCCAAGTGTGCCCAAGGCCAGAGCTCTTTCTAGTACTTCCTGGGTCTGCCTTCCAAAGGTCAAACAAATGGTTTTCTGGGCATAAAGAAGTGGAGGTCCTAGAATCAAGTGTGGACAGGAGAGGGGCAGGTAGACTGGTTTGGGTTTGGTCAGCCAAGGGATGGAGTTTGGACTTGGCTGGTAACACTGGAAACAGAAGATCAGGAGGAATGGGACTGAGAACTCCCACCCCAGGACTGATCACCCACGGGGTCCGCGGACCTGTATGGTTGTTCTACGATGAGCAGGGTAGTGTGGCAGCAGCCTGAAAGGGGGACCTGCAGCTGCCTTTATGCTAAGGGTTGTGGGGTGCGGGGAGGCATGGAAAGGAAAGAATCTGGCTGGTTACCTCAAAGCCGGGACAGATCCCAGCCCAGGGCGCCCCATCCCCCACCAGCCCCTCCCTGCCTGATTAAGGGGCCCTAATCAGCTTGGGGAGATTAAGGGCTCCAGCCAGCTGTTCTCACACGCCCGCCCAGGGCCGGCCGGGCTGCAAAGGAGCCCTGTGGGAGGGCGTGTGACCCCTCACCCCGGCCTTGGGCCTGAGCTTCGGACTTCCCGGTGAGTGGCAAAGGCTCCTCCGCATGGATTCGGGTCCCTGGTGCCTGGGATGCATGTAAGGAGGGCGTGAGCGGCTCTCCGCGGACCCCCACTGATGGCTCTGGCGAGCGGGAGGGGCAGACAAGGGGATCACAGGAAGCAGGAGAAGGGGGTGCGGGGGCTTCCAGGCCCTGTCCTGGACCTTCACCTAGTCGTTCAAGCCTGAGGAGGGGGTTGTGGAAGTGCGGACACTCCGCGGGTGAACTGGGCTTTGAGACACGGGGGTTGCGGAGAGCGCCCGAGAAAGTTGGGGTGGGGCCTCATCGGCTCTCTCTGCTCTATTTATGCTCACGGAAGCCGGCAATGACCGCCTGCGCCCTCCTCGCGGGCGGCCTTCCGGACCTCGGGTTCTGCCCCCCAAAGCCAGGGGCTCCGTGCCCGGCCCGCCTGCCCCGGCCTGGGCTCCGGTGGCGGCTGCTGCTGCTGCCGCTGCTGCTGCTGCCGGCCGGCGGCCGCTGCGCCGTGTTCACCGTGGGCGTGCTGGGCCCCTGGGCCTGCGACCCCGTCTTCGCCCGCGCCCGCGCGGACCTGGCCGCCCGCCTGGCCGCCGCCCGCCTGGAGCACGACCCGGCCCTGGCGGGCGGCGCCCGCGTCGAGGTCGCGCTGCTGCCGGAGCCGTGCCGGACGCCGGGCGCGCTGCGCGCCGTGTCCTCCGCGCTGGCCCGCGTGGCGGGCCTCGTGGGGCCGGGGAACCCCGCGGCCTGCCGGCCGGCCGAGCTACTGGCCCGGGAGGCGGGGGTGGCGCTGGTGCCCTGGGGCTGCCCGGGGACGCGGGCGGCCGGCACGACGGCGCCCGCGGCCGACGCCCTCTTCGCCCTCCTGCGCGCCTTCCGCTGGGCGCGCGTGGCCCTGGTCACCGCCCCCCAGGACCTGTGGGTCGAGGCGGGACGCTCGCTGGCCACGGCCCTCAGGGCCCGGGGGCTGCCTGTTGCCCTGGTGACCGCCATGGAGCCCTCTGACCTGTCTGGCGCCCGGGAGGCCCTGAGGAGGGTGCAGGCCGGGCCCAGAGTCAGAGGTGGGCTCCCCGCAGGGGGCGGGCGGGGGCGGGCAGGGGCGGTGGGCGGGCGGCGGCGGCGGGCCGGGCGGCAAGCGGAGTCTCTGTCCGCAGCAGTGATCATGGTGATGCATTCTGTGCTGCTGGGCGGACACGAGCAGCGCTGCCTGCTGGAGGCTGCGGAGGAGCTGGGCCTGGCCGATGGCTCCCTGGTCTTCCTGCCCTTCGACACGCTCCACTACGCGTTGCCCCCAGGCCCGGAGGCCTTGGCTGTGCTGGCCAACAGCTCCCAGCTTCGCAGGGCCCACGACGCGGTGCTCACCCTCACGCGCCACTGTCCCCCGGGTCGCAGCGTGCTGGACAGCCTGCGCAAAGCCCAAGAGCGCCAGGAGCTGCCCCCTGACCTTAATCTGCAGCAGGTAGAGGGACCAGGGTGGAGAGAAGTGGGGAGGAAAACGGGGGAAGGAAGCAGAGGACAGACAGCCCAAGAGGGGTCATGGGGCTGGAGCCAGTGGGGGTGGGGGCCGAGGGCGCGGAGAGCTAGTAGCTCTACCTGTTCTGGAGTTCCCTGCATAACGCAGAGGCTCCGGTCTTGCTTGGGACAGCTTAGTGTATTGGGATTGCTTGCAGAGAGACTGCAATGGGACCTCTCAAGCCAGCTCCAAGGAGCAAACGCTAATGAAATCCACACCACAATGTCTTTTGCAGTCTGCGTCCAAGTAGACTCACTTCCAGCGGCACCACAACACACAGTCGATAATAAATGGCTGGTGTTCTTAAGAGACCAGGCAGGAGGGAGGACACCGATCCAACGCCCTTGCCCAGTTCAGAGGCGTCCCTTCGGGGGCCTCATCTGCTCATCTTACGTTTTTGAGAGCTTTGACGTCTTGTGAGAAACAGAAAGGTTTCTAAGGGGATCCTGGGGCTTCCGTAATCATTGAGAGCCACACTTGATTCCCCCAAATCAGCTGATGCTCAGGATTCCCTGAGAACCCAGGATCCCAGTTCAGACCATCTAGCTCCACTGCATTCATACAAGAGGGGCTAGAAACCACTAAGATATTATTTATTTATTTTTTAAAGATTTATGTTATTGTTTTGACAGACAGAGATACACACACACACACACACACACACACACAGAAGGGGGAGGGCCTAGAGCATTCTCCATAGTTGTGCATCATTAGTTTTCTACATAGTTTCATTCCACAGATGGGTAAGGGGCTGCACAGGGCAGGAACTGGGCTGGGGGCCACCCGCATGGGAAGCATGCCCCAGTCCAGCATATGGGCCCACAAGGGTCAGGGCGGGGACTCAATCCCTGGACCCCAGGGCTGCAAGGTGAACGCTCAACCCACTGAGCCATCCTGGCTTCCCTTAGAAGGGAACTTAGATGTCAGTAGGCAGTAAACTCACCATGACAAAGGCCCTACTCAATGGGTTGAACATGATAGAGGCTATGAGTTGGAGATGTGCTGAAATATTCCTTACCGATGCCTCTAATCTTCTCCAAGAAGATCTAAGTAGCCAGTGGGGAGAAAGGATGGGAATAGTCAATAAAAAAGGAGAGCAAGACTTAGGGACAGTGGTGGGATGGAGAGCAGGTGAAGAATGTGATGGACTGCCTTAACATCCCTGTCTGTCCTCACACTAGATGGAAGAGTCCCTGAGACTCTGTCCTTACCCTAGTGCTTTGCACAGTACCTGGCACTGTGAGAGATGGGAACTGGGAATAATAAGCTCAATGAGGCCTTGGGGAACAAAAAGAAGGAAAAATAGAAATTAGAAATGAACTAAAAGATGGGAAACAAGGCTTTTAGGTGAGTGGTAGGTCATACTATTAAAAATACATTCAGGGGAAGCCGGGATGGCTCAGTGGGTTAAGTACTCACTTTGCAGCCCCAGGGACCGAGGATCGAATCCCGGCCCCAGCCCGTGTGGACCCATATGCTGAACTGGGGAGTGCCCCCAGTTCGGTTCTCACTGGGGTGAGACCCCGGCCCAGTTCCTGCCCTGTGCAGCCCCGCCCACCTGTGGAATGAAACTATGTGGAAAACCCAATGATGTGCAACTATGGAGACTGTTCTGGGCCCTCCCCCTTCTCTCTGTCTCTGTCTCTGTATCTCTCTCTCTGTCAAAAACAATAAAAATAAATCTTAAAAAAAAAATACATTCAGGGCAAACAACATAAAAGAGAAGAGAGGTTCTGTAGGTAGGTAATGGAGAGTTTAAATTAACCAATGGTGACAAGAGCCTGAGAATCCTGAAAACAGGGAAGGTCAATGGGTAAAGAGGGAGAGGAAGAGGGAGCCAATGGGGCGCGATACAGGGAACCACTAATTAGGTAGCAACAGTCAATACATGTAGGGCTTGAAGAGCCCAGTGAAGAGATAGGAGGGTCAGTAAGTCCCTGTCTGTCCATGGGCGTGACCTGTAACCCTGAGCTCCCTCCTCCTCTTCCCCAGGTGTCCCCGCTCTTCGGCACCATCTATGACGCGGTCTTCTTGTTGGCGGGGGGCGTGGCGCGAGCTCGGGCTGCTGTAGGTGGCAGCTGGGTGTCTGGGGCAGCTGTCGCTCGCCACATCCAGGATGCCCAGGTCCCGGGCTTCTGCCAGGCTCTGGGAGGAGCCGAAGAGGCCCCGTTTGTGCTGCTGGACACAGATGAGGCAGGGGACCGGTTATTGGCCACCTACATGCTGGACCCCACCCAGGGCTCCCTCCGCTCTGCTGGGATCCCAGTGCATTTCCCCAGAGGGGGACAGGGACCTGGGCCTGACCCCGCTTGCTGGTTCGACCCAGACATCATCTGCAATGGAGGTGAGGGCAAACACCCAGCCCCTGCTGGAACAGTCACCCTGGACCCTCCACAAAGTGGTGAAAGAGACTGAATATAACTCCTCTTCGAGGTGTTTGCAGCTCTTCCTCAGACTCCAAACTTGTGCAGGACACCCCCCGCCCCCTTGCTCAGTCCCCAAAGCCCTCTTGAGATCTTTCTAGCATTCTCCCCTTTGCAGAGCCCATGACCTTGCCCTAGTTCCTGTTCTCGCAGTCTCCCTCCTGGAGGGGCCAGGATTTGACAGCACATATGTCCCTAGAAAGGATGCCTCCCCTGCACCGCCCTCAGTGTCCCTCCTCTCGCTACCCCTCCAGGAGTGGAGCCCGGCCTCGTCTTTATCGGCTTCCTCCTGGTGGTTGGGATGGGGCTGGCAGGGGCCTTCCTGGCCCATTATGTGAGGTGAGTAGGGACTTAAGGTAACTAGATGAGCTTGGCTCTCTACCCACCAGAAATGCAACCGCGGCAAAGACAGGAGGCTGGGTCCACTCAAGATAGAAGGGAGAATTGTTTGGAAGGGGGTAGAGGAAGGGGTCCTGCAGGGCTGGCAGAGTCCCAGGGGACATCAGGTTTGGGGATGTCTGCCCTCACCTGAGCCAAAGCTATCCCCCTCCGGCCTCCTCTCATGGACCGTGAATGATCTCCTTCCCTTACCAGGCACCGGCTACTTCACATCCAAATGGTCTCCGGCCCCAACAAGATCATCCTGACTCTAGATGACATTACCTTCCTCCACCCTCAAGGGGGCAGCTCTCGAAAGGTGGGGGAGACAGGGAGCCAGGACCCAGCTGTCCTCCCCTGTATGTCTGGTCTCCTGCCTGAGTCAGTTCTCACCCCAGCCCCACCTGGGAAGGAGGTCTGGTTTCTGCCCTACCTGTGTCCTGGGTCTGAGTTTGGGAGACCAGCGCCCTCCTGTGTGCAAGGAGGGTAACAGCCCCTGTTCTGACTGCTTTCCTGGGCTCGTGTGACGTGCCAACAAGAAAACAAGTGTTTGTTTTGTAAACTGCAAAGTGCTGTGCACTTGGGAAGTAACGTTATTATCACCTTCCCTAATTAAGATTTCTTCCCTTCCCCTCTTTAATCCCCAGAACTCTGCCTGACGTTAACCCGAGACTCTGAGTCTATTTTGATCCCTTGCATTGACCTCTACCCTGCAGGTGGCCCAGGATAGTCGGTCAAGTCTGGCTGCCCGCAGTGTGTCAGACATTCGCAGCGTCCCCAGCCAGCCCTCTGATAGCTCCAACGTTGGCCTCTATGAGGTGAGCCTGACCCCCAGCTAGGCTGAGCTCTGTTTCTGGAGCCATGTCATACCCTGTAGGGTCCAGGAAATGGGGGTAGGAGCCTAGAACAGGATCTAGGGAGAGACTGGATTTCTCAAAGCAGAGCATCTGGCAGTCCATCCTGCCTGAAGAATTTCCCTCAGCCACTATCCAGGTGAGGGCTAATCAATTAGCTCAAAGGCTAATCACAGTGGCCCAGAGGCTGGTGGTCTGACTGGTGGGGACTGTGTTGGGACCGGCTTGCAGCCTGGAGTGCCCAATGAGACCATTCCCCACACTGTTGGGAACCCCGAGCCCTGACCCCTCAGTGATAAGCTGTCAGGTTACTAAAGGGCACAGGACTCCCTGGGAAGGTTGGGACAGAAGGACATCTGTGATGTGGACTCCTGCTCCCGAAAAGGACATTCCCAGGATGTGGATTGTTCAGGAGAAGTTTCCAGATGGGCTACCTCTGACTCAAGCCAGACCCATGTCTTGACCCCACCCAGCATTTTCACCCAATTCTGACCCGACTCAGAAAGAGAGGGCATGAGGATATTAACTGAGGGGGTCAGCAAATCTGAATGTGGTGTGAGGGGTGGGGGAGAATTCAGGGAGAGCTGAGAGAGAACTCAGCTAAGCAAGAAGGGAGGGACACTCAGCAATCCTGAGTGTCAGGACACAGAAGCAGAGGCTCTTAGCATGTCACCTAGAGGCCATCAGAGCCATTTCTCAGAGGAGCCCTACTATGGGCAGGTTCTGCTTCCCTATGTGGGGCTGCCCTGTGCCTTGAAGAATATGTGGTGTCCCCTGTCTCTGGCCCTGTTTACTAAACATAGTTCTCAGCTTTTATGACAATTAAAAATGTCTCCACATTTATTTGCAATTGCTTTTTAGGGGTCAGTATCAGACTCCCCAAAGTCTCTTTTTGTCCCAATCCCTTCTCAACCGACAAGGCCAACTTCAAGGTCTAGGGCAAAATAAAAGATAACAGCAGATCACTGAACCAAACTCGGGCCCTTTTGAGGATGGGGCCTGTGTGACTGCATAGGTTGCACGTCATGAACCGGCCCTGCCTCCAGCAGAGGACAGGGAGGCCCAGAGCATGGAGGGGGAGCCGCCTGTACTGCACAATTAGTCTATAACAAAGTCTGATCTAGCCAGACCCCTGACTCCCAGCACAGTGCTCTCTCATTGCAACAAGATGGTGAAGGCTATGACTTCAGTGACGTTGGTGGTGGCGATGGCTCATTTAGTTAGGGTTGGTGAGCACATCTGGGCTGGTGAGACCAGCCATTCAGACCTTCTGCAGGGGTGGGCTCTACCCAGCCAGCTGTGAAGTAGCCTGGCAGACATCAAATCCCTGGCTCCGGATGCTCTGGGTTCTGGGGGCAATGGGCCAGTGGAAATGGGGGGCTTTAGGGCTCTTCGCACCCTGAGGTTTTAAGACATCAGTTCAGTACTCCCATCTCTCATCCAGGGAGACTGGATTTGGCTGAAGAAATTCCCAGGGGATCAGCACATAGCTATCCGCCCAGCAACCAAGACAACCTTCTCCAAGGTGAGAGTTGGGCCCATGACGGGGTGTGGGGTGGCCATCATTTCTCTCTCCTTGCCTTCTCTCTGTAGCTGGGTACGGAGTGGGCCTCAATGTAGGAGCAATCAGGAGGTTTCAGCAAAGTTGACCCCTCCTCGCTGAAGCAGGTTCCCGTTACGTTCTCTCATAACACTAATCCAAGTGTATGGCACCGTAAGGACACTTCGATGTGTGTGCCACAGTTTGCAGTTGTATGTTCATCTGTGTGCTTGATTGTGTCTTGTCTGTCCCACTCAGCAGGTAAGCTGAGTGAGGACTTCTCCCTGCCTGCTCCAGGGTATTTCCAGTACTCAGCACTGTGGCTTCAGCACTGTGTCTGGAACACTAGAGAGACCCAAGGAATGTTTTTTGAGTAAATGATAGAAAATGAAAAGTGAGTTTCCAGTTCTGTCAGGCCATTCGCGCACAACACACACTGAGTGAAGTCAAAAGTTGGCAAGGAGGCTAACAACTGGCTTATTCTGGTCCTTCCAACCTTAATGCCCCCCTGACGCCAAACACCACGCAGCCTTGGCCTGGCTTCCTTCTCTAATGCTTCCGCAGAAGCTCTTGGTCATAGCTGCAGAATGACTTCAGTGGACTACCTGCGTGGGTCAGTGGACTAAATCATTCACCAGCAGACATTTAAGATGAAAAGAAGCCTCTTATTGAGCCAAAGCAAAGCTAGAAAGGTCACCAGTCGCCTGCTAGCACCGTTTTGTCGTCATGCCCAGATGGCGAGGGCCTCTGCGCTGTGGTGTAGGTGCGGCCTGGGGGATGGTTCTCTGGGTCTAGAGCTTCACGACTCCGTCTCTGCTTCCCAAACTTGGGGACGGTGGGGGTCGCAGACATAGCTGCCACAGTGGTGTAACCCAGCGAAGCAGCTCTGGCCAAGTCGCCAGCACAAGGCATCCGCTGTGCTTGCTGAAAGCAGTGCAGCTTCTCCCTGTTCTCCCCCCAAAGGCAATTACAGCAGAAGGGGAGGGCGGGGTGCCAGGGGCTTCTCCTACATGCAGTGCTTTTCCTTAAGATCAGGCCTGTTCCAAGTCTGATGGTTAATAAATCAGAACCTGCCCGAGACCTGATAACCATTGCAAGGTGTCTTTTCATTCATAACTATAAACTAAGCCAGTGGTCCCCAACCTTTTTAGCACTGGTTTCATGGAAGACAGATTTTCCACGGACGAGGGGGGATTGCACAGTTCACAGTAGGGTTTGTGCTCCTATGAGAATTGAATGCCAGGCTGATCTGACAGGAGGTGGAGCTCAGGGGGTCATGCGAGCAATGGGGAGCAGCTGTAAATACAGATGAAGCTTCCTTCACTCACCTGCCACTCACCTCCCTCGGTGCGGCCCAGTTCCTAACAGTCCACCGACGGGGTTGAGGACGCCTGACCTAAACCATACTCAGTCTCTGAGCAGTGACCTTTGACAACGTTGTCTTTTCCAGAGAAAGAAGTTATCTGTAGAGTACAGTCCCCCTCGAGACCTTCCATTCACCATTTTTATCCCATCTTCCTGAGTTTGGACACTCGGAAACGTTGATCTGAACAGTAGCCTGCTCCCCACTTCGCTCCCGGGGCAGAAAACGCCTGTTAACGTTCCCTCTCTCAGCTCCGGGAGCTCCGCCACGAGAACGTAGCCCTCTACCTGGGGCTCTTCCTGGCAGGAGGAGCGGACAGCCCTGCCGCGCCGGGGGAAGGCATGCTGGCTGTGGTCTCAGAACACTGTGCCCGGGGCTCCCTCTATGACCTCCTCGCCCAGAGAGACATAAAGCTGGACTGGATGTTCAAGTCCTCCCTCCTACTGGACCTCATCAAGGTGCGTGTGTGCGTGTGTGGTGGTGGTGGTGGTGAAAAGGGGGTTGCAGGGAGGAGAGGGCTGAGCTTGCCTCTCACCCCACCCCTTCCAGGGAATGAGGTATCTGCACCACAGAGGAGTGGCGCATGGGCGACTTAAGTCACGGAACTGCGTGGTGGACGGGAGGTTCGTGCTGAAAGTCACAGACCACGGTCATGGGCGGCTGCTGGAAGCCCAGCGGGTGTTGTCAGAGCCTCCCAGCCCGGAGGGTAGGATTCCCCGGCTGCCTCTGGTGCAGAGGAGCAGCCCCCCTGGACCCCCACTATTTCAAGGACCCTTCCATCCCTCCCTCCTCCCCCCTCCCTCCGCACCGCATTCTCTCCACCCCACACCTAGGGGACTCGAATCCTGCTACAGAAAATGTCTTGTGACCTCTGGGATGAGGAGGGTGGACTGTGTGAAGGCGAAGCAGGGGCCCTGGAGGGGCGGGGCTTGTGCCCAAGGGGCGGAGTCTTCTCTGAGTTCTTTAACCCCTATTTGTGAGAGCTGGGCTTCTCCTGAGACCTGATTTGGGTTTCTGGTAGTTCAGTTTCCTTTGCGGATCTCTGCAGGCAGTAGGGTCACACTCGGGCTTGGGGGATTGGCGAGTGGGTGCGAGCCTGAACTTTCTGGTCCCAGCTCCCCCAAGGCCCTCCGTGTGCCCATGCCCTCTCTCCCCACCCCAGGTAAGCTATGGACAGCCCCGGAGCTGCTTCGGGACCCGGCCCTGGAGCGCCGGGGAACGCTGGCGGGTGACGTCTTCAGCCTGGGCATCATCATGCAAGAAGTCGTGTGCCGCAGCGCCCCCTACGCCATGCTGACGCTGACAGCCGAGGGTACGGCGGCCCCTGGCGGGCCAGACCCAGCCTCACTCTTTCCCTAAAGTTCAGTGCCGAGACTTAACTACGTGGGCCTCCCTTAAAGAATTGGGCTGAAGGGTCAGGCCAGTGGAGAGCTAAGCATCAGATGGGGGTGTCGGGGCGGGGGGAGGGGGCTCTTAGGTGCCCAGCCTCAGTGGTTTCCTCTGTCCTGATCCTGGACTCCAACCTGCTCTACCAACCGATGCAACAGGCTCCCCTCTGGTTCTTAGGGGCCCCAGAGAGGCAGCAGGGGTGAGGAAAGGGAGCCATTGGATATGGCTCAACTCCATATTACTTACCTATAGGACTCAGCAAGCAACTTGTCACCCTAACCCTCACTTTTCTTATGTGTAAGAAGTGTTAGTTTCTGCCTGTCACCTCTTCCTGCCCCCTGCTCCCCAGGATTTCAACTGCCCCCCTTGTGGCTCCCAGTAATTTCCTTCCTCACTACACTTCCCCACCTACCAAAGCTCCCATTTAAAGGACCCACTTCCAGTCCCCCCTGCCCCCCATCTTGGGCTTCAACAATCAGGCCAGAGTCAGAGGTGGCTTCTGGCCTGGCCCCCACCCCTCGTGCCTGCAGAAGTGGTGCAGCGAGTGCAGAGGCCCCCTCCGCTGTGCCGGCCTTTGGTCTCCGTGGACCAGGCGCCTGTGGAGTGCATCCAGCTGATGAAACAGTGCTGGGCAGAGCAGCCGGACCTTCGGCCCTCCATGGACCGCGTCTTTGACCTGGTTAGGGGCCAGGACTGGGCAAGGGCTGGGCTGGCCACTGTCAGCACCCTTGGGTGGCTTCAGGAAGTGGGCAGGACTTTGGATCTTCCAGGCTATTTACGAAGGGGTCCCCGGAGGACTAGGTGGGGGTAGAGTTAGAACAGGGGCTGTGGAGGCCTTTGGGGAGGGAGACAGAGCCCTGGGTGGGAGAAATATTTAAGTCAACTCCACATATTTTTGAGAACCAAGTATGTGCTTGGCCTAGTGTGGCAGGAAGACCCTTGGCCGAGGAGTACAAAGGCTGGGTGGGGTCCAGTGGCCTGTCCTGTGTTAGCGGAGAATAGCTGGCCGTGTGCAGCCCCTGTTTCCTGTGTGCCTGCTCATGCTGTATGGAAACACAGTGCCCGGCAGCTGGGGGAGGGGACAGAGGGATTGAACTGAGGATGAATGGGCGGGGGAGAGAATCGGGCATAGTGGAGACCCATGAGAGGAGCATGGCAGCCCCACCAACGTCCGCCTTCCACTAGTTCAAGAGCATCAACAAGGGCCGGAAGACCAGCATCATGGACTCGATGCTGCGGATGCTGGAGCAGTACTCCAGCAACCTGGAGGACCTGATCCGGGAGCGCACGGAAGAGCTGGAGCTGGAGAAGCGGAAGACAGACCGGCTGCTCACGCAGATGCTGCCTCCGTGGGTGCCCACGGGGCGGGGAGGGCCGCCGGGATCCCGCCAGCCCGGGATGGCCTCCCGGTCACCTCGCCGCCTGCCATCCCCAGGTCTGTGGCTGAGGCTTTGAAGATGGGGACAGCTGTGGAGCCCGAGTACTTTGAGGAAGTGACCCTGTATTTCAGTGACATCGTGGGCTTCACCACCATCTCGGCCATGAGTGAGCCCATCGAAGTGGTGGACCTGCTCAACGACCTCTATACGCTCTTTGACGCCATCATCGGCTCCCACGACGTCTACAAGGTGGGGGGTGCAGGGGACAAGCCCTCCCTCGGGTCCACCAGCTTCCAGCCCCCCCACCCCGCCTTATCTTCTGCTAGTGCTCAGGTCAGACCCCCCAGCGGGAACGCTCCCCGGCATCTCTGCACTAACCCTCCCGAGGAGGGACAGTCATGTCGGGGGAGAGGGGCGCTCAGGACTGAATTGGCACAACCCCTTTCCTCTCAGGTGGAGACAATTGGGGACGCGTATATGGTGGCCTCCGGGCTGCCCCAGCGGAACGGGCAGCGGCACGCGGCCGCGATCTCCAACATGGCGCTGGACATCCTCAGCGCCGTGGGCTCCTTCCGCATGCGCCACATGCCGGAGGTGCCGGTGCGCATCCGCATTGGCCTGCACTCGGGTAACTCCCGGGCGGCTCCCTCTCCAGGGCCCAGGGTTCCCCTGACGCAGGCGCACTGGGGGCGCATTGGGGGTGGGGTTGAAGCCCCCTGTGCGTAACAGGCACCTGCTGTTACTGAGAGGGTACGCATGCTTGAGAGTGTTTGGGCAGCCGGTGGAGATTGTGGCAGGGGTCCCCAACCTTTTTGGCACCGGGGACTGGTTTCGTGGAAGACAATTGTTCCATGGATGGGGGGGCAGGGGCAGTGATTCTGGGATGATTCCAGCTCATTAGATTTATGATTACATTGTAACATATAATGAAACAACGATACAACTAATGCCGCTGCTGATCTAACAGGAGGTGGGGTTCAGGGCGTACTTCCAGCAATGGGGAGCAGTTGTAAATACAGAAGAAGCTTCGTTCCCTCACCGGCTGCTCCCCTCCTGCTGTGCGGCCCGGTTCCTACCAGGCCATGGACCGGTACCAGTCTGTGGCCTAGGGGTTGGGGCCCCCTGGGTTATGGGGTGCTAAAGTCCCCCGAGGCCCTAGGTACCACCCAGCCACCAGCTGCAGCCCAGGCCCGCCAGCCCGCCAGCCCTGCGTCGCATGTCCGCAGGCCCGTGCGTGGCGGGCGTGGTGGGCCTCACCATGCCGCGGTACTGCCTGTTTGGGGACACGGTCAACACCGCCTCGCGCATGGAGTCCACGGGGCTGCGTAAGTGCGCACAGGTGGGGGTGGGCGGGCGGAAGAGGGAGGGTGACCTTGGGGGCCCAGGAACGAAACAGCACGGAGGGGAGCGCAGGAGGTGAGTTCCCAGCTCACAGCGTCTCTTGTCGCCCCCTGTCGCCCCCTGTCGCCCCCTGTCGCCCCTGTCGCCCCTGTCGCCCCCCAGCTTACCGCATCCACGTGAACGTGAGCACCGTTCGGATCCTCTGCGCCCTGGACGAGGGCTTCCGGACTGAGGTGCGAGGCCGCACGGAGCTGAAGGTGAGGCAGGGCCCACCCCCTCCTGGCCCCGGGCTGGGAGACCCAGCTTGCCATGCCTGACCCTGTCCCACCCAGACCACCCAGACCCACCCACCCTTCCCCGTGTCTTCCCAGGGCAAGGGCGCAGAGGAAACGTACTGGCTAGTGGGCAGACGGGGCTTCAGCAAGCCCATCCCCAAACCTCCTGACCTGCAACCCGGGTGAGGAGCTGACACTGTGGGCTGGACACGGTGGGGAATGGGCACAGGCCGGGGTGGGGGTGGGGGGTGGTGAAGAACACCTTCCCCAGCCTTCTGCCTGGTGTCTGACCCCCGCCCAGTCGTGAAGTAGCCGTGGCCTGGACCCTGCCGTTCTCTCCCCGATTCTGTATCCCTGAGGCCTCTACCCTCCCCCACCAGGGCCAGCAACCACGGCATCAACCTGCAGGAGATCCCTCCTGAGCGTCGCTGGAAGCTGGAGAAGGCCAGGCCGGGCCAGTTCCCCAGGAAGTGAGGCCCAGCAGGGACAGGTGCTGCCCCTCTGCTCCCACACTCAGTTACCAACCGCCCCTCAGACTCCCGGGCTGCATGCCTCTGGGAGGTGCTTCCTGGGGTACAGGCGCCTCTTTCCCAGCCTATGGGCTAACCCTGCCTGCAGAAGCCAGGTGCCCGGCTTCTCTCTGACTTAGCCCAGGCTGGTTCCTAAACCCAAAGCTTTCCCTGGGAGAAGGCACCAGGCACACGGAGTTTGGTTGGGTAGGTGTGGAGTGGCCCAGGAATTCAGACCCAGGAATCCCTGCAACCAGGACCTTCCATGACCGCTTCTCTGACCCGCCTGCATTAACACTGCCCCCACCCCACCCCGGGTGGAGCATGGCACAGGAGACAGAACTCTAGGGGGCAGCGTTTACCAGAGGATAAGATGACTGCTGCCCCTGGAGTTCTGTTAGAGCAGAAGCCCCACTGTTCTCTACCCTCCCTCAAAAAACTGATCCACGGCTCTCCCGTCCTAGGTGAACTCCCATGACCCCTTCCCACGCTTTCCATCTGAGACACTCCTCTTTCCTTCAGGATTATTCCAGAAGGTCCTCTTCCTGAAAGCTGCTGCTATGGATGACCAACATGTGAATACCGGTGACTTCTGTGCAGCTCTGCTTCAAAGGATTCTGGGCCTTTACAAGAGCTGGGTTGCAAACCAGTCATGTGAAGTTGGGAGTGTTGAGCACTCTCTGGGCTTGGGTCCCCCTCCATGGTGAAGTGAGGAATGGCCTAGATGCTTTCCAAGCCCTCTGGCTCTGCCCACTGGGCTTCAGAACCACTGGCCTTGAGATACGGGGCACTGGGCTTGTGACATCCAGCCCCAGTGACCCTGAGCCCATCAAGGGATGTTGGAGTGGGGGATCCACCACTTTCCTCTCAAGGCCTCAGGAAGGATGATCTGGGATCTGACATCCCAACCCCAGAGGAAGTCGAGATCTATTCCACCAGAGCAGGGGTTGTTACAGGCCCAGAGGATACGAAGGCTTTGGTTTAGCCTCAAGCATCCATCCCTTCCCCATCTCCCCCTCGCCCCGCCCCCACCAGTCAGAAACTGGCTCCTACCCCTGTGGGCATAACATGTACCTTGCCCAAGCACAGAGAAAGGGTTGCTTCAGGGCTTTGGGGAAGGTAAGGTAAACAAACTGCACCAAACCTTGACTAACCAGAACACCCGTGGGATAGTAATATACTCTAACTGGGCACTGCTGAGCTGGCAGGTGGATAGAAAATCCTCTCTGCCTAGAGCTTTATAGCACGTGACAACCCTCATCCTGATAAGTCGCAAGCTGAAGTTTCTTTTGTGGAACTCCAGAGCCTGGGCCTTGGCGTGTTTGACTGTGTGTCCTTCCCCATTGCTGCAGACAGATGTTAGCAGCAGCTGCAGCCATGCAGGCTGCCACTAGAGGCAGTGAGTCTCCAGTCCCTGGAGGTATGCGAGCAGAGCTGGAGACATCACTGACCAAGGCTGTATAGTCAGAATTCCTACGTGGAAGAACAAAGTGTGGGTGGTGGTCCGGTAGCAATGGCCTCACCTGGGAGCTGGTTAGAAATGCAGAATCTCAGACCCAGGCCTTTTGACTCAGAATCTGCTTTCACAAGTTCCCTCCAAGTACATTCAAGTTTTTGGATCATGGATCTTAAATGATCCCAGGAACCCTAAAACCTCAGAATCTCTAAGATTTCATTAAAACCAGGCTAGAAACTAGCTCTGAGACTTGTTCTGGTTGGTCCATAGGGTGGTTTTGTTTTGTTTTGAGATAACATTTAAAAATCAAGAGGTATGGTATTTTAAAAATATCTACCAAATTTTCCTCTTTCCCGAAATCAAGAGCACTGCACAGGGACAACTGCTGACTTTCTGCTGGAGGCAAAGAGCAACTGTCTCCTCTCTCTAGGGGTTCACTCTTCAATTCCCATGCCCCCCACCCCAACTCCCCATAGACTCCAAGACACCAGGATTTTCTAAACATCTCTTCTGCTGGACCCACCAGCACCTGTAGGCATTTGATGTTAGGGGTGAAGTGCTCCTGGAAGTTGCTTTACCTGATTCGTAAAACCCTTGTAATCCACAAGCTTAGGGGTGTTTCCCTCCTTCCTAAAGGTAGAGAAAGGATGTATGAGCAATCTAAAATTCACTTGTAGGTTCTGGTTCCTTAAGGTGGTGCCGCTTGAGTGAGTAATTTAGTACAATTTAAAAACAAAACTTTTTTTTTAACTGAGTTTGGAGATGATGAATTAAAAAAATTTTTTTAGGGGAAGCCGGGATGGCTCAGTGTGTTAAGCGCTCACTTTGTATCGCCAGGGACTGAGGATCGAACGAATCCCAGCACCGGCCTGTGCGGACCCATATGCTGAACTGGGAGTTCCCCCAGTTCAGTTTTCTCTCTGCAATCTATCTATCTCTCTCTCTCTCTCTCTCTCTCTCTGTGTCAAAAATAAATAAATAAAAATATATTAAAAAAAAATTTTTTTTTAAACCCTGTTTCACAAACCAAGTATTTTTATATTATGTACATTTTTTTGTTTAAACATCTATCTTCAGATTTTCTCTGTACTTAGGACCCAGGGATTGAGGGCCGACTCTGCATTGCTGGATGTAGCTCTCACTCCTCTGCCTCTTTCCGCTCTCCCCCCCACACCCCTTCCCTCTCCTTCCCTCCCTCCTGGGGTAGTTAATGGCCTGCGATTCAGGGGGAGTCTCAGGAATGTCCACTAGGGTTGGGTGCAGCAGACTTAGTGTGGTCCAGAGAGGAGGCGCTGGAGCCCAAACCCAGTTTGGGGTAGAGGTGGGGCAGGCAGGGCTGAACAGAACCCTTCCCACCCTCACTTCAGCCTGGTTAGCCTCAAAGGAGCAGATGTGATGCGGGGAGGAGCCTGGCAGAGAAGAGTCTGGCCCTCCTCAGATGGAACAAGTCAGGGCCCACCCAGCCCAGAGCTCAGAGCTGTGGGAGAAGAGAAGCGGGAAAATTAAGCCTCAGTCTCCTCTCTGTCCCCATCTCCCTGTCTCTCTGCCACTAGTCTCCCTTTTCTCTGTCCCTGGTGCCCTCTCTCATCCCGGTAGTTTTCCCTGCCTTTCTCTACAGCTCCATTTCTGCAGAACCATTTTTCCCGGGCCCAGTCAATACCCTAGAGCCCTGCCACCCTCTGACTGGAGTCCTCTTCACCTACTCCCCCCTGTTGTTCCGGGGACCCGGGCCACTCCCAGCCCAGAGAGCGTGTGGCTTGGTCATCAGGCACTGCCCACCTTCTGATGTGTTTACACTACCTCCGCCTGCTGGCCTGTGCCAGGAGCCCACACTGGGGGCTGTGCTCACCTTGGGATGGTTCTGGAGCCGGGACCAGTGACGACCCAAGCAGGCACCTCTCACAGCCGCTGCTTCAATCCCAAAGCTAGGATCCCACATCGCGTCCCGGGGGCTAACCTGCTGCCCTTTCTCTGTGCTGCTCCTCACCCCCAGCTGTAGTGGGCCTCAGACACCCCCTTTTGAGGGAGCTGTGATGCTGAATTGTGGGGTGTTCCCTGGGATCTTCTGCCCTGTGCACCATGACCTGAGGCTGTGCTCTGTGGTGTTGGGTCCTGGGAGCAGGGGGGTTGAATAAAGGTGGGCTTGCTTTCATTTCATGGTGTGTCGTCTTTGTGGCCTAGGTGGTCTGAACCCTCAGTCTCTGGAAGGTTCAAAACTGGCTTCAGTTGGGATAAACCCTAGAGATGACCTAGGCAGGAGCTGGTGAGCCAGCCCAACCCCCCAGGGACTCCTCTGCTCAGGGAGTCTGCTCTCAGGGGACCAAGCAGGGGATCCTCAGGCCTTTGGGGCTTCTAGAAAAGACTGGTCTGAGGCTCTGGAAATGGGTGGTGTGCCCTCATCCCTTGGTCTTCAGCAGGAGAGAAGAAGGAAGAGAAGGTCAGAGCTTGTTCATGGCTGTGACCTCTGTCCCAGGGGAGCCAGAAACCAAGACTAAAGGAGGAGGGCCCCCAAATGGAGAAGTTAAGGTCCACTGGTCTCTGGGCAGGTCCTCACCAACACCCCACATTCTACTTCTGACCTTTCAAGAGCCAGCGACTGGGGCATTAGAGCAGGACAGACTGTCCCAAAGCCACCAACAGGGGCCCAGCCCATTGGTCATCCGTTTTCTTTGGGCCCAGCTGTCCCTGCCCCTGGCCCAGTGTTTCTGACATGATGACTCATAATCGATATCGGTTGTTCTGCCTTCCCAGCATCCATCCTGCTCGGTGGGCAACCTTCTCTGCCCCATCATCAGTCCCAGCCTTCCCCTCCTGACCAATCACTCCATCCCTCTGGCAGCAGGGGTTGCTTCAAGGACAGACAGGGAACCCAGCCAGGCAGAAGAGGCTCCATGCTGAGACCATGGCTGGAAGCCTCCTGAAAAGCTGTCTCTTTCCCTCTGAGGTTGCTGACTTGTCTCGTCACCACGGAGATGAGGAACAGAACTGACAAACAGGCAGAGACCCAGTCTGTTGCTACTGTTGGAGCCTCTGACACCTCTCTGGGTCTACAGCCGGATCCAGCTGTTCAAGCACCATGGGCTAGCAAGTTGTTTTCTTGGCTTAGGCCAGATTGAATTCGGATTTTTGTTGTGTGTAGTTAAAACTGTTCTGACAGGCACTCCTCAAAAAGATTAGGGAGTGCAGTGGGGGTTAGACTGGTTTAAGAGGAAAGAAAAGAGGACATTGCTGGCTTCAGAGGGAGGAGGAGAGAGAAGACAGTCTCCAAGATGCGATTCCACTGAGGGTCATCCCGGAACCTTCCCCTGCAGTACCAGTGCTCCGGAAAAGTCCATTCATGGAGAACATAACCCAGGGGGCATTAGGACCCGGGATGAGAAAATGCACACAGGGTTGCGGTGCTGACTCAGTGTTGAGATGGTGGAGGAAGGAAGGGTTCAGGCCCTGCCTCAGGGGAGGTGATGGAAATGAGAGTGTGCTTGGCCTCTAAGCTCAGCACAGCACTGGCTGTCAGTGTCTTTATACTTTAAGTGACCAGACTTTGACAGGGCGGTGAAGCGTGGGCCAGATGGCTCATCCCCACACAACTGAAATCCTCTAATCCCCCACAACCATGTTGCACAACTGACCACCGAGGCTCCTGTCAGGGAAAGGACTTGTCAAAGACCTCGCATCTGGCAGGTCTTGGGATCAAGAAGCAGACCCAGGAGTTCAGACTCTGGGCTCAGGTGCCTCTCAAGGGTGCTTGGGAGAGCCTTACGTCCATGCTGCCTCGATTCTTTTCTGCAAGAGCACAACTTAAGCTCCAAATCAAGACCCGTGTAATCCGAATATGAGCGCGTTTTGACTTGATGGGATAGGAACATGAACACATCTTACATTGCTCCCATCAGTGCCTTCCAAATGCTAGTCAGCTGAAAAATGCCAGTCTCGTATCTGTTCTAAATATCTGCTCCTCCTGACGCCCGTCAGGGACCCGGGGTGGGGGCGGGTGGTGCATGTCTGCTCCTTTTCTCCTCCCCCATGGGGGAATAATTTGATCTTGGGAACGCTGCCCTCTCACTCTTCAAGTGAGGAACACAGCGGAAGCTTAACTGGTCATCGCTGGGGAAGTTTACCTCATCTCCCCAACACTGGCTGGCGGTGGGGGGCAAGGAAGGGGTCCCTGACCACATGGGCATGTATAGATGTAGGTTCATGATGAAGCGAATAAAGTTAAAACTTCACAGCTCTTCACCTGCATAAGCCCCTTCCAAGCAGCCCCTAGCCAATGTTTTTCTTTTTAAAAGATTTATTGTTTGAGAGAAGGAGAGAGAGAAAGAGACAGAGAAAGGGGAAGGGCCCAGAGCAGTCTCCATAGTTGTACATCATTAGTTGGGACATGGTTTCATTCCACACAGGTGGCTGCGGGGCCGTGTGGGGCGGGAACCGAACTGCGCGTCTTCCATAAGGGAGGTGAGAACCTTCGCCACTGAGCCATCGGGCAGCTACCAGTTGTGCCTCAGTTCAGCATATGGGGTTTGCACAGGCTGGGTCCAGAAATAGAGCCCCGGACCTCACCATTGGGAGGCAAATGCTCCACCGCACAGCTATCCCGGCATCTCCCACTTCTTTTTTTCTCTTCTTAAAGAGGGCCTTCAAAATTGGAAAAGTTTTAGGTCCCGACAACCTTCGGATCCAACCTGGGCGTGGTCTCCTAGGGGTATGGGCTCAGCTTCTCCCCAGCCTCCTTCATCACTAGACCCTCCTAAAAGCAGCAGCCATGTCTTTCTTTAGCCCAACGGTGGTCGATGCCCCCATGTGCTCCTCTGGGCGCCTCAGCTCCTGTGTGCCCCACGGCCGCCGGGGAAGCCAAGAGGACCCATGTTCAGTTTGCCCTCTGAGCTCATCCTCCTTCAAGAGGAAATGCAGAATTGTCCTTTCCTCACCTGCCCAGGCCAGAGGAGCCAGGCTGGGGGCGGCCAGGCCCCTGCACTGTGACTCCCTCCCTCCCAGCTCCAGCCAGCCAGCCATGAGATGCCCTCTCCCACCCTCCAAGCCACCGCCAGTCCCCATAACGGACTCTTCCGGAAAGCTTGGCGTGTGTTGTGGGCATCCCCCAGCCCACCAGCTCCTACTCTTTCCCTCCCCCACCAGCCAGGTGGGAGGAGCTGAGCCATTTATTGACTTCATTAGAAGGTGGTGTACTTAGTACTTAGTCACCTGTGGGTCCTGGTTCTAATTCTGTGGCCACAGGAAAAGTTTCACTCAACATCTTACTATAGCAGAATTAATATGCATTTCATGAATGGGTTACACAATCAGGTACAGAGACTACTACCACACACCTGTGTGCTGAGGACTCCCAGGTATATATACGCACCAGCTCTGAGCTCTATGCCCAGATGTGATTTCTCCACTTGGATGTCTAATGGGCATCTCAAACAGCATTTCAAGACCAGAACCCTCAAAATTGTTATTCTCCCAAAGCTAAATCCATACCTTCCCCCTGACCCCCATCGCCTTCACTGCATTCCTGCCATGTTTACTTATTTTCTCCCACTCTTAACTGTTAACCTGCGAAAGACTAGGTGCCTGGGGTGATAATCACAGCACCTAACATAGTATATAATACCTGACACTTGGTAGCTGGTTCTCAAAAGTATTTATTGAATAAAATAAAATAATAAATGTAGGCCAGGGGATGCCTGGACAGCTCAAGCGGTTGAGCGCTTACTCACAATCGTGAGATCCGAGTTCCATTCCCGACCCCGGCCCATGCAAACCCATACGCTGAACCGCAGCACAACTGGTGACCACAGAGATGGCTCAGCGGGGAAGGCTCTCCCCTCCCATGTGGGAGGCCCCTGGTTCAGTCCCCCTCCCTCCAGGGTGGCCCCACATCCACCTGTGTGGAATGAAACTACATCCCAACTAATGATGTACAACTATGGAGACTGCTCTGGGCCCTTCCCCTTCTCTCTCTCTCTCTCCCCCAGGGGGGAGGTGGGGAAGGAGGAGGTCTCAGGTTCCAGGAGAGTGGGTGGGTGAGGAAGGAGTCCTGGGGACAACGGGTTATTTGGAGGGGCATCTTACAGGCTGGGCTCCTCTGTGGGCAGGGCCTGGTAGTGTCTGGGGGTGAGGTAGGTATTTAGGGCAGCATAGGTTCCTAGCAGGTGGAGCTAAGAGCGGTCTGGGTTTCCAGTAGGCTGGGCTTAGGGTTTAGGTTGGACAGGTCTTGGGCAGTCCAGGTTCCTGGAGGTGGAGGTGGGGGTTCAAGTGGTGGTCTGTGTCGTTGAGAGGATTTTCTGGTGGACTGGTCTCTGTGGTCTGAGTGTGCGCCCGAGCTCCACCGAGCCATCTCTTCCCGGCCCCACCCCCACCCCACCCCTCTAGTAAATGGCTGAACTCAGTGAAGACTCAGGGCTCTTGTTTGAAGTTTGGGTTTTGTTTTTTTGTTTTGTTTTGTTTTTTTTGCGTGTGTGTTTTGTTTTTAAATAGCCTGGGGAGGGATGGTGTGAAGGGCCGTCCTAGATGGAAATGCTGTTCTCAATCAGCACGGGGTCTAGGTAGTAGTATGGGACGGGCAGGCACTTGTTGCGCTGGCGGATGTGGTGCGAGATCTGCCCCAGGCGCTGGCGGAAGGTCTCCATGCTCCTCCGCGGGACGTCCTCCACGAAGTGGATGTCGGGGAAGTGGCCGAGGGGCCTCTGCGGGCACAGAACCCAGCCGCTGGAGCCCGGCACCCCCACCTGCCTGCCCTGCCCGCCTAGGAGCCGCCCTGGCCCTGCCTCCCTCCCTTGCCTCCCCCCCCCAGCTCCCAGCAGAGCTCCCCACCCCCACTTGCACCCCGAGGCCCCGGGCACCTTGTCGTCCGGCTCCCGGCTGAGTGTCCAGAGCACCAGTAGGATGATGCACGTGGTCTTCACGTCCGGCAACGCGTCCATGAAGGTCTCCAGCGTGGTCAGCCCCTTGGCCTGGATCGGTGGGCTCCGCATGGACGACGGGAAGTTGGGCATCCAGGAGGTGAACTCCAGCTGCAGGCGGCGTAGCGGGGGGGGGGGGGGTCAGAAGCGCCCCAGGACCCTCCATTTACATTGAGGTTGAGACCAAAGCTGGGACTCGGCTTGAGACCCATCAGGCCCCACTTAGGGATGTTGGCGGAGGTTGGGTTTGAGGTGGGGGCTGGGACTGAGGTTAGGGCCGGGGCTGGTGAGCACGGACAGGTACCTGCCCCGTGTTGACAGCTGCGTGCTTGGCCGAGCAGGTGTAGATGACGATGGTGACGTATCGGATCAGCTCAGGCACCGTCCGCAGGCACGTGGGGAAGCCTGTGCGGCGGGGAAAGGCCGGCAGAGGGCGCCGTCAAGCCCCGCGCAGCCCGTCGTGCCAGCACCTCACATGCCCTCGTCCTGCCAGCTGGCCCTCCTGGGGCCACAGCCCCGCTCCCCCGAGTTCAGCCCACAAGCCTTGGGGAGGGGGACCTCGAGTGGCCTTGACCCGATATCCTTCAGGGCTGCCCCAGGCACCTGCCTGATATGGCGCCCACAGTTCTCAACTCCAGATCCTAGGGGGACCTGGCAGGGGTGAAAGAATCCTGGCTTTCCTTCTTTCTTTCTTTCTTTTTTTCTTAAAGATTTATTTTATTGTTTTGACAGAGAGAGAGAGAGAGAGAGAGAGAGAAGGGGGAGAGCCCAGAGAAGTCTCCACAGCTGCATGTCATCAGCTTTCAACATAGCTCCACTCCACACAGGTGGCTGTGGGGCAGGAACTGGGCTGGGGCCTCCCGCATGGGGGGGCACACCCCCATGAGCCCGGGGCCTCCCGCATGGGGGGGGGGCACACCCCCATGAGCCGGGGGCCTCCCGCATGGGGGGGGCACACCCCCATGAGCCCGGGGCCTCCCGCATGGGGGGGCACACCCCCATGAGCCGGGGGCTTCCCGCATGGGGGGCACACCCCAGTTCAGCATGTGGGTCTGCACAGGCCTGGGCTGGGATTCGACCCCCAGGCCCTGGGCCGGAAGGTGAGCACTCAGCCTGCTGAGCCCTCTCCGCATCCCTGATTCCCGGCTTTCTCGCCCTGACTCAGCACAGTTCATCCTTCCACTCCCCACCACACGCACACTTCTTCTGAGACTCCTGAGGGCTTTCTCAGCAGCCTGCCTATTAACCCTGCACCTAATCAAGCTTATTGCTTTTCTGCCTGTGGTCCCATCTAAGCAGCCAGCCCTGGTTGTCATGGTGACCCCGGATTCTAAAAGTCCAACACATTCAAACCAGACCTGTCATTTTTTCCCCAAACAGTTCCTCCCTCCAGGCTCCCAGCTCAAGGAATGACACGTGCCATCTATCCAGTTGTGAAAACTCTAAACTTGGGAGTCACCCCTGGCCCCTCTCCTCCCCGGCCCCCACTGCCAAACCCAAACCAGTCACCTAGTCCTGTCATTCCTATTTCCCATCTCTCTCTGGAATGCTCTGTGTCCTCACAGCCCCTGCCCTTGTCAGGTCCCTGTCACCTTGCTCCCAGATGCCACCGTAGCTGCCCACACTGTCTCCTGAAGCCCACACAGCCGGACGTTCTAACACACAAGTCTGATCTGCTCACAACCCCCCCCCCCATGGCTCCCGCTGGCACTCAGAGCAATTCCTGACTCCTGAACCATGCAGTGTGGCCCCTGCTCACGACTGCAACCTCAGCCTGCCCAACTCCCCGCCATCAGCAGCTCCCAGATCTCTCCAGCCCCACTTGTCATCTCACAGCTAACCTCCTCGCCCTGCAGATCTTAGCTATGAGCTCCGCTAGGTCTTAGCTTGCTGCTGCCCACCCCCACTCCCTCCCCACCACCCCTCCCCAAACGGGGCTAGGTGCCTCCTCGGGGCTCCGAGAGCCCCCACGCGGCAGGTGCCTCCATAGCGTAACCCCCTTTACTTGAGCGAACCCCCTCCCCCAGACTGTGGAGTTCTTGAGGGCAGCACCTTCACCTGTTTCATTCTTGGATGCCTTCCCAGTAACCAGCACAGTGGTTGTCACATCATAGATGTTTACTAAATACATGTTGGGTGGGTACCCAAGTGGCATGACCTCAGGGTCCCCCACTCCTGGAGCCTGACAGCACCCCACCTGCTCCCCAGCCTGCAGCACACACTGCCCCTTCCTGTCTGGGCTCATGTCCCATTTCTCTGTCCTCCCGGTCTCTACAGAGATGACCCACAGCCCCTGGGTCAGACAGAGACCAATGGCCAGCCATGCTTTCTTCCCTAACTTCTCCAAGATGCCAACACTCCAAGGGACAGGGAGGGGCCCTGAGAAAATCCTAGGACAGTGACGGAGCTTCCTTCAGCCCCCAGTGAGACATGCTCCTGCCCAGCCGAGGTGGACCCACCCCATAGCCCCAGGCCCCGACTGGATGCCCAGGTGCCCGTGCCCATACCTGAGCTCTCACGCCCTAGTAGGCACTCCTTGAATATCTCCTGCACCCAGGACTGCAATTCCGGGTCACCCTCCACGGCTGCGTCACAGGGGTAATAGTAGGTGATGATCTCTGTCACATACCTGACCAGGTGACAGGGCCTCAGTTTGGACCCTCTTTCCTCCCTGCCCAACTGAGCTGCTCCCACCTTCCCCAGGAGGCCCTGGCCCCAGAGCTGCCCCAAGCCAAAGGGGCAGAGGCGACAAAGGTGGCTTGCCAAGGTCAGAAGATGGCACCAGATCCAAGCTCATGTACTTCCAGGCTTCCCACGCCCCCTCCAACATCCCAGGCTGTCCACGCTGAGTGCCACCCACTACTGTCTCCACCTTACCTCTCCAGCGCGTCCCACACCGCCAAGCAGTCATCGCGGTAATAATATCCCGGGAGGTCCTGAACCCCGCGCTCCATGAAGTCGTTGGGGAGGTAGAAGCTGTCGTAGGTGATCTCTGACAGAGCCCGCACCATCACCTCAGCAAAGCCCTCCAGGCCCAGGGACGTGCCCTGTCAGGGAGGAGGCAGACACTGGGCCAGCGGAATCCCTGCCAGTCCTCCCCGCGGAGACTCACAACCACCTCATACACAGTCCAGTGAGACCCCGCCCAGCCTTCCCGGCCCCCGGATCCTCACACGTCAGCCCACACACCCAGCCCCTGACTCTGCTCCAGTGGACCCGCTCCCACCCTCACCAGTCGCCCCTCGTGATCTAAAGGCGAGTGGGAAGTTCTGCTCTGGGTCTACCTGCAAAGGCCAGGCAGAAAGCAACTGTCCTGCTGGGGGCGGAGGCAGAAGTCTTACCCTGGCGGAGAGCCCGCCCTCATTGAGGAGGAGGGCCCGCCCGATGCTGTTGATCTGGATGGTGTATCGGGTGTGGGGGATGAGGAGCTGTGAGGAATTGAGTGAGAACTGAAATTATCCCCCAAAGGACCTCAGCACCCCCACTCCTGCAACCCCAGAACCTCTCACTTTGGGAAGGAAGTCCCCACCCCAGGTGCTCTCTTGTGGGTCCCCAGATGCCTGTCTGAGCCTGACTGGAGCCCCTCTAGTGGCTGAGTGACCCGGCTGGCTTTCTGAGGCCGGGTGTGGGCAGCGATACCTCACACAGGTGCCTGTACCTTGTAGAGAGGGTGGCACATGGGCAGCTGCCTCAGCACCGCCAGGCAGAAGGCCTCAGCTATGAGGTGGGTCCCCAGCAGGTGGGAGATGGCCTCGTGGCAGAAGAACTCAGCATTGCGCACCCACGTCTTGGCCAGCAGCCAGTCCCACTCGCAGTCGCTGGGCAGGAAGATGGGGCTGTCAGGCCCGGGGGTCTGGCTGAGCTGAGGGTGGGGACAGAGAGAGGGTTAGATGAGGGCAGAGGCCCCCACACTGCAGGAGGGAGACCAAGGGGAGTCTGTGGAGGTAAAAGTCTCCACCCCGTCCACTGCAGGCCTCTGGTCTCCTGAGCACACCAGGGCTTGTCCTCCCTCCCCGTATTTGGTCCTGCCGTTCCCTCTGCCTGTGGTATTGTCCCCCGTCCCTTTCTCTACCTGGCAGCTCCCACTAACTCTTTTAAGAACCAGCTCACAGCTGCCTCCTCTAGAAGCCTTTCTGATCTCAGCTCCATGGCTGCCACCAGTTGTGCAGTTGTACACTGCACAAGAGTGCCCAGCCCCCTGGGGGGAAGGGGTCACTGAAATCTGGCCTATACTGTCCCACTCATGAGCCAGGAGCATCGGGCCTGACTGATCCCCCCCCAAAGGGGTGGCTTTTTCTGATGTGGACTTGACCGTAGTGGGGACGTCTGGGAAGAAAGCATCTCAGTTTCAGACTCTCTTTCAGACCAGACGCTCCAGGCAGTGGCTACGTCTAATCAGCTCAGCATTTCCGCACTCACCCACACAGCACGCACACTACACAGGTGCCCCCACGGGAACCCACGTGCATGGGTGGCACGCAGTGGCAGCACACAGATAGGCACATAGGGACACACTGAGACTCGACCCAAGGCCACACACCAGGCTCACCACTAGCCACACACACCGAGATAGACACAAGCAGGTATATTCTTAGATGCACACACAGGGACACCCACATACATGGACACTCACGCAGGCACAAACCCTCACCAATGGGTACACACACAGGGACACAGGGTCACATGTACGCACGCACACATATTCACGGGCTGACCCACGCACACGGATAGGGGCATACACGTACACACACTCACACGTGGGCACACACACACAGAGGCTCACACGGCAGGGGCACCGCACGCAGGTACCTGGATGGCGATGGGCATCATGTTCCCCTCCGAATTGAAGTGCAGCAGGCAGAGGGGCGCACACTGGTGCTGCTTCTGGCCGTTGAGCTCAACAGTGGGGATGCCTTCCAAGATGCGGTAGTCTGCCAGGTAAATGTTCCCCTTCTGGAGGGGAGTGGCGATGGGGGGGCAGGTTGGCACCAGCGCGGGCCACCCAGGACCCATGCCTCGGATACAGAGTGCCTGGCCCCCCAGATGCAGAGGTCGCCCAGGAACCATGTGGGGGGTGCGCCAGGGGGTGGAACTGTGTGGGAGCAGGATGTGGGAAGAGGCAGGGACACCAGGGAGAGGCAGGCTGGGAGGCCATGGAGCAAAGCCTCACCTCCAGCTCTGCTTGCAGGCACGTTCCGTCGCCCAGGGAAGGGGCTACCATGTCGTCTGTGACGGGGAACTTTTCTGGAATCCGCGTGCAGCGGCGGATCAGGCCTGGGTTGATGCCATTGAGGTACTGGTACCCAAAGAATCTGTCTTCTGCCCAGTGCTCAGCCACGTACTCTGGGGGGAGGAGAGGACGCAGGAGCCTCACGACGCGACCCTCAGGGACAGAGAGGCATGGGGCCAAGGCCCAGGACAGAGGAAAACGAAGCCCTCAACCTTGCCCTTGAGCGGCCTGAGCGGCCCAGGGAGACATTTCCCAAGGAGCCGCCAGAGGGCGCGCCCACCCAGCTCGCGACTCCCACCCGCTGCCCCGACGTGGGGGTCCTGCCTCCCGGACGCGCCTCGAGCTCTTTCCGCCAGAGAGCACGGGGCTCCCGTGTTCCATTCGGGATACCCCGCCCCATACCGGAGATGAAAGACTTGTGGGCCGGGAAAATTTTCTTAATGTCCTTCAGTCTCTTCCACGACTGTTTGCAGTCCAACAGGCCGCGGATTTTTAACTTCAGTGACCTAGGAGATGGGATGCCACATGCCCGCTGGGACCCGGCGGAGCTGCCCTGCCCCACTTGGGTCTCTGAGTCCCAATGTCTCTTTTCTCTGCATCTCTGAGTTCAGGGTTTCCCCGAGCCCACAGCGCAAGATCTTTCTAGATCAATCTCAGGCACTCGGGCCTATCTTTTTAGCTCTTTCTGCCTCAGCTCTTCCAACATCTGGGGCTACTGTGAAGATGGGCAGGGAGCCGAGGGAGAGGGGCCATCTTTTCAGGAGCCCTCACCGCCCCTTCTCACACACACTCACATGGGTCCCAGGCGGAAAAAGAAGGAGGCTGTCTTGATGAAAGAGTAGCGGAGATTATGGTTCAGGAACCTGGTCGCCTTAATATTGATGAGAATCGGGAAGGCAGGGATATAGCCGTTCCACCTGTGGGGAAGGTGTGCAGGGCTGGGGTCGCGCACCTGGGGTCCAGGGCTCAAGGAAGGCGCGGAGCCCTGGGGCCTGCCATGGGAGGGCCCAGGGCTGCTCAGGTCCTTACTCAGGCCGGTTGGGGTTTCTCCGGACAGGAGGGCGGTAGCTGGGAATGTGCACGTAGTTGGGCAGGCCAGGAACAAAGACCCTCCAGCTGCAAAGAGAGGTGGAGATGGTGGGCCATCCCAGGGACCGAAGACAAAGCCCCCACTGGCCCCTGACCTCCCGCAAGCCCCTGCCACCCTCCCCTCACTGGTATAGGTCCTGCTTGGCTCTAATCTCCTCCTTTCGGTGCTCCAGAAGGACCGGGAGTGTGTCGTCTGCTGTTGTCTTTCCTGTAGGGATTGCAAAGAAGGGACTCAAGGTCAGACCCCCAGCTTCTGCCTGCCCCTGCCCACTTCAGGGATCAGACTTCAGCTCCTGCCTTCCAGGTGGGCTCTGGGAGGGGCCCACAGCTACGGATAGGGAAGGCTTACCCTGGGAGAGGGGAAGCGTCTCCTCTCAAAAACTCAGACAAAAGGAACAGGGACTACCCTCTGTCCTCCCACTCTACCCCTCAAGCTGGACCCACTGAAACATCAATGATAGTTATTTAGCATTTGCAGGGTGCAACGTACTTTCCAGACACTTTCCTTCTATTAACTGAATGCACACACAAACAACCTTATAAAGCAGGTGGCTAATATCATAGGCTCAGGGAAGCTGGGATGGCTCAGTGGGTTAAGCGCTCGCTTTGCAGCCCCGGAGACCGAGGATCGAATCCCGGTTCTGGCCTAGGCGGACCCACATGCTGAGCTGGGTTGTGCCCCCAGTTTAGTTCTTGCCAGGCCTATGTGGGAGGCTCCCGGCCCAGTTCCTGCCCTGTGCAGCCCCATGCCCATCTGTGGAGTGAAACTATATGGAAAACTAGTGCTGTCAACTATGGAGACTGCTCTGGGTCCTCCCCCTTCTCTCTGTCTCTCTCTGTTAAAAAATAAAAATATAATAATAATAATAATATAGGCTCATGACCTGCTCGCCACAATTCCAGAATCCAACTGGCTCTACCAATCACCTGGGTTTGTTATTTCTACAAGTTAGGCACAAATTCTTTGGTCAGCAAAAGCTGCCCAAAATGTCCTTGAGGCTCTAGACAGTCATTATGTAACTCACTTGGTGGCATTATTCATAGTTTTTGCTGCAGAGACATTAGTGAATGTGATTAGGGGGTGCTCTGGTGCACATATCACTTAATTTGTGGTGTGTGCATATATACCAGATGTTATATAAGAGATAAAGATATACATGTATCTTTATATGTGTGTATACATTTATACATCTCTTCTAAATAAAATCTGAATTTCAAAACACCTCTGGTCCCCACAGTTTCAGCTAAGGGAAAACCTGGTCAAGCTCCTTTCACAAGGAGGAAACAGGCAATAGGACACAGAGAGGAAACCGTAGGCTGGGAATCGAACTGAGGCCGTCTGACCCCTCAGCCCCCGCCCACTAACAGCCACCCACAGTTATGCCTTTTTAAAACTCCTTTTAGAGGTTGTCTCATTGGATTCTCACACCAACTCTATGAAGTAGGTTCTGTCGTTAGCCCCGCTTTATAGCCGAGGTCACAGAGGAAGCGTAGAAGAATTCGGAAGTGTACCCAGACGTCCAGCTAGCACATAGCGGACCTGAGATCCAAACCCAAGCCTGTCTCCAGCACCCTGGCGGGTCAGCCCAGGCTGGCATGTGCTTATCGCTGCAACCCCGCGACTCATCCTCGAGACCCTTCACCAGCCTCTCCGTCCTTCATCAGCCTCAGCTCATGTTGTATTCTGGGTGCACAGTGCCCCCCGGAGCTGTACAGCCCAGAGCCCCAGCCCAGCCTCATCTCCAGAGCACTCCCTTCAAGGACCCAGCAGGTGACTCAAGTCTCCCTGCCCTGGTGTTGCGTGGCGGCTGCCCCACCCAACCCCATTCCTGCCTGGCCACCCAGCGTCACTCTGCTTCCATGCCACTCAGACCTATCACTGTGGGAAGAGGCTCCACAGCCCCAGTGAGACCCTCCCCTTTGGCTTCCCCACCCTCCCCCAGGCCTGCCTCCCTCCGCCCCTGCCTCTTCTTTCCCCAGCTCAGACCACATTCTCTGCTCCCAGGTAAAGGCTCTCACCACAGGGAGAAGAGAGATGGAAGAGGGGTGGTCAATGGCAGGGAGGCCGGAGCTCTAGGCCCCTGGGCCCCCTCAGCTTTGTCCATCCCACCCGCCTCAAGGGAGCCCAGAAGCAGCGTGGGTAGTGGAGCCCAGGGGACAAAAGAAGACAGGCCTCCAGTTCCCATAGAGCAGCCACACAGCAGGAAGCTGGCCCAAGCCCGCCAGACCAGGGGTCCGGCAGGGGTAGACAGAAGGGGCTCAGGCACTTGGGTCTCATGTCTCTGCCATGGGAGCCACCAAGCGACCTGCAAACAGTTGGGCCACCGCGGGAAGCCCCAATTGTCTGTGTGAGTCCCTGGTGTGGGACAGGGCCTTGCTGGGTGAGGGGGGCCTTGGGGAGTAGCTGTGAGTCCTGTTAGAGAAATCAGGTGTCCTGATGGGGTAACAGGGAATCCTTTGGAGTCACAGGACATTCCATCAGTGTAAAACATGCTCAGTTAGAAACCCAGGGTGCCGTAGTCAGGCACGAGGCCTCCTGTTGTAGCGCTGTGGAGAACAGCTGAACTAAGAGCCTGCTCACTGAAACCACAGGCAGCAGCTGGAGTACTGGGGCATCCAATTAGAGCAACGGGGTACTCTGTTGTGGCAGCAGGTTGGCCTAAATAGGGCCTCCTGTCCGAATCCCGAGGCCAATACCCAGAGTAGTAAGAGGTCCTTCCAGAGTGGCCGGGTAAACCGTAGGGGCCGAGGGGGAGGACAGTAGAGATAATGAAGAGCCCACGTGGCTTTAGCCAGACCCTGGGAGCCTGAAATCCTGAGAGCAACTCCATGCCTCATTCCTCTCCGTCCCGCAGGGGGCAGCCCAAGCTGGACCTGGCATGGACGTGTGCGAGTGGCAGGCATTCCTGGGCATCCCTGTGGGGCTGGCACCTGGCTGGCTTGTGGGGAGCTCCGAGTGGGCATACTGAGGTGTCTGGGCCGGAGCAAGGGGCCTAATGGCATAGGGATGGGGTAGTGAGCGCTTGCCTGTTGCCTCCCGGAGAGCCAGTGTCTCGTAGCCCTCCATCCACTGGTAGGCGGGGAAGTGGTAGATGTGGCCGTTGGGCGCACAGATCTGCACGTAGCTGCAGTACCAGGCGTTCTTGGGAAAGAAGGAGTAGCGCTCCTTGTGCAGGCGGATGACGATGAGCTCCCCCAAGTCCTGCTGGCACTGGACGCTGTACTCATCCACCTGGGCAGGGGGCAGAGTCAGCCGAGCATGCAGGACTCAACTCTGGCCTCCCCCAGGCCCTGCTCATGCTAGGGGCTGCTCCCCTCCCTGAACTGGGGTGACCTGATCTTTGGGCTGTCCTCCCACCCCTCTAGCCTGACTGTTCCATGCTGAGGACATCTATCCAGGGCTAGGCAGGACCCAGACCCTCCCTCTCTCCACTCACGGCTCCTGAGGCACCATCTTCCCACCCACCTCCCCAGCTATTTGAGGCTGCAGGAGCCAAGCAGACTGCCAGGGGCTGTTGTATAAAGGGGCCCAAGTGGGGTCCAGGGGCCCCCACGCTTCCTAGTCTTAGAGTGGGCAGAAGTGGTCCGTCCACACAGCCCCTAATGAAGATGTGGCGATTCAGAAATGACCACATAGACAGAGTGATCTATTAAGGTCACACAGCAGCAGGTGATGGGACCTCATTCAAATCAGGTCTGAGGGCCCAGGGGTCAGCAAAGGACGTCTTCCATCCCGGAACAGGCAGGCCCCACAGTACCAGCTGGTCTAATGCCACGTGAAGCCCCAGGGACTGCAATCGGTTAAGCCTTAACTTAGGAAAAGTGAGTAAGAATAGGAGAGAGTCGGGGAAGCCGGAATGGCTCAGCGGGTTAAGCACTCAGCGGCTTACATGCTCACTTTGCGGACCCAGGGACCGAAGATCAAATCCCAACCCCTGCGGACCCATGTGCTGAGCTGGGGTGAGCTTCCCATGCGGGAGGCCCCTAGCCCAGTCCCCGCCCTGCGTGGCCCCCGCCCACCTGTGTGGAATGAAACCGTGTTGAAAACTGATGACGTACAACTATGGAGACTGCTCTGGGCCCTCCCCCTTCTCTCTGTCTCTCTCTGTCTCTCTCTGTCTCTCTGTCTCTCTCTGTTTCTGTCAAAAACAATAAAATAAAGATTTAAAAAAAAAAAAAGAATAAGAGAGAGAGGAAATGGGAAGGATTAGAGAAGAGGGAGTGAAAAAGGGGCGAGAAGGAAAGAGATAAAGGGACTGAGAGGATTGACATGAGGGATGTGTGGTGAGTGATGAGAGAGAGGAAAAGGGAAAGAGAGAAGAGGTGAGAAAAAGTGAGGACCGAGGTATGAAATGACCAAGAAGGGATAAAAAAAAGAGGTGACACACCAGGGATGGTCCACAAACCAGGGAAGTTGGGAGCCAGGTCTGGGGTGAGGGGCATCTAGAGCCACCCTTGGAACCCCACTGCCTCCAGAGCTCTCCCAGAGCACCCCAACTTCTCCTTGGCCAATGTCTGTTCCCCTCCTCTACTTCCCCCCAGACACATACACACACAGTCACACATGTACACACACGCTACACACAGACCATACATATATACACACACCCCACACACCTTCACCTACATACACCACACTCACTCACACACACACATACACATCACACTCACACACACACATACACATCACACACACATATATACACATCATACACACACACACCACACTCACGCACACACATATACACATCACATACACATCACACACACACATCATACACATACAAACATCACACACACTCATATACACATCACACACACACATCACACACACATGCACATCACACTCACACACACACTCATACACATCATACACATACACTCATATACACATCACACACACACATGCACATCACACACACACACACACTCATACATATCATACACATACAAACACTCATATACACATCACACACACTCATATACATATCACACTCACACACACTCACCGCCCCAGTGGCAAAGTCTCTCCCAAAGTGGTTCAGCAGCTGCTTATGGCTCTCTCCTTGGGTCCCGACGATGGTCAGTGAGATGGAGTCCATCGTTCCCGACAAGAAGTCTGTCCCTGTGGCCACCTTGACTTTGTAGGTGGCCATGGCTGCTCTTCAGGAGGCAGCTTAGTCCTAGAAACTGAGGCTCTGTACGGAGGGCCCGAGCCAGGCAGGGGAAGCTGCACACAGAGAAGACTGGACAGGGCCAGCTTCCTGAGGTGGCCAGGCGAGGCAAGGACGACCGGCCCCCGGAGCCCGGCAGCCCAGGAGCTGCTGCCCTGGGTGGGCGGGACGGGGCGAGGCGGTGCTCCGGGCTGGTGAGCAGGCTTCTGGGCCACAAGGCCTCTGGGAGAGCAGGCAGGGCGCTGTGCCTGCCTCTGAGAGGGCGGATGGAAGATGCCTTGGATGAAGGTGACTTCAGCCCTGGGGAAGTTGGGGGAGGGGTCTGGGCGGGGCCCCCAGATCTTTATCAGCCTAATAAGCTCCTTCCTTAGGCCGGCCTCCATGGGCTACAGAGCTGGGCACCCCTGCTAAGCAGAGCCACGGGCAGTGGGTTCTGGGGCCCCCCAATGGGTGGAGGACAGGGGAGCCGGCGCAGCACAAACTTGCTGTACAGCTGGCCTGCTGCCTGGCCACTCCCCTCAGGGAAATAGGGCAAGTAGTGGCCACAGCGGGGGGACAGGCACATTGTTCTGTACTGGGGCCCAGAGCCCATGAGGAAGGGCGGTGGGTGCTGAGCAGGAGCTCAGGGACCATAGCATGCCCAGAGTCTCCAGGGAGAGTGGCCAGTGGTGGAAGTGGGAAGGGGGCGGGTGGATTTGTTGCTTTCTGCTGAGCTAGGATCAGCTGAGGAGGAATTGAGGTGACTACAAAAGTACAAGACAGTTGAAGTACTTGGGGCATGAGAACTAAGCTAAAGAATGAATGTATAATTTGTGGTATAATCATAACATAGAATTCTACCCAGCAATTAAAAAAAAACAAAGAAGCATGAGATATGACATGGATGAATCTCACAACAATCATGTGTGAAAGAAGCCGAACATAAAAGACTATACAGGCTTGATTATTTCATGGATACAAAGTTTAAGACCAGGCAACACCAAGTGATTCTTATAAAAGTCAATAAGTAGCTCTGAGATGGGAGAACCATGTAGGGAGCCAGAAATGTTTTGTAGTTTGATCTAGTGGTATACAGGGCACGCTATGCATTTTACTATATCTATGTTATCCCTCAACTTTATAACATACTCATCCCTCACCCCCTCAAAAAAAAAAGAAGGAAGCTAGGAAGAGTGTTGGAATCAGGGTTGGGCTTAAAGGAATCTGGGTTTGTTGGCAACCAAGTCAGTCATTTCTCCATGCCTTCATTCATTCAGGAAATGTTTAAGGAACACACACAGTGTTCCAGGCACTGTTCTAGGCACTGAAGATACAAAGAAGAAACAAAATACACACAGAGCTTACTGAAGCTGGGAGAGAGGAATAGAAAGAGTAAACAATCATTTGTTTGCTGTCATTTTGAATATTAAGTGCTCTCAAGAAGATAGGAGAAGCCGGGATAGCTCAGTGGGCTAAGCACTCACTTTGCAGCCCCAGAGCCCAAGGATCGAATCCTGGCCCCGGCCCGTGCAGACCCATGTGCTGAACTGGGGTGTGCTTCCCATGCGGAGGCCCCGAGTTCAGTTCTTGCCCCCCAGATGGGTCCCTGGCTCAAGGGGGTGTGTCTCCCATACAGGAGGCCCCCAGCCCACCTCCTGCCCTGTGCAGCCCCAGCCCACCTGTGGAATGAAACCATGTTGAAAACTGATGATGTACAACTATGGAGACTGCTCTGGGCCCTCCCCCTTCTCTCTGTCTCTCTCTGTCTCTGTCAGAAAAAATAAAATAAATCTTAAAGAAAAGAAATCTGGAGTGGAAGGGGGCTTGGGGTCGAGGGCTAGGAGAAGCATCAGGCCTTGGAGCAGGGCTGAGTTCAGGGAGGTGTTCAGACTAAGATTCTGTGCTCAGGCAGATAGCGTTCGGGACCCAGGGAGAGTGAGGAGAGAGTCCCGTTTCCATCCCCCTTTCCTGGACCTGCCCTCTTTCCGTCTGCCTCCCAGGAGCAGCTCCTGCCAACCAGGAAGCACCAGCCCAGGTTTCCTCCCTGGTAGCACCCTTCTGTCACCATCACAGGAAGGTCACACAGCTCCTGGGGCCAAGTGAGGGCCAGAGGGAGCTGGGATTCTGAGATGGAGAGAAGGTTCTGAGAGGTTCTGGATTGGGTAAGGAATAGGGCTGAAATCCCAGTTCAGGTTGAGCTTAGGGGAAGGGATGTGGTTGGAGTGAGGGAGCGAAATGAACTTTTTAAGACCCAACTCTTCCCACCTCATCCCCTTCGATCCCAGACCAAGCCCCAGCCGTGGCTCCTTTTTGCCTTTAAGATAATGACGTCGTCCTGTCCCATGACCCCCATGGCCTACCCCATGGGTGCATCCCACACCTTTCCCCTTTGCTCTCTTCTTTCATTCATTATCAGCAGATACCAGCGGAGCCCCGGCTACATGCCTGGCACCATGTCAGACCCCAAGACTACAAAGTGACCAAAGCAAACACTGCCCTGCCTCCTGGAGATTACGTTCTAGTAACCACGCAAATTAAATAGTATGTTCAGTAGTTAGAAGTACTGAAGAGAAAAAAACAAAGCAGGGAAGGAGGGTAGAAAGTAGAGGGGAGCAAACTTTAGATGGGGAGTGGCCAGGGAAGAGCCCTTTGAGAAGGGACTTTTGAGTAAAGACGTGAAGGGAGTGAGGTGAGCCCCTTCCAACCACAGGGCTTTTGCACATGCTGCCCCTTCTCTACTTCTTGAACCTGATTAATGATTCCTCTTTCTTCTGCTTTTCATTTCAGAATTGCTTCATCCAGGAAGGCTAAATTTAACTATGAATGGCTCTCACAACACACTAACTAAAATTTTGCATTGATGTCCATCTTCTCCACTAAACTGGACTATCTGTCATTGGCTCTCCACCTCCTGGCACAATACCTGGTCCCTAGGAGATTCTTAGCATGTGATTCTGAATGGTTGGGTGGGCTAGTGATGAGGATGAGGTCAGGATTAAGGGCTGCATCGATAATGGGTTGGAATTAGGGTGAAGATCAGAGAGGTGAGGTAGATTGAGGTAAAGGTGAATTGAGGGGCAGGGAAGGGTATGTATGTGGGGGAATGGGTTAGGGGGAGGGACACAGGGTGAGGGAGAAGCTCATGCCCCACCCTTGGTGACAGGCAGTGCTGTCTCATCCACCTGACCTGATGTGTGCTGTCCCCACTGAAGATGGGAGCTGTCAGGCCGGTCAGGCCCGCCCTCCTGGGCTTTACCCAGCTCAACTCTTGGGAAATGCTAGGAGCCTGATGCTCCTCTCCCCACCTCCTGCCTTCTAGCCACACCCCTTCCCTGGAGACTGTGTCCCCAGGGGGCTGCTAAGGCTTAGTGAGAAACAGGGTGGGGTGGAGTTGGAACTGAGCCTCAGGGGCTTGGAAAACTGGCACCTGCAGGCTCCTCTGAGGCACAGGGTCCTGGGGCACAAGGGTGAGAGGCCCAGCCTCAACCTTCTACTTTACTGACTAAGTCACTCTGGGGGTGGCCGGAAGAGGCAGGGGCACGCGGGTGACAGGATGGTAGGGTGGGAGGGGACCTTGGGCAAACAAAAGGGAGCTGAGGTGTCACCATAAATGGTAGGGATCCACCTGCATTTCCCCCAAAGCTGTCTTCTCAAGTGCATAACCACTGTTAGTAGTCCCTCTGCACTGACCCAGCAGGAGCAGTAGCTGTGCTCAAGGCTAGAGTGGGAATTCGGTTCCTGAGGGAAACAGGGATGGAAATGGAGATGGTGGGGTTGTGAACGTGGCTGGGAACATGGATAGGATTAGGCACGAGGATGCCAATAGGGCACTCCCCAGTTATGACCAAAGCATGGACGCGTGATTCTGGGTAGGTGCTCATTGGGCTGAAGAACTGGTTCTCCTGGGCCAGGGGCGGACCCAGAGAGCAGGAGAGGCCCCTGGTAAGGATGCGAGCTTGCACAGTTGGCTTGCAATGGGCCACCCACCCACACAGGAAGCCGAGTCTTCACTGCTGGGGCTTCACTCCACCTTGCCCCGCCCCAAGCCCTGCAAGGTGGGGAGCAACCCCCAAGGCCCCCACCCCCTGAGACACAAAGAGAAAAATTAAATCAGGTCACGCCTCTGCTTAAAACCTCCCAGAGCTTAATACAGTGTTGCCCTTAGAATAAAGTCCAAAGACACTGTGGACTACAGACTGTGCATGACCGATCTTTTAGCCACACCTCAGTCATCTATTCCAGCCTCACTGGCCTTCTCCCTGCTCCTCAAACACATGCCCTTCGGAGCCCTTGCCCTTGCCCTGTCCAACACCTTCCCTCAATGCTGTCCCCATGTCTTGTTCATGTCATCCAGGTCTCACCTCAGCTGCTACTCCTCAGAGGGGCCCTTCCCTGACCACCAGTGCTAAGCATTCCCCAACCCTTTATGCCCCATCATGCAAGCATACTGCCTGGTGCCCTCTCCCGCCTGTACCCCAGCCATCTGAAAGGATGCATTTGTGTCTGTGTTTCTTTATGTGTTTGCTCTCTGTGTCCCTCTGAGTCAGTTGGAAGTAGGGATTGTGCCTGGGGAGTTCACAGAGGCCTTCCCCCAATGTCTTAAACAGTGTCTAGGGAGACAGAAGCCATGAAGCAAGCAGATCCTAGAATGTCAACACTGCCGGGACTTTCCAAGTCTTCTTGTCCCTCCCATTTATCCGACAGATTTGGGCCACTGAGGCTGAAGGACTTTCTCAAGGCCATCTGGGAAAAGAGGGCTCCTGTACTTTTCCCAGTAGGCCCTCCACCTTCTAGACACAATATAAGCTGGAGGAAGCCCCATAGCTGATGGGGCTCTAGCTTTATGTGAGCCCCTTCCCCACATCCTGTCCCCAGAGGTGCCCGGAGCTGCTCTGCCCAGTCCTAGCTGCCGCTGGGTGTGTCTCCGCAATAAATCTTCCTCTTAGCCGGCTCTCTGGGAAACCAAATTCCCATGATCCGCCCTGGTCCCTCTCCCTCCCGCTCTTGGGCATTTTTAGGATGGGCAAGCTATGCTGTCTGGTGTTAACTTGGGTTCGGGCCAAGGCACGTTTGCCCTCCTGGAGGGACAGGCTGCCAGGGTGACCCCGACATCCCTCCGGTGGATCCGGTCCTCGTGTTCTAAGTCAGAGCCCAGGTGTAAGGGGTGCACAGATCCTACCTCTACCACAGTCCTGCTGGCCATGAGGCGGTGTCTCTGGGTATTTCGTAGTCCTTTGATTTTGTTCCAAAATGAACAAAATCTGATGATTTGGGATCAATTTTTAGGTTGGAATCTGCAGGTGACGTATCCCCAAGTGCACTTCATGCACAATGACATGGGGATCCTCTTCTGCCAGGTTCGCGGGTACAGGAAGTGCAAATCTGACCTTTGTCTTAGCCAAAGGCTGTCCCTGTCCCCACTTCAGGCAACGTGACTCTGACGGGAGAGAGGCCATGAGCAGAGTTTGGTGAGACATAGAGTTTGACTCTAGAGGCAGATGAGGTAAGGGGGTGGGATCTGAGGTCTAGGGAAGTAGGAAACAAAGGTGTTGAGTGGCTGTGGAGAACAATATGAATGATTGACATGAGGACTACACAAGTCTTTACTTTTTTTAAATTATTGTTTGAGAGAAGGTGAGGGGGGTCAGGGAGGGCCCAGAACAGTCTGAATAGTTGTACATTATTAGTTGTGACATGGGGCTGCACAGGGCAGGAACCGAACCCAGGGCCTCCTGCATGGGAGGCAATAGCCTTCACCATTAAGCTATCTCAGTGATTACAGTTGTGCCGCAGCTCATCACATGGGATTTTCACGGGCCGGGGCCAGGAATCAAACCCCAGACCTCACAATTGCGAGGCAAGTGCTAACCTGCTGAGCTATTCCAGCATTACCCACAAGTCTCTACTTTTAAGGGCTATAGGGCTGGAAGGGAGAACTTCAGACTCCCCAATGACTCTCTGTTTCAGTCAGGATGGGTTAGATTATGCTGCAACAACAAACAATCCTGAAATCTTATTGGCTTAACCCAAAAGTTTATTTCTCTCTCAGCTCCAGGTCTAACTCAGGTCAGCAGGGGGCTCTACTCTAGCCTCTCAGAGTGGAAGTGATGTCACAACCTGTGCTTCAAGCAGAGGGCGAGAGAATAGAACTCTAGAGGGCTCATGCCAGTACTATAATGAAAGGTTCCAGCCTGGAGGCAACCTGCATCCCTTCTGCTCCTAGTTCGTTGGCCAAAACTCATCCCTGACTCCACCCGTCCATAGAAAAGCAAGAGGTTGAGCCTTCCATGAATCCAGGAGTGGAACCGGATCTCAGTGGCAACACTAACAACTCCCACACCCAGAAGCTGGATTCTCAGGTTTTGCAAAATACGTAATTTTTTCCTGTCAGCCCCTTGAGTCTAGATCTTCCTTCACTTTAATGGATGCTGTCACACTCTGGGAAGTGAAGGCAGGAATGTGGGACCTGGCTAGGTGGTGGGTTAAACTGGAAGGTTTTTTGTCTCCAAAACAGGTGATCCAGGGACACATTACTGTTCCATCCTTCTCAATATCCTGGTACCCCACCCACCTACACACACACACACACACACACACACACACACATCAAAACAAAAACGAAATGGGAGCCAAATATATTGGTTTTTATTGAACTCACTGGGTTCAAGGACCATATGGTAGTGTGGATAGAACACACTGAGGCCAGGGGCCAGGGACCCGGGCCCTGAGAACTACAGCTAGAGGTCCAAGTAAGCTGGGATCTAATTCTAACCCTCCCTTTAAAAGATGCTGGGGTCAGAGAGGACTACATGGCAGATCTAGGGCATATTTCCTTTCTTGCCCAGTTTCTAGGCTCTTCCAGAGAAGGAAGTTGGATTGGTTAGTCCTAGGCTTGGAGGGAAATGGAAACAAAGGCAAGGGAGGAGGAAGAGTTGCAGGAGGGTCGAGGACTGGAAAGGAGGGCTCAGAGTCCCAAGCTGGTGGTCCCCATGGGAAGAGGTAGATGTTGATGTGTGAACAGCCATTACTAATAAAACAGTAACAGTTTTCATAGGAGAGGGAAGTAGGAGGCTGCCCAAAGTAGGGCAAGAGGTATTGGAGTTTCCAAAGAAACAAAGACTCATGGACACAGTCAATAGTTTAGTGATTACCTGAGGGTAAGGGGAGAGGTGGTGGGAGAGCTGGGTAGGGGGAGTAGGGACAGTGATGGAAAGTGAGCTGATTCTGGGTGGTGAGCACATAATGTGATGTATAGACCAGGCAATGTAGAATTGTACACCTGGAACCTATGTAATTGATATCAATCAATGTCACCCCAATACTCTTAACAATAAATAAAATTATCCATATAAAAAAAAAAAAAGAGGTATTGGAGTTCCTTCCTTTTGGAGGGTCTGTTGTGTTTCGATTTTAGTGAGCAGTTTCTCACCGTGGACACTTCTGTGCTGGTCCCTCACAGCTCAGGGCCCAGTTTAGATGATGCTAGACTCCGTCTTGGGTGGAAAGAAAGAAGTCCCCACCTACAGAGAAGGTTCAGGCTGATGGTGCACAGGAGGGAGAAAGGGCTTGGGAGGACCCAGAGAAGCTGGCCTTCCGCAGGCTTGGGCCCTTCTTTCAAGGTGGTAGGAGGAGGGGGTTAAATGGAGACGCTGTTCTCAATGAGAGGAGGGTCCAGGTAAATGTAGGGGAGCGCCAGGCCCTGGTTCCGCTCCCGGATGTCCCGCGAGATCTGGGCCAGGCGGCTCTGGAAGGCAGCGATGCTCCGCTGAGGGGCCTCCTCTGTGAAGTGCTGGTCTGGGTAGGTGCCCAGCGGCCGCTGGGAGAAAATCAGGTGCGGGGTCAGGAAGATGTGCAGGAGGGGATGGAGAGTAATGAGACCACATTTGCCAACAAATGCAGTCAAGGTTGCTTCTCAGGGCATGAGCCAAACCCTTCAAACCACAACCCCAAACCACTGCTCCACGCAACCCGCCCAGAGCAGCCCTGACTGACACCCACAGCCCACGGAGTGGGGCCGCCAGCCTACGGTGAGCGCGCCCTCTGCTGGTGACCCTGTGTCTGTTGCACGGACTCCGTTTCTGCGTCTGAAAATGGATGGATGGGACTAGAAAATCTTTCAAGGTCCCTTCCAGTGCCTGGTCCACTGTTCTGTGAACTAAAAGGCCACAACCACATTCATAACACAACTGAAATCGACATAAACACGCTCCAGCAAATGTGCACGAGAACGCACCTATAACCTCACGATTTCACAAAACTCAAGCCCTGAACACAACCAGGCCTGAGGTATCTTCCCAGTCACCAGACATAATGAAACTTCAGCCCACACCTCACTCTCACCATCCGCTGCCACCCTATACAGCCAACCACAGTCAACGAATATTTTGGGGAAGCTGGGATGGCTCAGCCCCTTAAGAGCTCAGTTTGCAGCCCCGGAGACCAAGGATCAAATCCCGGCCAGGCCCAGGCGCACCCATGTGCTGAACTGGGGCGTGCCCCCAGCTCAATTCTTGCCGGGGCCTGGCGGTTTTGGCCCAGTTCTTGCCCTGCGCAGCCCCGCACCCACCTGTGGAGTGAAACTATATGGAAAACTTATGCTGTCAACCATGGAGATTGCTCTGGACCCTCCCCCTTCTCTCTGTCTCTCTGTCTGTTCCTCTCTGTCAAAAAACAATTTAAAATATATATATTTCAATGAGCTTCAGTCAATGCCATCCTGTGGCATACAGGCCTGCCTCCCTCCATGAACACACACCATCCAAACAGTTCACGGTCCTGGTTCCCGGGGCTGGCCTGCTAATCAACCCACACTTCTCGTCCAATACCTTCACCCATTATAACTGTTGCCAATAATAATACTGATGTTAAAAAAGGTATTTGTCCCCAATAAATTTAACAATTAAAAAAAAAGTATTTGTCTTGTTTCATTGTGCGGCAAAGCCTTCCAGAATAGCGCTAAATAACAACAGCAGTAACTGGACATTGTTTTCTTGTCCCTGACTTTAATGAGGAGACCACTGTACTTTTACCATAAGTACAGTGTTGTTTTGTTTTCTGAAGTATGCTTTTTATCAAAACTCCCTAAGGGAGTTTCATTTTACAATGATTTTTTTATTAGTAATGGCTGTTCACACGTATTATCAAATGCGTTTTCAGCCTTTGAGATGATTATATGGTGTTTCTTTATTGAGGTAATAAATTACGTTGTTAGATTTCATAAGGTTGAACCAACCTTTCATTCCTTTCATTCCTAGAATAAACTAGCCTCGTCATGGTGTATTATTGTTTTACTACTCACTATTGGCCTTCATTGACTGATGATATATTTTTAAGATTGTTGTAACTAAGTGGGACAAGTTTATAATTTTATTTTCTTAATTACAGCAAACATGTTGCAAGCACTTTACGTGGATTATCATAATGGCACGATAATCCTGTAAGACAGGTACTCTTATTCTCACTTTACAGATAAAGAAACTGAGGCTTAGAGAGGCCCAGTTGCGTACCCAAGGTCACCCAGGTGGTATGTACAGATCTGGGAACCCTCTACCTGAGACCCACTTCCACTACCTTTGCCAGGTGCTGGTATCAGGGTCCCCAGTAAAACAGAACCCAGTAAAACGATTTGGGCAGCTTCCACCTTTTTCTATACTTTCAAGTAGTTGGAATAATTTAAGGATTACTTATTCCTTGAAGTTTTATTCGACTTTCCCTTTGCAAGGACAGGGACCAGATCTTTTACATTTTCCTTTATGTACATTTTTTTATGTCTTCTGCTATTAAGTTTTGTGTATGTTTTCCTAGAAAATCATTTATTCCATCTAGATTTCCATACTTATTTGCATGGAACTAAATAGTATTTTCTTCTAACTTTTGCATTCTTCTCTATAGTAGTTATTTATGGCTATACAACTTTCCCATTCCTGTGTTTTACACTTATGTTCTTTTTCTTTCTTTCTTTCTTTTTTCTTGATTAGGATTTGTTTCTTACTTTTACTGGTCTTTTCAAAGAATCAGTATTACGTCTTATTTACCAAATTGACATCTAATTTCTGAAACTATTGTGTAGCTGTCAAAAAAGCAGAGCACCGGGAAGCCGGGATGGCTCAGTGGGTTAAGCGCTCACTTTGCAGCGCCAGGGACCAGGGATCGAGTCCCGGCCCGGGCCCGTGCGGAACCATATGCTGAACTGAGAGCTCCCGCAGTTCAGTTCTCTCTCTGTCTCTGTATCTCTCTCTCTGTCAAAAATAAAAATAAATAAATAAAAATATATTAAAAAAAAAAAAAAGCAGAGCACAGAAATATCACAGGCTGGGTTCAAAGCCTACTTACTAGCTGTGTAAACTTGGGCATGTTGTTTAGTGTCTCTGAACCTCAGTTTTCTCCCTTATAAAACGGAACTTCCATTTACTGAATCCTTATATGCTAGGCACTGTATTAAGCATTTTAAGTATGGCTACTTGTTTCTTTTGTATTTTAAAATAGTGAACATATGGTATCTGATTCAATGACTGAGACGTGATATATCCTCAGGAAATGATAGCTGCTATTATTATGGTTGTTTCGTATAATTTTCCAGGTTAAAGTTCCCAGTGACCCATGGGAGGGAAGCCTCCACCCCTCATCTGCTTGCCTACTCGTCCCTCTCCAACTGTGATTTATAATGAGAAATACATATTTGGTCTTCCCCCCCATCCCTGGCACAGAGCTCTAAAACCCTTATAGTTTTGTGACAGAGTGTTACAAGTATCTTTTGCTTTTCAAAATAAACCCCTTTCAACCACACTTGAGTTATTGAGGTAACTTCTGAAAAGCCCATAAGGATGGGAGCTGGTTGCCATGGGAATCAACCATGTGGTTAGAGGGTTGGAATTTTTAGAGGGGCTGTTGGTTAAATTAATCCCTAATGGCCAGTGATTTAATCAACCATGCCTATGGAATGAAGCCTTCATAAAAATCCCTAAAGCGCATGTTTAGAGAGCTTCCGGGATGGTGAACATGTGTAGGTGCTAGGAGGATACCACACCCAGAGAAAGCACGGCCACTCTGCACCCTTTTCCACATGCCTGGTGTGGTGCATCTCTTCCATCTGCCTGTGCCTGAGTTGTATGCTCTGATAATAAACCAGTAATTCAGTAGGTAAACTGTTTTCCTGAGTTCTGTGAGCCGTTCCAGTGGATGATAGAACCAGGGGAGGGGTTGGTAGAAACCTGATTTATAGTTGGTTGGTCAGAAGCACAGGGGACAGACAGCCTGGATTTCTAGCTGAATTTGCATCTGGCAGGAGGGGCAGTCTTGTGGGACTGAACCCTTAACCCCAGTCTCCAGGCAGATAGTGTCAGAATAGAGTTAAATCATTGCAAGACTCCCAGCTAGTGTCTGAGAATTACTTGCTGTGGGAACAACCCACACACATATGGTGGCCACATGTATTGAGTGTTGAGAGCAGGAATAGAGTATTCTGTGAGTAGACAAAAAACAGAGGGTTTTTTTTCTTTATAACGACAGAAATGGAGGCCTCCAAATCCTTGGGAGATGGGAATAGAAAAGATCAGGATCCAGTGACAAGTTTCTGGCATTCTCGGGCTGTGAGATGGTAAGTTAAAACTTGTTAAGATCAAATAGCTGCACCAAATGGAGTCAAGTGTGAGAAATAAGGGTAGTCATGTAACGTCAGAGCACTTGTGAACAAGACCAGGAGGGCAGAGGCATGACTGATAGCCCAGTGTGTAAGTGAACATGAGGGTAATTGGTCCTTAAAGGGCTGCCCCTGTATGTAAGGCCTAGCTTACATAACAGCATCCTCCAGAGGTGCCCCACCCATCCATCTACATAACCACAGAAGCACTCTTGCTAAAACATAAATTTAGCTATGTCACCCCAGGCTTACAACTCTTCAGTGCTTCCCCGTTGTGCTCGCAATGAATACTGTGCCCTCATTGAACCATTTGTGATCCTACAGATACCAACGGACTCTAGGCCTTCCCTTCTCTTCCCTTCATTTCACTTTATCTCGTCCTTTCCGTTGCCTAGAAATTGACCCTGACCCTCCTTTGTCTCCAAACTCCCACTGGTTTCATAGGTTTCAGCTAAGATATCACTTCCTCCAAGAAGCCTTCCTGGGTTCACCCAGACTCTGTCAGAATTCACAGGACCCTATCCTCACCTCTACCACTAGACGGTAGTAAGCTCATGAGGACAGGGTTCATATCTGCCCCTCAGTGTCTGACACATTGCAGGTGCTCAAGAAGTACATCTTCTGATGGAGAAATTAGTTTGGTAATAATTCCTACAACACGGTGGTCCCCTTTTTCATTTATGTGTGTACCTCTTCAGCTAGATAGTAGGATTCTAGGAGGCAGCAAGATCATGCTTAGTTTCGTATGCCTGGTACCCAGGGTTGTATTGACACATGGGAAGAGTTCAAAAAATGTGTTGAATGTTTGGATGAATGAATCAGTGGCTGATGGGTGAATGACGTTTGGGAAGATGGATGGATGGATGGATGGGCAGATGGGTGCATGGATTGGTAAACTGCTGAATTGGATGGATGGTGTACCCCAGCCACTAAACTGGTATTTGCTTCAATGTACCTTGGGATCAATGTATCTTGTCTCTTGGGATCAACTATTATATCCTAAAAAAACTGAAGAACCCAAGGCAGTTCAGCAGTGAACATAAATACCAACAGTCAGCCCCCCCCCACACCCCCTAAAACAGCTACCACCACCTCCACTGCCCAGGCCCTGCAAACACCCACCCCTCCACACCCTCTCCCACCCCCCACACACACCTGGTCCTTGGGCTCTTGGCTGACCAACCAGAAGAGGAGAAGATTGTTACAGGTGATGTTCACTTCTGGGAGAGTCTCTAGGTAACTCTTCAGGGTGGTCGTCCCCTTGGTCTGGAGTGGAGGCTGCCTCATGGATGATGGGGCATTGGGCATCCAGGCCCCAAAGTCATGCTGTAGAGACACCCCCAACCCCCATTGAGCCAGCTGGCCAGAAGGGGAGGACCAGCCCCATCATCATTATCCCTGATCCTGCCCCTACCATCCTAGGTCTTGCATTTGGGAAATGAGGGAATTGTGGAAAGGGAAGAGGGAGGGGTGTAGGATAGAAAGTTCCAGAAGTGGGACAGGAGCCTGGCTCACCCCTTGTCACTCCCCACCCAATGTTCCAGAACTGGGTGGAGTGAATCATCAAGGAAGGAGGAGGACCCACAGAGGAGGTAACCCTGGCATGCCACACAAAGCAACCTGATACTCCACTTGGCTGCGTCCTAACCATGGCAAGAGCCCATACGTTTTACTCCCTACGCAATACCCACTCAAGTCACCATTACAGCCTGGAACCCAGCCCCACCCCAGTCATCATCCAACACCAGCCTTTCACTCCACCCAGTCGCCACTCCAACCCCATCCCTAATCATAAACCCACCCCTACCCTGACCCACCCATGCTCTCAACCTGAACTCTAGCCTGGTATGATTGCTGAGCCTAACCTTGAGTGTCCCATTGCCCCCCAGACCTGCCCTCTGCAGCTTCACCTGCCCACTGTTGACAGCAGCGTGCTGGGCGGAGCAGTTGAAGATGATTGCAGTGAGGAACTTCACCAGCTCTCCTCGGGCACAGAGCCTGCGTGGGAAACCTGGGTGTGGGAGGAAGGGAAGGGGGTGTGGATGGAGGGGATCAGATTCCTAGGGCCAGGCAGCTCAGGGCTGGGGCTCAGCCCAGAGCAAGGGTGGGGTGGGGGGAGTGAGGGCTGAACATTTGGCCACCACTGTCAATTAGACTAAGATTAGGGTTGGGCTGAGGTTAGGGATGGGTCATCGTCAAGGCGTGTGGTCTCTGAAGGGGGTCAGGATAGGAGCTGGGAGTTGGGGTCCGATGAGAAATGCCCAGCCAGCAGAGCTCACAGAGGAAGAGCCAGGTTCAAGCTGACAGCCAAGTTGCCTCTCTGATTGCCAAGGCACTTCTGTCTGCAGCCCATATTAGCACTTCATGATTTATTCTACCCAGTTCACCACAATTCATGCCAGCTCCCAGTAGCAGATCATCTGCTGCTGGGTTTAGCGGCAGGGACAGATGACTGGAATGTACTGCTCAAAAGTTCACAGTGATGAAGCAGAAGGAAGCTTTAAGGCCAGGAGAAGGCAGGCAGGCAGGGCACAGGGCACTGGAGGAAGAGAAGGGCTTACCCGAGTCAGAGTGGAATGGAAAAAAAGATGCCGGAGAAAGGCCTTTCAGCCCTCAGCCCTCTTCTATCTGTACCTCACTGGTCTCATCTAAGTCCACAGCTTTAACCCCCCTCCCACTGGTGGATAACTCTTATCGTATTTTCCAGCGTAAAAGACGACCGGGAATATAAGACGACCCCCTAATTTTACAGTTAAAACATAGGTTTAGGCCTATATTCGCTGTATAAGACTACAGCCTCGGAAGTGGGGGGTAGTCCTATACAGTGAATATAGGCCTAAACCTATGTTTTAACTGTAAAATTAGGGGGTCGTCTTACACGCCCGGTCGTCTTATACGCCGGAAAATACGGTAAATTCACAGCTCTGGCTCCCTCTGGCCTCTGAGCTCTAGACTCAACAGTGGGCTTAAATCTGCAGCTGCTGGAAAAGCCGGGATGGCTCAGTGGGTTAAGCGCTCACTTTGAAGCCCTGGGGATTGAGGATCAAATCCCAGCCCTGGCCCATGAGGACCCACATGCTGAACTGGGGTGTGTCCCCAGTTCAGTTCTTGCTGGGACCTACATGGGAGGCTCCCGGCCCAGTTCCTGCCCTGTGCCCACCTGTGGAGTTAAACTATATGGAAAAACTAATGTCAACTATGGAGACTGCTCTGGGCCCTAGTTTCTCTCTGTCAAAATCAGTAAAAAAATCTTAAAAACAACAGCAACAATTAAATATTAAAAAAAAATCTGTAGCTTCTACCTGACAGCTCTACTGGAGTGTCTCACACTTAACACCTGCAAAACCTGATGCTTGACTCCCGACCCCCAGACCCGGCCCTCCCACAGTGGTCTCATTTCGATCCTCTATCCCGTGCACCCACTCTTCTTTGTAACTCACACCACACTTATGAGCAGATACTTCCAGGAGCCAGTTTTGTCTCACCACCTCCAGTCTCCACTACTACCCAGTCTCCCTCATCTTGCTCCTGGATGGATCTAATTGCTTCCACCCTTACCCCTGACAGCCAGTGAGTGGTTCTTTAGAAGCATAAATTCTGTTAGGTCATCCCTTGCTAAAACCCTCCCAGGGCTTCCCACCTCACTTAACTCACCGTGGCCCTTCTTGATCTGGCTCTGGCTTCTTCTCTGACTTCATTTCCTTCCTGACATTTCTCCCTCTCACTCTAGATCAGCCACACAGTCCTTCCCGATACTCCACAACCCTACTATCATGCTCCCACCTCAGGGCCTTGCCCTCCCACCTCTTCCTGCATGTTCTTCCCCTCAGCTCTCCCCAGAACCTCCATGAAGGCCTAGAGTTTTGTCTGTCATGTTCACTGCTGAACCCCAGCACCTAGAACAATACTTATTACATATTAAGAGCCCAGTAATGGGGGATGCCAGGATAGCTCAGCGGTTGAGTGCTTGCCTCATAATCACGAGGTCCAAGGTTCAAGTCCTGCCCCAGATCCTGGCCCATGCAACCCCATATGCTGAACTGCAGAGCAACGGGGCATCCACCTCGATGGCTCGGCAGTGAAGGTTCTTGCCTCGGGTTCAGTTACATCCTGCTTGGCCGCACATCCACCTGTGTGAATTACTATGGAGACTGCTCTGGACCCTTCTCTCTCTCTCAACTTATCTCAAAACAATAAAATAAATCTTAAAAAGAAAAAAACAGCAATGACTGGTTGAATGAAGTGCATGCATGGGAGGGTAAGTAGCCACAGCAGGAAGGAATGGGGCTTAGCAAGAAGGGTCCCGAAGGGTGCTGATGGGGCGTGAGGTTGCAGCAGTGTGCCAACCAGCTGGTTTCTGGGCACTATTTCAGAGGATTACCTGGGGTGCCCTGCAGGTTGGGTAGGCAAGCCTCAAGAGGCTGCGCAAGATGGAACTGGTTGAGAAGCAGCTGCCACAGTGCAGAAGTAGTATGAGGACTGGGACCAGGGTGGTGACAGTGGGAAATAATGGGAACAATAGGGTTAGCCACCCAACTGGATTTAGGGAGAGAGGTAGACAGAGGGAAACATGAGTCAAAAAGATGGCTCCAAGATTTGGAGTCTTGAGACTGAGGCAACAGAGCAGAGGTTTGGAGGGATAATTGGGTATCTGCCTGGCAGGGTGTGGGAATCCCTGAATGTTTTGTAGTTGATAATCTACCCTTGAGGGCTAAGAATAAAAAGTAAAGCAGTCAGATCACCTAGGGGAATTTTTCTGTAGCTCATATATATATATATTTTTCCCCTTGAAATATGGAGCAAAGGCATACTGACTAAAGTCAATGAATGAGAGTTTTACCATAAAACATATGAGTCTAGAATAAGTCTGTATTGGTCAGGAGAGATGCGTGTCAATCTGAAGAACATTCTGACTTATTAAATCAGAGACAAGTTGAACAAAGTAAGATAGGAGAGTTGAGCCAACAGTAATTGTATCCCCTTCTGAGCCTTAAGTAGGTAACAGACAACTCCAAACAGAAACCGCCTCCGGGAAGAGGAGTAATCAGAATCAGGACTGCCCATGAGTAACAGCAGGCTTGCAGAGCACAGGAGAGATCACCCTTTAAAAGATCCAAAAGCAATCTGGGCCACTTTTACCCAGAAATCAGCAAGACAACCTGACATATGTCCCTCCCAAAATGATGCAATGTGGAGAACACAGCATCACCTGAGAAATATTCTTGCCCAAAATATTTAACCTTTCCATACTACTTCCTTTAGATATTACAGATAGAGGAACAAGATGAATGACATCATAAGGAAGCAATTAGATGAGTTTGGAAGGTGAGACATTCTACAGAACTAATCCTGGCTTTTCAGTAGTCCTTGTCAGATGTCATGTGATTTAAAAAGGGAGGGGGGTGCTGTCCTAAATTAAGAGACTTTTGAGTCAAAATAAACATATCATGTGGTCTTTGACTGGCTACAGATCAACAGAATGAACGGAGGGAAAATGAGACAAGTGAGGAAATTTGAATATGGACCAGAATAGAAGGCGACATTGAAGATTATCATCAGTTTTGTTAGTGTAATGACAGTATTTTGGTTGTGTAGAAAAAAACATAATTTTTTGAGATGTCTATTGAATAGGGATGAAATATGAAATATATGTAATTACTTTAAGAGACTTTGGCCATAAAAACAACAGATTAATCAAACATGGCAAAGATTGAATTAGCAGTTGTTAACTCTGGGTGGTGAGTGAATGGGTGTTCATTGCATTATACTCTTTACTTTTCTATATATATATATATATTTTTTTAAGATTTATTTTTATTGTTTTTAAATTATTATTATTATTATTATTTTTGACAGAGAGAGAGATACAGAGAAAGAGAGAGAACTGAACTGGGGGAGCTTCCAGTTCAGCACATGGGTCCGCGCAGGCCAGGGCCGGGATTCGATCCTCGGTCCCCGGTGCTGCAAAGTGAGCGCTTAACCCACTGAGCCATCCCGGCTTCCCTTCTTTTCTATATATTTAAATATGTTCATTTAAATAAAAAACCTGAGAGCTAATTACAGGTAGGGCCGCCACAGGTATTCATTCTGTCTGTGGGTGACCTGAAACCACCTCTTCTCCCTGGGTCTCCCCAGACAGGAGCTCTTCTGGGTGGCTACCAGCAGTGCTAGGTCAGCTGATGGGCAAATCTCTGCAGAGAGGAGAAGCCCAGGCCATGAGAATGTCCCTCCCTCAGGCCAGCGCTGGGGGAACTGGAGGATAAACATTTGTGCCACTTGGAGCTTTTCCTTTTCTTCCACTACACCCAGAGGTAGAAGCCCCTTCTACATTTGCCAACGCTTGAAGTACAGACCATAATAAGTGACACTAGGGAAGTAGGCTATAAAGAGTAGCAAGGGGATGTATAACCCAAGCAAGGCCAAGAGTCCTTCCATAGCAGGATGACTTCTAGCTTTCATGTGTTGGTATCAAGAGTGACAATGAGGTGGCCAACAAGAAAAGCCCTTCAGGGAATAGCGGGGTGGGGGTAATGCAAGCCTAGAATCAGCTACAGAGGAGAAACAGGAGAAAGGATCATTCTGTTAAGGGTTGGGGGAGGGTAGAGAGAGGAGACAGAGATCCCGAATAAGCCAACAGCTGGGACGGGGAGTCAGCAGGGACCTAGAAAGAAGTGAAAGGTTCAGAAGGACATGTTCTCCCTGGAGCTGAGGAAAGACTTTAAGGAAGGAGGGTGGTCTGGGGGTCTGCTTGGCTCTGAGGTTAAGCAAAGGTCTATGAGGGGGTTGCTGGTGCTGGAGGGTCTCAGGGGCCATTCAGGCAGTGTTAGAAGAGAGAGGAGAGGGGATGCAGGGATAACTCAGCGGGTTGAGTTCTTTCCTCACAACCACAAGGTCTGGGGATCGAATCCCGGCCCTGTGCAAACCCATATGCTGAACTGCGGCACAACTGGTAACAGCCGGGATGGCGGCAAAGGTGCCCACCTCCCATGTGGGAGGCCCCTAGTTCAGTTCCCGCTCCACACGGCCCCAGGTCCACCTGTGTAGAATGGAACTATGTCACATCTAATGATGTACAACTATGGAGACGGCTCTGGGCCCTCCCCCATCTCTCTCTCTCTCTCTCTCTCTCTCACTGTCTCTCACCTTCTCTCAAACAATAAAATAAATCTTAAAAAAAAAAAAAAAGTGGATCCCAATTTTAAAAAAAGAAAAAGAGAGAGGAAAGTTAGGATTAGTTGACAGGAGTAAATAAGGAAGAATCAGGCAGCAGCAGGACCAACCCATTCCTTGAAGCCAAAGAAGGGAGGAGAGGTGGATGGGCCACTTGTCTGGAGAGTCATGAGAGAAGGTTCCAGAACCCTTTGTGTTTAAGGCCAAAGATGGCTCCTACCGCCTGCTGTGACACATCCACACAGCCCAGCAAGCAGAAGTGAACCGATGGGCTCAGGCTTGTACAAACGTGTAAATAAGGGACCAGAGGGGCCCAGGGCAGTGACTGAAAGCAAGAGCTTTGGAGACGGTGGGAGCTGGCTCTGGACCCTGCTCCTGCCACTTACTGTTCATCTGTTCAGTGGGGCTAATACTAATAACAGGCTGTACTGCACAGGCTGATCAGTAAGTAGGAATTGACTCACGGTGGGGCCAGGGGGGAGCACTGGGTCACTGGGAGCCTGTGGTTGGAGGATGGAGAGGAGATACCTGAGTTTTCCCGGCCCAGGAACGCCTGACAAAAAATCTCGCCGACCCAGGCCTGCAGCTCCAAATCCTGCTGCACAGACGCATCACTGGGATAATAGTAGCCCACGATTTCTGAGACAAAGCTGCAGGAAAGAGAAGCCCGTGCCATGGCAATGACCTTGGGCTAAGAAGCCTGGCCCCAAACCCCAGGTCCACTGCCCCTCAGGCTGGGGGGAACCAGCTGGTCAGAGTCCACTGAGAATCCACAGGGATTCATTGGGGACCCTCAGATGCAATTGGAACCTGAGTGCCTAGGTTTCCCTCAAGTCTCATGGCCCTGCCCCACCTCCTCTGGGCCTCCTTCCTGCACAGGGGGCTGGGGGAGGGGGCACAGTGGAGAGCCAGACCCGTGCTGGATCCTCTCCCCAAGAGAAGAAGGCCTGTCAACCTGGAGGCCCCAGCCCACACCTAACTGATTCACCTGCTCTGCACACCCTGTCCTTCCCTTCCTCCACTGTGTTCACACACAGCCCAGCCCCTCCCCAGCCCCAAACTACCTTCTATTTCATAGGGGACCCCAACCCCAACTCTCCCCCATGTTTGGGCCTGGAACCCCCAACACCAAGCGCCCCGGCCTGCATAAGTACAGAGGTCCGCACTGCCCCTGGGGCAGGAGGCGATGGTGGAGGCAGACTGTCTTCAGGGGCCCTGGTTGCACCTCTCCATGGCCGCCCAGATCTTCAAACCATCGTCTCGGTAATGGTAGTTGGGGATGGCTAGGACACCTCGAGCCCGCAGGCTGTCCGGAAGGCAGAAATTGGTGTAGGTGAAGTGGGCCAGACCAGTGCTCATGAGGTAGAGGAGGCCTTGCCTCCCAATGGACGTGACCTGAGGACACACCATAGTTCAGTTCCCAGGCCTTCCCAAAGCCCACCTCCGTGCCTGGGGACAAGAGGGGGCCAGTGGCTCAGCAGAGGGGATTTTTCAGTGAATCAAACAGTCCAAAACCACCGATCAGACACCCATCGGGGGCCTGACATGGGCTGCGCGGGGTTGTGGCCGTACCACAAGCATAGGAGCTAATCCTTAGGTATTTGGTAACTAAAAGAATGAGCAGATGCTAGGGAGGCAGGGAGGGAGGCAAAAGCGGCGCTCCGCGCCGCGGTCTGCGGGTGGGATCCGTGGGCGGAGACAGGGCTTGTGGGCGGGGCATGGGGGAGACCAGAGGGGAGGGGCGGGGCCTGTGGGAAGAGGCTGGCGGGAACTGTGGAATGCGATTGGAGGCCGAACGGGCACGTGCCCTTGGGGGCGGGCCCTCAGAGATGGGGTGGGCGGGGAGCGGGGAGGCCACACCTGGTCCACCAGGCCCTCCGGGTTGAGCAGCGTGGCGCGAGCGATGGTGTTCACCTGCAACGTGTAGCGAGTGTGGGGGAGCAGGAGCTACGAGCGGGATGAGTCACAGGAGCCGAAGGTCAGGGGAGAAGGCCGCCCTGGGCCTGTCTCCTCTGGCCGCGCTCGGGGAGGGGTGACACAGACCTTGTAGATAGGATGACAGAGCGGCAGCTGACGCAGCGTGGCCATGGCGAAGGCCTCGCACAGCAAATGCGTGCACAAGAAGTGCGTGTTGTTCTCGTGCACCAGGAACTCAGAGTTGCGCACCCACGTCTTAGCCAGCAGCCAGTCCCAGTCGTGGTCAGTGGGCAAAAAGATGGGGCTATCGGGCCCGGGGGTCTGGCTGAGCTGCGTTCAAAAATAAGAAGGGGGTGAGGCTATAGACTATTAGTGGGCCCCCCGAGGCCCTCACCTCAAGTCCCGCCCCAGACTCACCTGGATGGCCAAGGGCATTAGCGCCCCCTGGGGGTTGAGCCACAACAGGCAGAGTGGGGCGGCCACGTACTGCTGGCGCCCGTTTAGGGAGTGGACAGGGGCCTCCGCCAGGATCCAGTAGTCAGCTAGGAAGATGTTCCCCCTCTGGGGAAGGCACAGCGAGCCTCAGAGTACCCCTCCCCCCACGCTCATCCTCCCTCTGTTCTCTGCCCTCTGCCCACTCCCACCCCAGTAATGCGTGGTGCCTGCACTAATAGCCAACGTTGGGTACCCCACCCTTCCCAGAATGTCCGGAATGAGGTCCCACAGAGTCCCTTGTTGTGCAAGCTCTCACCTGGCTTCCCAGCTTGGACAAGCCAGCATCCTCTCCCCGTCTCCTCCTACCTGGTCCTTCCTACTCTCTCAATGTAGGTGACCTTGGAGTATCCCACAGCAAAGTCACCAAACACATCTCCAGCCTCCCAGAGGATACCTGAGGGCTTGGCGGCCCCAGAGAGACTGGGTCCTCACTTCGCCCACATCCTCAAAGCGCCTAGTTCTCCATGTTTTTTCTGGCCATATTTGGTGGCCTATCCTGAGTCTTCCTCAGGCCTTAGCTCTGGTAACCACGGAACCCCCAGAGCAGAGGCAGGGCCTCCCCGCCAAACTGTCTTGCTTATTCATACCACTTCACCAGACCCCAGGTCAGGCCACAAGCCACCCCAAGCCCCATCTGGCCCTCCTCCAAATAGACTAAAAAGATGTAGGGTCAGGCTGCCCAGAGGATGCAGCCCCAGCCAGCCCATCCTTACCCTTCACATGCATCCTTTGTCCATAATGGCAACCCACTCACCTCTAGCTCTGTCTGCAGACAGGTGCCAGGTCCCAACAAAGGTCCCACCATGTCATTGGTGACAGGCAGCTTGCTGGGCAAGCTCGAGAGACGATGGAACATGACAGGATTGACACCGTTCAGGTACTGGTACCCGAAGAACTGGTCCTCACACCAGTGCTCTGTGACATACTCTAGGGGGCAAGAGAAGGGGGCAATTGGCTTGGGAACTTCTCTGGATCCTGCTCTTGCTCACGAGTATGGCTTAAGTTTTCCCCGCAGTAACCCTAGGAGGCAGGGATAGATATATCCTCAATTTAACACTGGATACTGAGAGTCCGAGAGATGGAGTGACCTGCTCAGTTGACTGGCAGAACAGGGATTTGAACCTATATCTGGCCTCACAGCCCAGAACTCTTGGGAGGGAGTGTGGGGGGGTGTGTGTGAAGGAGAGAGGCAAGTGCTCCTGACCAGGATCAGGACTCCCTAAATGACCCTTGATGCTATCCCACCAGTGTCAGCACTGGAATCAGCAGTTTCCCTGAGAGGGCTGGAGGTGGGCACTTTGCCAGGATGGGCAGAGGGGTCTGATCATAGGGCAGTGCAGACAGAGGATGGGCATCTCCTGCCCGGCTCTGCACACCTGAAGTGAAGGTCTTGTGGCACCAGAAGATATTCCGGATGTCATCCAGCTTCTTCCAGGAGCCCTTGCGGTCTAGCAGCCCTCGAAGCTTCATGCCCAAGGACCTGAGGGGGAGTGGTCAGGAAGCTGAGGCCTGGGGCTGCCAGGGGCACGGTGTCCCCCGCCTAGAGGCCTAGAGGGAGCTGACAAGGTCAATGACCTAACAATCTGCATGGGAGAAAAGTCCAGGGGCCAGCTGAGGCTTTGTAGGGGTGACTTCACATGTGTACGCAAAGGTGGCACACACAGCCATATAGTACAGACATCACCTTTGTTGGCATTTTGGCCTGCTTTCTCCAAGCTTCCATATTGTCACAGTCCTTCCCTGGCTCCCCTCTTCCTATAGGACAAAGCCCAAATGCTAAGGCTGGCTAGGAAGCTCCCTGCCAGCTGGTTTCTATCAACCTGCCTAACTTTTTCTTCCACCCTGTGCATGAGGCACGACTAACTGCAGCCTTCTTGCTAAACACAACCAGATTTATGCTTTATACACTGGACTGCTGAAGGCGGGGTTGGCAACCTGAGGGGCATGCACTTTTCACTTTGTAGATGTCTGCACTGTTTGAACTTTTTACAGAGAGCAGATGTTATTTTATGATTAAAAAAAAAAAAAGTTTAAAATGAAGTCTGCTTTTTCCCTCCTGTCCAGGGCTTTGCTCAAGCTACCGTATGCCTCTCCTAGAAAACCATGTCCTATATCTCTACCTCCTAGCAACTCTACCCTGTTTCCCCGAAAATAAGACAGTGTCTTGTTTTAATTTTTGCTCCTAAAGATGCGCTAGGTCTTATTTTCGGGGGGATGCCTTATATGTATTTCAGCGAGAGGCAAAACTGTAAGTAGGTCTTATTTTCGGGGGATGTCTTACTTTCGGGGAAACACAGTATCTGTCCCGTGTACACCTTAGATACAGCGCCCGTCATGAAGCGCGGCCCGATTGCCCCCAAATGCACGCCGTGCATGTATCTTTCATAAAGCACTCATCACTCTCTTCGTTACACGGTGAACCCAGTGTACTCTATCATCTCCCATTACTCTGTGAGCTCTTGGAGCCAAGACTTGGCTCTGTATGTCCTGACATACCCAGTTCATTGCGATCACTCGCTAACTGGGCCAAGTCAACTGGAAGGGAAAGTGCCATAGAGCAGTCAGGTTTGTGACAAAAGATGTACCGGTAAGAATGCTGATGTGCTGTGAAGAGTGTGGAGAAAGCAGGGGGTCAGGAGGTCATAGCTCAGGGACAACTTCCTGTATTCTCACTCCTCTTTCCACATGCATTTGCTGAGGGTGTCCCCAGGCGGGACCCAGGAGATGGGAAAACTAGGTAGGAAGAGGCAGTAAAGGAGAAAAAAAAGGCTTTCCTTTTCCCAAGGGCCTGCCACAACGTCCTTCACAACTACCCAGCGGTAGCCCCACATGAAAGACCACATACGGCCCCCTCCTTGCCATGAGTGCCTGGCCAACTGCCAATGCCAGCTCCCTCTTCTCACTGGCCCTTCTGTGAGCTCCACACCAGCAGGCCTGGGGGTCTCCCAGGCCCTCTTCTGCCTGGACCCACATATCCACCCAGGGACCAACTCAGGCGATTCTACCATCTGAGATGCTCCTCTGGTCTCTCAGCCCTGCCCGGGCCTCTCAGGGGACCCTTGTCCTAAAGCCTGACCCGCCTGGGGCTTATTTTATGCCAGGTGTTATCTCATTAAATTCCCCCCAAAACCTATGAGATAGATATGAATATTAATGTCATTTTGTAAATGAGGAAAACTGTTTAGAGGCTAAGAGAAAAATCAAGGTCACATAGCTAAAGAGTACGGTTCTGGGATTTGAACCTGAGGTGGTCTAACCAGCTCCTTAAAGCTTAAGAGCCAGGCTTCTCTGTCCCACTCAACATGGTCCCAACGGTGCCTGGTACCATGCTCTGCACAGAGTAGGTGCTCAATTAATTGTATTGGTTCGAGGAATGGAAAGAGAAGGGATGACAAAGGAGCAAAGAGGAGGCAATGGAGGAGTCTAAGGAGAGAGGAATCTAAGGGGCAGAGAGGGGAGCTGGGTGCAGAGAGACTGGGGGGCAGAGCAAGGGGAAACTGAGGCAGAGATGTGTCTGTACATCAAAGGGGCAGAGACAGACAGGCGAGCAAGCAGGAGTACAAAGAGAGCAGTTGCCTCACACTGGGATAGCATTGAAAATCAGCGAGGTCGTCTTGGTGGCCGAGTAGCGAATATTGGGCTCCATGTGCAACAGGGACGGGATGTCAATTTTCATGGGGAAGCCGGGCAGGTACCGATTCCCACTGCTGGTGAGCAAGAGCGGGTGGGGGAGAAGAACAGAGAACCGTCAGAGAGGCCTGCAGCCCACGCCCCTTCATTCCTTCCCTCTCTCCTCCCCCAGACTCCCCAGGCCTCCCCTCACTCCCGGCCCCTCCACTGCCCTCTCCTCCTCGTCTCTCCCAGACTCCTGGGCCATTCCTGCTCATTCTGCTCCTGACACTTGAATGAAATTGCACTTTTCATAGCCCCCAACTTCTCTTTCCAGGCTGCTTGGATCCCATCCTCCCAACAGACCCTTCACTTCATGCCTTTCCACCTTCTTCCCAAGCCTGGGTCCTCCCTCACTTGTCATCCTGGTCTGTACAATGTGTTGTCTTGGTCAAGGCAAATTTCTTGTCTGACTCCATCTCCTCGAAGCTGCTGACGTCCACGATTCCAGGGAAACCAGGGGCGTAGACTTTCCAGCTTCCAGGGGAAAGAGTTTAGAGGTTGCAAGTCAAACTGAGAGTTCACAGGAGCCTTCGCTTTTAAAGACATTCCTTGAAATTAAAACTCTCAGAAAACACCCACTTTCTGGGTAGGTGACAAAGAATTGGGATTTTTCTTCCTGAAGCACTGGATTTCAGATCAGGGATGACATAAATGTCCAGGCAGGTTTAGAGTTGGGTGTGTGTTGGGTGTGAGATTAAGATCATGGTCACTTTGGGGGGTGAGGCTAAGGATGGGCTGAGAGTCATCAGTATTAGGGGCATGTCTCACTCATATCTGGGTTACATCAAGAGCTGAGTGTGGATTCATTGATGGTATTGGGACAATTTTGGTACTGGGGTGTCCTGGGTCTGGATTCAAGGTCAATATTAGATTGAGGTTCCATTTAAATAATGGTCCTGATTGGAGTTGGGCCCACAAGGTTGGAACTGAGGTCAGAGTTAGTAACAGAGTGATTAAGTCTGAGGTCAGAGTAAAGATGGGAAAGAAGGTAAGTTAGGCCACCCTCACCAGTAGCATTCCTGCCGGGCCTGGAGTTCCCGTTTCCTGTGGTCCAGAAGGAGAGGAAGTGAGTCCTGACAAATAGTTCTTGCTGTGGGGAATGAAAGGTTCTCATTGTGTAAGTCTTTTTCCAAACAACACCTTCTCCAGCAAAGCTTGCCTGAACGCCCTAACCCTTGAACCCAATCCCTCAGTGACATCGATGCCCCTTGTTCTTTGTGAATTCATTAGTAGAACACCTTCACCCCCCAAATTGTAACAAACTTCCTAATTGTTTGCATGTTTGTCTCCTTTCCAAGACTGTAAACTCTTTCCAGGTAGAAGTCACACTGTGTTCTTTTGTTGTTGTTGTTGTTGTTGCATTCCCAGCATCTACCATGGTGTCTGGCACTGTGCACATGCACTTGATAAATGACTAATGAACAAATATATTTTGTGAAGTGATGGATGAATTACTATTATGACAACTGGGGGCTCAGAGTGAGGTCTACCAAGAACTCACTACGGGCCAAGGGGTAATGTTCATTCCCCTCACCTTGACCTAGAACAGCATTTCTCATCCCTAAGACTCATCTCAAACCTTGGACTAGCCCTAGTCTTGCCTCTCAGATCAGACAGCTCAGGAGACATGAAGTCCAGAGGCTGATGGAGCTCCAGCCCACTCTTCTGAAAAGGTCCCCAAATTCAAGAAGGAATCCTAATAGCACCTCACAGGGACTTCATCTACACCAGAAAAGCCAGTAACAATGGACAGGGTCTCTCCAGCTAAATTCTCTCAACATGTAGGACCTCTCCACCTGTTGAAATCCAGTTATTCAGCTTGCAGGTTAGTTCCTCTCTAGGCTCCAGTGTAATTCACTCCAAAGAAGTGCAGAGGATGTCAGCAAAAAGCAAACTGCCATCTGTGTGTCCCTGTTGTCTGGGTGGTATGCATGTACGTACATGAGTGAGTGTCTAATCTCTGTGTGTCTCCAGAGGGTTAGTAAATGCTGCCTGGGAGGTCCCTGCATTTCAGGGTTTTGAGAGGCACACTTTCTCCAGAAAGCATCTACTTGGTAGCCCTGAACTCCTGTTAAGCTAACCCCGACCCTGTTCCCCACCCTGGGCTCTGGGTGACCCTGCCCCTCATCCCACCAAATGCCTCTGCAGCACAGGCCAGCCCCTGCCTCTGACCCACCTGTCCCTGGTCGCAGCTCCACGGTGCAGTAGCCCTCAATCCACTGATAGCAGGGGAAGTGGGAAAGGGTACCATCGGGGCCCGTGACACAGATGTGGCTGCAGTACCAGGAGTCTTTGGGGAAGAAAGCAAAGCGCTCCTTGTGTAGACGCAGCAGTAAGAGCTCGCCCAGCTCCACTGAGCAGTGCACCTTGTATTTCTGCACCTGAGGGGACCAAGAGAGCAAGCAGGTGAGAGGCAAGGACCTGCCAGGGGCGCCTATACCTACACCGATTCAGGCTCAGAACCCTGAGCTGCTGCTAACCCACGCGGTGCCTTTGTATGAATTAGAGGAAGGCACCCCTTCGTCCAGGCAGAAGCAACCACTGCCACCACAGGCAGAGTGGACGCTGGATCACTCTCCTACCCCACCCCCCACCCCAAGACAGATCCCCTCCAGAGAAGAGGAACCCGACTGAGCGAGGTCACGTGACTTGCCCAAAGCCCACCTTCAGTTACGAGAGGAGGAAGCCGGTGGAATTCTCCCGACCTGGGTAGGAGTCATTGCCCCCCAGGAAAGACAGGAATAGAGTAGGGATGGAGCGGACCTAAGCAGCGACCTCCTGAGTTCTGCTTGATTTGATGAGCCCTGGAGGAGAGACGCTCCCCTCCTTCAGGGTCCCCTGAGGGCCCTGCCCCTCCGGAGGCGAAGAGCTCCTCCCTCTCTCCTCTGTACTCACCGATCCAGGGGTGAAGTCCCTGCCCATGCGATCCAGCAGCTGCTTGGGGCTCTCACCACACGTGCCCACCAGTGTGACAGAGATGTTGTCCAGGGTGCCGGCCCTCAGGAAGGGGCCAGTGGTCACACGCACGCGGTACACGGCCATGATGGGAGGGAAGGAGGGATGCCCCCCGGCAAGGTTGGCCCCAGCAGCAGCCGGCCTGGGGGGGAGCGGCAAGCGGAGTAGCGCCAGGGACGCTGAGCCGCTGGATGGAGGATACAGGGGGCTGGGAAGGCCTCTGAGGAAAGGCCCTGCTGTCTGGGATGCTCTCTCCCTGTCTCCCGGCCTGTGCCCTTCCTCTCCCCGCCCACACTTGCGTCCCAATAGTTGTTTGCTTGCCTCTGGCACAGCCGGTCCCTCTGGCTGGCACGACAGGACTCACCCAGATGGGTATCAGGAGCCTGGGTCCCATTGGGAAGGGAGGGGCCAAACACTGAACCTGACAGGGAGGAGGTGACGCCTGTATGATGGGGACATTGCCCTCCCCCTGGTCAGGGGCCCTACTGACACTCTGGGGCCCCTGTTCCTCGGCCGACGCCCCAAAGTGCCCCCAAGTTCTCCTCTCGCAGCTGGGCAGAGCACCCAAATTCCTACTTGTGAATCATTCATGTGAATCACTAGCTACAAGTGAGCCACACTCAGTCATCAGTCACACGTGACAACAGCCACACGCAAGTGAGCCGCACAGGCATTCCTACACACGGCATGAGGGTCAGAAACAACGCTCCTGCCCGCCCCCCGTGCCCTCCCCTCCGCAGGCCTTGCCTTCAGCGTCTCGGGTCTGGCACGCCCCATCTCAATCTGTCCCTTGGAATGGGGCCAGTCAGGGGACCGACGTGGACTCCGGGAGCTCTGCAGCAGAAGGCCCCACGTGGCATTCTTTCCGCCCCGGGCCCGCCCTAGGCCTTCGGGCCGGTGGGCGGCAGCGGGGATGCTGGGGTGCCTGGGATTCAGGTCATCTAGACTGCAGAGCAACAGCCCCACGAGGGCAGGCCATAGCCGGCAGCGGCCCCGCGCGGCCAGTCTCGGCACTGCGCCTGCCAAGCCTCCGCGGCGCTGCAGCCCGAGCTTCCCCAACTCGGCGGGAGCTGTTCTCGAGAAAGCGCGGGGGAGGAAGCGCGATCAGCAGAGTCGTTTGGCTTCTCCTGTTTCCTCTATGTCTGTGCTGAAGTCCTCTGCACACAGACGTGCAATTCCCTCTTATTCCTGTGGGCCTGGGTTTTGGAAAATAGAACACTCTTACAGAAAGCAAAGCCCTTCGTTCTCAAGGGCCCGGATAGCTCAGTCGGTAGAGCATCAGACTTTTAATCTGAGGGTCCAGGGTTCAAGTCCCTGTTCGGGCGTCTGCCTCATTTTCCTATTTGTATTTGATTCGCCTTAGAGTACAGTTAATGTATGTATTCCTTAGAATAAGACAAAAGAGAAGTTTAACCAAAGGACTACTACTTGGTTTTAAAAAGAGGTTATGCCAAGTGCCACCAGCGTTTTAGTTTCAGAAGGTAGAGTGAATAGCAGTATATGCGAGCCATATATACTAATTTAAATTTTCTAGTAGTCATATTAAAAATAGTAAAAATCAACCGTTGAAATTAATTCTAATAACATCCTTTATTAAACCCAATGTGTCTGAAATCTTAGCATGTAACGTGTAATTAATATTTTAAAGTATTCATTAAATTTTAGCAATATATTTACAGTCTTCTAACTGTGGTTTGTATTTTACACTTAACATTTCCATTTGTATTTCAAGTGCTCGGTGGCGGTGCCCACCTTTTCTGGTAGCTGTATTTATGTTGTTTCATCCTTTGTGAACAGCAGAGTAAGGACATACACAGAACAGGAAGATTAGTAATATATATAATCTCAAAAAGCAGGCCACACTGAGAAGGTTCCATGGTGTAATGGTTAGCACTCTGGACTCTGAATCCAGCGATCCGAGTTCAAATCTCGGTGGAACCTTACGTTTTGTGCCCTCTGAGTACTAGTATGTTTATTAAATTATGAATTAGTCTCATATATAAGATTACTTTATAATCCAAGAAGATCTAAAAAGGAAAATAAACTAGGGTGCTATTCTTTGAGCTTTTCAGACCAGGTAATTAGAATCTGTAGCACAGTGAGAACATACAGTAAGTCACTTAAATATATATAGCAAATTATGCTAATTTTGAAAGAGAAGAATGTTATTTGAGGAGACACTAAAATGGAGAACGGTTATAAAGAAATGAAAGTTGCTTCAGCAGTTTCCATCAGGTGTTGATTTGCAGCTGGGATGCAGACTCGGTATCTACTCGGGTTACCTGAGATGGAAGATGGTGGTAAGACATCTACCTACCCTGAGTATTCATAAAACCGAAGAATACCCTATCCATAAGGACCCTTTCTGAATTACAGGACGCGTAGATCACGAGAAAAACTCTGGTCTGGCAGCGGTGGGATTCGAACCCACGCCTCCGAAGAGACTGGAGCCTAAATCCAGCGCCTTAGACCGCTCGGCCACGCTACCTGCGTGGAAGAGGAGTTCCTCCGCAGTCTTCCTAAGAGACTAGAGAGAGCGAGAGAGCGAGAGAGAGAGAGAGAGAGAGAGAGAGAAAGAGAGAGAGAGAGAGGAGGTGGCTACAAATACTGTACTATTAAATTGACTGATCTTTACAAACCAACGAGATTTAGGTCCGCGAAGCAGCAGATGGCAAAGCAAATAGACCAAAGGAAACAAAAACACACAGAAATTTACAAGACAAGTTTATTTTAACGGGTGGGCCCTCAGTTGGGAGTAGGGTGCTTCTGGGATGGAAGCATCTCCCAAGCGGGCAGCCGGAGCTCTGTACTCGCCCTGACGCTCATTTTCGGTTGCTCTCTCTCCCTGTTTCTTCCACCCATGCTCGCCCGCGCCTGGCTCACCAGCTTTGCGCCCGTGGCTACCTCTCCCAGGGAGGCCCCGAGGTCCAAACCACGCGCTCTAGGAACCCCGGGCCCAATTCCCTCGCGCTCCTGCCCCTCTCCCACGCTTTCCCTTCTATTACCCGTAAGTTGTTAGACGCAGCGGGCCGCCAGGTGGCTCTGTGGCGCAATGGATAGCGCATTGGACTTCTAGTGACGAACAAGCGATTCAAAGGTTGTGGGTTCGAATCCCACCAGAGTCGGTTTTATTTCAACTTGTTTCCCCCCCACCCCGTTTTCCTCTTTAGGTTCCCATCCCTTCTCCCCTTCTCCCAATCACTGTGTTTTCCACCTGTTTTCAGTTCCAACCTCAGTCTCCTTTCTACTCTCTTCTTTACTTACCTGTCTGCCCCGGGGCTTGGACCGTGGAGAGCAGGACTTGGGGGGTCGGGAGACAGAAGGGGAGGGAAAGCGGACGTGGACGCCGAGATAAAGGCAGGCCCTGGCTCGGGGACACACCGGGATTTAATAACCACTTTATTCCATGCACTAGGGACTCGAGAAGGGACTGAAGCTGGGCTGGGGGCAGAGAGGGTACAATCCTAGACGCAAGAGGGGGAGGCAGGGAAAAGGAGAAGGAACCAGGGAAATATATATTTATATAGATACTCTAATATAGACCACATCTCACCCGCGCGCTGTGCCCGCGCGCCCCGCCGCCCTCCCCAACACCTCCTCGCCCCGACGCCCGGGTCCCTCTGCTGCCCTCGGGCTGGAGTCTCTACCCTACCCCCAGCCCCCACCCCCACCCCCCAAAGCTTAGGGCCAAGGTCTCCAGAAAGCGGGCGGCGGGGGCGGCGGGGCCTTGGGCGCCCCGTCTTGTCTGTGAGGCGGCGGCAGCAGTCCGAGGAGGGGAGCCGGCTCGCCGGAATCCCCGGCGCGGGGAGAGCAGGGGGGCGGGGACCAGGCGCAGCGAGGGCTAGGGGGGCCCTGGTACACTGGGGGGCGCTGGTGCAGCGCGGGGCCTGGCGCCGGGGCGGCGGGGTCCAGCGCTGGGCGCGACGCTTGGGGCCTCAGATCTACCGGTTCTGGCCGGGGCGGCTTGGGGCGCAGGTAGCCTTGCAGCGCGGAGAAGAGCTGGGCACGGGCGGCGGGGCTGGCGTCGTGCGCGAAGGCCGCCAGGCGAAGCAGGCACTCGCGGAAGCCGGACAAGTAGCAGCTGGCGAGCGCCTCGGTGTCCTGGGCTGGGGACCGGGGAACCCCTGGAGCCGCAGCGGCGGGTGCGGCCGGCGGGAGGACGGGCGGGCAGGGCAGGGGCCCAGCACGGGGAAGGGGCGGCGGGGCGCAGAGATATCAAGGCCGGACAGGCGCACAGACAGAGACAAGAAGCCAGGTGGACGGACAGAGGGAGAAATTGAGGGAGACACAGAGACAGACACGCGCGGGTGTTATTAACCTCGCCTCGGAGCAGAGCCTGCCACTCCCCAAGCCCACCGTCCTCGGCAGGGTCCGCCCCACCGACCCCGGCCCGGGCCTCGGAGACGCCCCCCGCCCGCCCTCCGCTGCCCCACCCCCCGCGCTGTACCCGGGGCCTCCACCCGGCTTCGGTCCCTCAAGTAGCCCACGGCGAACTCCAGGATCTCCGCTTTCTCCAGTTTCGGGTTCCGGAGGTTCTACGGACAGCAAGGGAGGAAGCAAAGGCAGAGAGGGGTGGGGAAAGAGGGGGGAAAGTGGCAGGGGGAAGCGGGGAGGAGGCACGCGGGAGCTGGGGGTGCCCCCGGAGCGCGCTACCGAATGCGGAGCGGACAGGACCGAGAATGGTCCTCGCCCACTGAGACGACACCCACCCCGCAGTGGAAGGAGAGGCAACCCCAGGGAGTGAGATGAACCGCCGCGCCGGCTGCCCGGTGGGGGAGGGGGAGGAGGCAGCGTTTACAGACCCAGAAGTTGCAGCCGCCCCGCCCCGGGAGTGAAATGTACAGAGTCGGGCGTGGAACTTACAGACCCGAGGGGTGGCCACGGAGCTCGCGTTCTAAGAGCAAGAGGGGGTCTGGGGTGGGCTTCCAAGGGCAGGGCTCAGGTCAAGGTGCCTCGGGGGTCAGGGTCGCCGATGCTGCGTAAGTCCCCACCCAAGCGGGAAGCCCTGGCGGAAGGACTGACCTGGTCCCGGGTCCGCTCCAGCAGCAGCAGCCTCAGCTCCTCCAGGCTGCGGTTGATGCGGTCCCGGCGCCGCTTCTCCACAAGCGGCTTCAGCATCTGCGCCCAGCAGGAAAGGAAGAGCGGGCCGACCGGACCAAGACTCAGCGCGGCCGCGCGGGCATCTGGATCCCGCTGCTGGGATAGTCCCGCCTCCACCCCTTCCCCCCAGGCCCCCGAGAGCCGAGGGCCAGGCCCGTCCGACCCCGCTCCGCTCCCCCTCCCCACGCCCCTAGGGTCAGTTTCTGTAGCTCGCCTCCTCTCTCTCCCGGGTCTTCTTCATTCTCCTCTCTGTCTTGTCCTCCCTCCTCCCCTCTCTGTGTCTCTCCTCTTTTCTCTCTACTTCTCCGTCTCGTGCAGTCTCTCTCTTTCTCAGTGGAGGACTTTGGGGGCCCTCTCTGCGCCCAGACACGTGGACCGCAGGGTGCCGGACTCAGAGTTGGTGGCCCTGAGTATAGAAATGGAGATACCTAGCGCGGCCGCGCCACCTCTTCTCCCTCTGACCCATCTAAACCATCACCGTGCTCATTCGGTTCAAATCGCCCGCCCCATCGCCAGCCTCTGGACTGGGCCAGCCCGCATGGAGCAAGTGTGCATCTCCGCTTAGGTTTCCACCCGCCTCCCTTAGCTCCGCTCCTCGTGTTTATTCCACTCAAACCCCAGCCCCCTCCCACGCCCTCCAGGCCGCAAGGTGCCAACTCCCACGACCCCAGCCCCAGACCTCTGCTTCTGCTGCCCACGCAGGTCCTGCTCTGACCCTGTCCCCTTCTTCTTTTTTTTTTTTTTGCAGCTTCCTCTCCAGTTCCTGGCTCCTTGGGTCCCCCGGGTAACTCTCCCCTTTCCAGCCCAGGGTCTCCAGCTTCTTCCCTGACCCTCGGTCTCAAAGACGCGGTCCCCTAACTGGACCAGGGACCTCAGCTCCCTCTTCTTCCGCCTCTCACCTTGGGGCCTTCCCTATTCTCGGCTCGATCCCGGGTGACCATGGCTCCTCCGGACCCTAGTGTGGACCGAGCGCCTGCTCGCTTTGCCCTTTATATCCCCTCAGGCTCCCGGGTGAATGAGGGGAGAGGACTCGGGCCCGCCCCCTTAGGCACCGGGATCCCGCCCGGCGCAACCCAGGACACGAGGCTCCCGGAAAGGGGAGGAGCGCAGGGGCGAGGAGAAGGAGTGGAATTGCCCTGGGAGTGTGGGAAATGAAGGTATCAGTGTAGCACCAGCTGGTTTAAGAGCCATAAGGCTGTATAATGAGGCGGGACCCAGCTGAGGGGAGGAGGTTATTTATTAGAGGGAGAGGGAATTCGAGTGATTTGGGGACAGAACTCAGGAGTGAAGTTCAGACACCCCCCCCCCACACACACACACACACAATCGCAGCTTTCTTGAGAGGTACTCCTACTGACCATAAAATAAAAACACTCCTCAGCCCCCAGGGCTGGATCTTATATATCTTCCCCAAAAAACCCTCATCTCCTACTTGAGATAGGGAGCCACCTGAGTGTACAAGGTAGAGCGGTCTGATTCTACTGAGGCTCTGTCTGGAGGTGGAAGAGAAGCTCTGTTCGATCGAAGGCAGTCATAGTCAATTCCCCCAACAGGGGAAGGTCCTGGGTTCACGCTGGGGTCGGGATGAGTGATGGCCACCAGCCCGTGAGCACTGGGTTCTTGGTCCAGGCTTGGACCGGTTATACTGAGATATGCACTAGAGGCCCAGCTCATCCCTGCAGGATCTAGTGGGGGGGGGGGGGGAAGCGTGTTATCAAGTAGCTATTACAGAATCAGAGCAAAGCAGGTGCTCAGGGAAAGGGTGGTCCTGAAGGATGGCTGGACTGGGGTGGGGGAACCTCGAGAAAGAGGAAGCAAAGCTTTGAAGCACGGATGGGAGGTAGAGAGATCTTTCCACTTACAAGTGTTTGGTTCAAAACGATAGGAGATTCAGGCATATGGCTGCCAGCACACCTGACACAGGTGTGCTCACTGTTTGCTAACTGTAGGGGAGCAGGGAGCAGACAGTTTTTTGAAAGGGACAGAAAAGGATCAAGTCCCACCACAAACCAAGATCATGACCCTATGATATATGAACCCTCGGAGCCTTCAGGACAAAACGTCTGCGAAAATCAGAGATTTAAAGGGACAGCGAGTGCCAGAGAGAAGAAGTAAAAGCAAGGTTGCAGACCGAGTCAGAAAATAGAGGCACAGTGGGAGACGGATGGGGCTCCTCCTAGCCCTTCCAGCGCCCCTCCACACCGTGGTGGTGGTGGAGGTGGTGGTTCACAGAGCCTGCAAGGCCTGAGCCCCAGTGAACACAGACCTTGGGGAAGGCGCTCCCATTTGGGTTCAGGCCCTCAGCACATCCCACCTCCCCCTACCTGGGCCAAATGGGAGCACAGATGTGTGGCCCCAGCAGCCCCTGCTGCCCCCCTCCTTGGGAACCTGGACTCAGGCTCAGTTTTTCTCACCTGCACGCGAGGCTTGGGGACTCTGGGCTGTTCGCACCCGGGTGTGGGGCCGCCCCTGGCCATATGGGGCAACTTTATGGCCGGGTGGCCGGATCCTGGCTAGAGGAAGGATGGCCTGGTGTTCCACCCACTTCAACTATTCAGGGCCGCTCCTTCGCGCTGTAGGCCTGACCGAGGCCGCCGCAACCGCTTACACGCTCTGCTAGAATTGCTCTGCGGAGCCAGCGTCACCGTTCGCATTGGTGGTTCAGTGGTAGAATTCTCGCCTGCCACGCGGGAGGCCCGGGTTCGATTCCCGGCCAATGCAACTCGACCTTTTTCCTTTTCCACCCCAAAAGGAAAGTCTAATAACCTGAAAATACCCTAATTTAACATTTCCACCAGATATTAGTATTTAACTTTTTTATTCTATCGTAAAGTTTGAGGCTCTGAATCGAGACTTTGATTTCATACGTCCTCACATGTCCATCCTCCCAAACCTGGGGATCCTGCTGCCTTCCCCACCCCTCCCTCCGCCCCTGGCCCCGCACCTTGGCAGGCGTGACCCTGAGAAAGGACACCGAGCTCGGATCCCCGCCCCGGGGGTCCTACTGGCCCTCCGCGAGGGAGGGGCGAGGTCTTCCCGCCCCACGCGCTGTTCCTCCCCTGCTCTTCTCTCCATGTCTCCACCGCTCTTTCTCTTACCTCCTGTTCTCTCCAAAGCGCACTTCCTTTTTGCAAGTACAGGGGTCTCGGCCTTTGTCTCGTCGTCTTTCTGTGTCTGTCTCTGCACTTTTAACGTTTTTTCCAGGTATCTTAGCAACTTCTGCGCTGCTCTCTCTGCGTCTTTAGTTGTCTCTGCATCTCTGATTCGGGGTCTCTCCAGACTCCGTCTCTCTCTGCGTCTGCGTCTCCGTCTCTGGGTGTCTCCGGGTCTCTGGGACCTCCCGCCGTCTCTCCGGGTCTCTGTCGCCTCCCGGCCTTCTGCGCTCCCACGCTCCTGCCATCCATGGGAAGCTCGCTCACACCTCCAGGCTCCTGCCACCTCCCCTCCCGCCCCTTCCCGGCCGCTTTGATCCCGCACGCGTCGGGCCTGCGGGCGGCCGTGCGCACCCGCCAGCTGCGCGGCCACTTGTGAGCGGGGGCGGGGGTGGCTGGGCTCCCCGGCTCGCGGCGCTGCGTTTCCGTTGTCTTCCGGCGCTGTCTCCGGCTGCTTGCCGGGGCCTCTGCGGGCCCGGGTCTCGGGTTCACTTGTCTACCTCGATCTAGCTCGGTCTCTCTCTGGAATTCGCCTGGTGTCTGTGGCTCTGCCTCCGGTTTCTCTTTCCTGTCTCTTGCAGCCTGTCTGTTTTACCTGGGGCCGGGTCTGGTCTTTTCTTGTCTCTCTGCTTTGAGTCAATGACTGGGAATGCTCTCTTCTCAACTCTACGGCGGGACAGGGACCCCCAGATGGAAAGTGGACGACAATCTGGGCGTCCGTGTGTCTGTGTGCACAGCCCTTGCATTTATGCACTCAGCGGAAGATTATGGAGTGTCCTGTGTGCTCAGTATGGCTATGCTTTGAAGGTACATTGGGTCTGGGCTCTCCTGAAGCTTACATTAGACAGAATAGAAGTAAGAACTCAGAAAATAATATAAGTTCAAATGGCTATAAGGTTGGGGTTTGGGTGAGAAACAGCCCGATATGAGACTGAAGTGCTGCTTTACCCTGGTGGTCAGATACTCAGCCCAGTATAGTCAGCCATGAGTCCAGGCAAAAAGAACAGCAAGTGCACAGGCTCTGAGGCAGGAACAGGCTTTGCTGGTAGGAGGTAGAGAAAGAGGACCAGTGTCCCTTAGAGAATCGGGACCACGGCAGAGACGTACACGGAGAGTCAGGCATGGCCCATCACACAGGGCCCTGGAGGCTCTGGGTGGAGTTTAGATTTGTTTATATGCAATGGAAAGTCAGTGGAGTTTAAATAGGAACGTGGCCTATGTTTTAAAAGATCACTTTGGCAGCTGTGTGAAGGATAGAAGCAGGGACGTCATCTGGGTTACTGGAGCAGTCATCTCCGCAAGACGTGATGCTGGCAGTGGAGAATGTGAACTCCTAGGTTTTGGCTTAAATAACCCAGCGAGGTTGGTGGTTACTTAAGGGGGAGGGTCCAGAAAAGGTCTGGGGAGAGAAATCAAGCATGAGACTATTTTGTTTTTAATATTTATTTATTTATTTTGACACACACACACACAGAGAAATACAGAGACAGAGAGAGAACTGAACTGGGGAGCTCCCAGTTCAGCATATGGCTCCCCACAGGCCGGGGCCGGGGCCTTGATCCCCGGTCCTCAGCGATGCAAAGTGAGCGCTCAACCCACTGAGCCATCCTGGCTTCCCCAAGCATGAGACTTTAGTCATGTTAGTTGAGATCCCCTTACACATCCTATCCAGGTAGGCCAGGGATATACAAGTTTGGGGGTCAGAGCTGGAGGGTAAATATAGGGGAATCATGGGAAGATGGATGGTTTTTAATGGTATGAGATTGGTACCTAGGGAGAGGTTATACAGAGAGAAGAGGCTGAGCAAAGGAGCCCTGGAGCACCACAACTTTTTAGGTCAAGTTGAGGAGGAATAATTGTTAAAGGAATCTAGAGTGATCAGAGAGGTAGCACAAAAGCCAGGGGAGTGGGGTGTTCTGGAAACCAAGAAAAAAATGTGAGAAGGAGGAGGGAGCCATTAGTCCTAGCTAAACTGCTGGGAGATCAAATAAAGAGAAGAGAGAGAACCAACCATTCAGTTTAGCGTCTTGGAAGTCACAGATGACCTGTGAGGAGAGTGACTGTGTGCAGTCCCCCTGAGCGGGTTGAGATGAGAATGAGTTGTGAAGGTATCCAGACTGCGGCTTGTAGACAACTCCATAGAGTTTTGCTGTGAATGGTGAGCAGAACAATGTGTGGCAGGAAGGAGAACAAGAGATGAGGGTTGCTAGGACAGGTTTGATGCTGATGGGAATAACCAAGACCTAGAGGACGGGGGTGAGGTAGGTAGACTCCACTACCAGGTAGAGAAATCAGCCTCAGCTAGCAGGGAAGACTGCTGGAATAGGAAGATGGAGGAGAAAAAGGGTGTGGGTCAGGTGGGGTGGGGGCAGAAGGATGAGGTAAGTTTTCTCAGTTGCTCTCATTTTCTCAAAGAATGAATCTAGCTCGTCGCTGGAGGGGAGAGAGCGTTTGAGGAGAAATGTTCATGTTGGAGAGTCAGAAAAGAAATCTTCCAAGCTAGAAGGATAGGATTTCTAGGCAGGTTGAGCATCCATTTGAAATGTGGGATCAAACATTTCCAGTTCAGAGGTCAATCCACCATGAAGCTAATGAAGTTTATGCTTCAAGACTCCTCGGGAGGGTCTAGCAACACTTTCACTGGGCCATATGCTTCTGTAAAATGTGCAAATGTGAGATATTTTCATGGTAAATGGTAAAGACCACTGTCACTTTTCACTCCGCTTTCCCTCTCACACGTTCCCCCTGGTGTAGAGTGGCTGCAGGCATTTTGGGTGGTCTGCTTATGGACAAGGTGAGTTGGAGAGAAATAAGATTTATGGTTCTGTGGGATATGTTCATATGGTTGCCAGTCACTCCACATATAGTTAAGTTCGCTTAGTTCCCCTGGTGTAGGTATGGATTCCAGGGATACTCCTATCACCTGCGTCCACTCACCAGATTTTACGCAAAGCCAGAGGGCACCTGTTATATTATAAATGTATCCAGTGACTTTTGTCACTAGAAGTACCAGATTTGAAATATATAGAGCCAGTAGCTAGTCTATGGGAAAGATTACAGAGGTATACAGGCAGTTAATTACAGTATTGTTTCATGTATAAGATGGTACTTTTGTCTAAAATTGTTAGACAACCTTTTTGTCTAAAATGGTCGTCTTATACATGGGAGTAACCAGTTGAGAGGGTTTATTAATGTTGTGTTAGAAAAGTAAGGGTCGGCTTATACACAGAAAAATACCATAATACAAGTAAGTTAGTTTTCTGGACTTTGTGACATTTGTGGCAATTGTCAGCTTTTTCAATTTGTAAGTTGTTGTAATCTCTCTCTTTTTTTAAAAAGATTTATTGTTTGACAGAGTGAGAGAGACAGAGAGAAGGAAGAGGGCCCCAAGCAGTCTCCACAGCTGTATATCATCAGTTTTTGACATAGTTTCACTCCACAGGTGGGCGCGAGGCTGTGCTGGGCAGGAACCAGGCCAGGGAGCCTCCCGCATGGGAAGCACACCCCAGTTCAACATATGGGTCCTCACAGCCGGGGCGGGACATCCGGACCTGGGGCTGCAAAATGAAAGCTCAACCCACTGAGCCATCCCCGCATCCCCTGATCTCTTTTTTTACACTAAGTATTACTGTACCTAATTTTGTATTATTTTCTTTAAAAGCCCTCCCTGCTCCTAGATATATATTCAGTTGGGGGTCTCTGTGTGGTTGGCACGCCTGTGCGCATCCTGTCTGTTTGTAGTTGTGTCTGTGTGCATGATGGCGTGTGTATGAACGCCTGGGCCTCCAGCCTCTTCCTGGCCACTCTTTCAACACTGGGCCAAACGTCGGCTTGGGGGAGGGGAGCTCGTGTCCCACACGTGCTAGGGAAGCAGGGGGCTGGGAAGGAACTGAGACAGCACAGCTGGTCCAGTTGTCTGCGCTTCCCCTTCCCTGCTGGGAACGGCTCCCCTGGCCTGGGTTTCAGGGTTCAGCTCCTCCCTCTTTGTTCTTCAAAGGGAAGGCAGCTTCCTGGGACCCCCTGGGTTCTGGGTAGGGGAAGTACCTGGAGGGTTGAATTCTGGGAGTTGGGGGTTGGGAAGTAGGAGAACCAGGCCCCTGGCCAAGGGAAGAATTGGGATAGAAACCACTATATATCCCCCAAACAAAGCAGTCAATACTCCTTGCCCTTACTCAAGGGTCTATACACTACTTATGGGGAAAAGTCAAATGAATATTATATTGCACAAAACTTGTCATTTGCCAGATGGTGCTCAGTGCTATGGAGAAAAGTGAAGCCGGGCAGTGGAGAGTGGCAACTGTAACTTTAGACAGCATGATCAGGGAGACACATTGAGAAGGTGAAATGTAAGAGGTAAGGCCTTGCTTAAGCTGCAGGGAAGCCTGGCGGGGGAAGAACGCTCCAGGCTGGCAGGACAGCCTCGAGGGGCAACATTCCCGGCTTTTCGGAGGAACCGAGAGCAGCAAGGCTGGCGTGGGAATGGCTGGAGGGGAGGTAGCAAGGGCAGGAATTGGAAGAGGTGAGATTGGAGCCATAAAAGGAAGGCTGATCACATAGGGCCATCTAGGCCACTGCAGGGACTTTGTCCGGACACCCTCATTTTTCAGTGAGATGAGAAGCCATTGGAGGGCTTTGTTTCCCTTCACTTTTTTTGTTTTGTTTTGCTTTTTGGCACTTCTAGTTTTTGTGTAATTTCACACTTTGGGAAAAGTTACCAGAATAATACAAGGAACTCCTGTATACTCTTTTCCCAAGTCCATTAATTGTTTATTACATGGGCCCTGTTTGTTTTATCACTTCCCTCCAAATATAAGGTAATATATTTGTTTTCTGAACCATTTGGGGGCAAATTGGAAATATGAGGCCCTCAGAACAAGGATATTTGTAGCATAATAGTACAATGATCAGTATCAGGATATTAAAATTAAAATGATATTATTATTTAATCCCCAGTCCATATTCAGATTTCCTCAAGTGTTTCAATGATGTCCTTTATAGGTCTTTTTTTCTCAATCCAGGATCACATGTTGCATTTAGTTGTTATATTTTTTCAGTCTCCTTTAATCTGGGAGAATCTTTTTTTTTTTTTAGTATTTAAAGAGTATTATTTTAATCAAATGTTTTTCTTCAAACACTGAGAAATTATTTACATTAGAACCTGGAGATTTCAGTAGAATATTGAGTAGCAAGTAACTTTGGAACGTGTGAAGATACTTTCTAAACTTAGGTCTAAGTAAACTAAAATGGTGCTTGAATAGTTGGGAAGGGAGATGGTGGAGGAGGCAAAGACAGCAGCTGTGAGGAGTAGAGAGGTCAGTACCTGTATTTATTAATACTTGGCTCCCAGTTTGGCAGAGATTGGCCGTATGTGAACTGACCATACTTTCTAGAATGTCCAAGTTCTGGAGATGGGTCTCATAAATCTTCCCAGCCTTCCACTGTGTTCTCACTTGTTCATCTCCTCTTTTGTCATTTTTCTACTTCATTTGCCCTTATTGAAAATGTCACTTGTGATTCTTTAGTTTTTCTTTTTCCAGACGGCTTGTACTTAATTTTCCTAGATTTTTGTCTAGTTGTGTTCACATTCCACACCCAATTGCTACTTCTCAGAGGCAACTTGACCACTCATAGTTGTTTTTATCTGCCATTTCTGTTTATACTTCATATTTCTGAATAACATACATGTATACTTGATCTCTTTTCCCACATTCTAGACACTTTCTACTGGCTTTCTACTCTGTTCATCCACACCTCTGTCCATAGGTGTTTTTATTTCTTTCTCATTCTTCTAGTCCTGTTATTGTAATTTTTAGTTAAATTAATATTTAGTGTTTATATAATTATGATTAGGTAAATATTTTTGCATTTGAATCACCTTTATTGTGTAGTTTCTATTAATAACTGCTTTATTTTTGGGGTTTGCATAGTTTCCTATAATGCATTACTAATTTTTTACCCAAACTCAATTTAAATTCTCAAGTGTGAAAATGAGTTATAATCTACCGTACAATCATTATTTATTTTAATGCTCAAATTGTCCCATATTTAGCCAATTTGGCTCCAGATCCTAGCTGCTGTGTCTTTTTGATACATACTCAATATTCTTTGAGCACCTCTTTACTTTCTGATGCAACAAAATGTTTCGAGATCATCTTGTAACTTCCCAGCTGCAGCCCTGGAGTCAGCCATTTTTCCAAGGAGTGCTCATTCGTTTTAGTAAAGAATAATATTTAGTAACCAAGATCTGGACACTTGTTATACATATCACTATTAGTGTATCATTTTTTTCTAGGCTATCTCAATGAACAGAGCTCAGAAATATACAAGGACTGTCCAGAAAGTATCCAGCCAGGTAAAGTTCTCATAGTTTTGACAATGACTGGGTTTTTTCTTGACAGCCTTTTTATGAATGTGTATATGGTGTGTATGTGCATACCTTTATTTCTATATCTACACACACTAAACACCAGGAATTCCTACTGATATCCCATTGAAAGAAGGGAGGAATGACAGAATCTGATTATTTTTTTTTTATCATTTTGTCCCATGTGTTCAGAGTAGACTGAAAGGGAACAGAACCAGAACAGAGAAAGGAGATAATTTAGAGGCTTTTGAAATAATCTGAGTGAAAGATCAGGATGGCTTGGATCAGGGTATAGTGGTGAAGTAATGACAAGTAGTCAAATATTTTATGTATTTTTTAAATAAGAAATTGCTAACTGATTCAATGTGCAGCATGTGAGAGAAAAATTAGAGATTACCTTAACAGTTTTATCCATCTGACCAATTAAAGAAATGAATTTCCATTAACTGACATGGAAAGACTACAGGTGAAGCAGATTTTGGGGAGACAACCAGGTGTTTGGCTTGAACATTTTAAGTTTGTGATTGCCTCTTAGATATCCAACTGGAAATGATACATCGGCAATAGGATATATGCATCTGTAAATTCAGGGAAGAGTTCTGGAGCTGGAGATGAAAATTTTGGATGTATTAGTGATATATTTATTATTAGTTGATATGTAAAGTCCTGAGACTGGAGATCACTAAAGGGGTGAGTACAGAGAGAGGTTGGAAAATGGAAAGTTGGGAACACACCAACATTTAGAGATCCAGAGGATGATGAGCCAGCCAAGGAGTCTGTGAATGAACTGCTAATGTCTTAGAAGGACTATCAGAAGAGTGTAGTGTCTTAGAAAGCAAGAGAAGAGTGTTTCTAAGAGGGGAAGGTAAGTATCTGTGGTCGTTTGGAAACATTAAGAGCAGCTTTGATGAAGAGGGGAGGTACCTGATTAGAGAGGGTTCAAATCAGATTTGCAGAGAAGAGGAAAAGAGAAATGGAGTGGTAGCTGGGGGG